>BGPT01000278.1:391696-417021 GCA_003297045.1 Symbiodinium sp. clade C Y103
AAAACACTGTAAATACCGATGTTTTTTGCGCTTCGGGAGCCTAAAACCACGGTATTTACGGTGTTTTTTGCTCCTGGTAGCAAAAACCACGGTATTTACCGTGTTTTGTGGCCAGCACCTAGCAAAAACACTGGTATTTACGCAGTTTTCAGCATGTTGCAAGAAGTAAGTTTTCCATGCCAAAAGCACAAAAACATTGTAAATTACAGTGTTTTGGCCTTTGAAGCCCGATGAAAAACGCCAAAAATCAACCAAAAAAAGCCAAAAAGTGTCCAAAATGGAGCTTCCCTTTCAAGCTCCGAAAAACGAAAAATCCGGGCTCCTGNCCCGATGAAAAACGCCAAAAATCAACCAAAAAAAGCCAAAAAGTGTCCAAAATGGAGCTTCCCTTTCAAGCTCCGAAAAACGAAAAATCCGGGCTCCTGTTTTTTTTCTCTCCCCAGCCAGGCTCTGGCCTCACCTTCCCAAACGGGCCCAAATCAGAGCCTCCCCCCCCCACACCCCCCAGATTAGCTTCGCTTCGCTTCGCTTATACCTATACTCAGCCCAGGCCTTCGGCTGGCTTTCGTAATATATACATATGCCTAATATACGCATACACAATCAAAAACATATATTCATGATATTCATGTACGTTCATCTTTTGACATGCCAAAACTCTCGTGGTCCTGCTTGGCCGATGGCCATTTCTCTTGATCAGCAAACGTTCCCTGGGCGTCGGATTGGCCAACCTCTCCCAGAAAGAGGACAGGAGGTGACAGGAGGTGCCACGGCCTCGCATCTGTAAGGATGAAGATAGCCCTTCTGCTCATGGTCCCAACACCTTAGGGCAGCTTCAGGTCGTGCAAACCAGCAATGATCCCTCTACTTTCAGAAATGTCCACGGTTTCCACCCACAAGACGCCATCGTGCACAGCCTGTCTCGGCACCAAGCCATTTCTTCTTGGTGAGGTTCCAACTGGTCTCCTCAGCAAATCCATGCGTTTGAGAGCTTGAGATTGCACTCTCGCGCACTGGAAGCAGGATTAAACGAATAAACTGTTAAACACGCGATCCCGTCTGGGTCCAACTTTGTCTGTCGGAAACTAGATTGCAAGTGCTTGCTCGATAGTTCTCGTAATTGCAAAACATGCGCCGTTTCATGACGCAAATGAAGACTGTCAATGTAGATGAAGGTACTGTCTCTCGGACAGGTTTCACCAGCTAAGTCCCCTACCCATGTCTCGAGGCCATTGTCACAATCAAAGTAGGGAGCACATCCCAACTGCTTGTTGCGACAGCACCTCCAAACGGAAGAGACATCCCTTCGGTGGACTTTGACCAACTGGAAGAAACTCCCCAAAGTCCTTAACACAGCAAGGGCATCCAACTGCAATACCATCGGCGCACCAGTCTTGCTTGTCCGCGGACCAGCCGTTATCCTGGAGGTGTCTGTCTTGAGGGCTGTGATTACGGTCATTCCCTGGTGGCGTTGGACGATGCTTGCAAAGCTCATAAATGCTTCAAGAACTTACTGTAGTCTTTGAGGAAGGATTTGCTCCAGCGTCGAGTGGATTTAGGACAAGCTGAGTGAGAAGGCAAATGATATCCGTTTCACTTAAGACTTAAGGGAAACTAGTGAAAAAAAATGAAAATACTGACACCATCTGACACCATCTGACAGCACTCCCCGCAGTCCGCGTTCTCAACGCCATCTTCGCAGTCGAAGAGGTCGTGCTGTCCACCAGAGCTCCAGCACCTGGAGGAGACTGCGATCCCTGCCACGTCATCTCCTTGCTACACCCAAGTTTTTGGACCAACTGTGCAACCAAGTTGAAAGACAAAGGTTTTTGATGACATTTTGAGTACGCCAGGCATTTTGTTTGATTGACTCAACTTGAGGCCAGGGGGGAGGTGCGAAAGCTAGCAGAACGCTACCAATGTTGTACCGGAGACTGCTCAGCTGCAAGAGCAAACTGATAATGATGATGGTTGGCACAAACGATGATGATGATGATGATGATGATGATGATGATGATGATGATGATGATGATGAAGATGACGATGAAGATGATGATGAATGATGTATGATGTATGATGTATGATGCATGAGGCATGAGGCATGATGCATGATGCATGATGCATGATGCATGATGCATGATGCATGATGCATGATGCATGATGCATGATGCATGATGCATGATGCATGATGCATGATGGATGATGGATGATGGATGATGGATGATGGATGATGGATGATGGATGATGGATGATGGATGATGGATGATGGATGATGGATGATGGATGNNGATGATGATGATGATGATGATGATGATGATGATGATGATGATGATGATGATGATGATGATGATGATGATGATGATGATGATCATGATCATGATGATGATCATGATCATGATCATGATGATGATCATGATCATGATCATGATCATGATCATGATGTATTTTTTTATCGTTATTGTCATTGTTATTGTTGTTCTTATCAATATTGTTGTTAATATTGTTGATATTGTTGTCAATATTGTTGTTGTTATTGTTGTTGTTACTATTATTATCGGTTTGATGATGATGACGACGACGGCAACGAAATGAAATGTTGAAGATGACGACCCTGTACTTGCACGCAACCCATGGTCCAGAATAATTTCGACGGGGACCAGGGGGGATTGAACCTGGGCCTGCCACGGGGAAAGGGGGGGGTATAACATTGAAAGTTTCAAGGTATTCAATGGTCCTGGTACCTGCCGGGTCCTGGTACCTACCTATTCCTTGCTGAAGCAATAGCAACTTCAGCTAGCACAGGCTAGCTTTCGTAACTTAAGCCTGAATGCTCTACAGGTAAAGCACTGAAGCTCTGATCTGTTGGTAAGATCCCATCCAAGCTCATAAGGACCCCGACCACACTTTCTTTTCGAGGCTCCAATCAGTCTCCTTTCAAAGCGTAACATATCGTAACATGCAAAAAAGAGATGATGCAGTGACTGGCAGTGTGTTGTTGTGCACTGAGGCCAAGGGTGAGTATTGCCAGCTGGGTATCCGCACCCATTGTGCCAAACCAGCGAGGCAATCGAACTCCGTGACGTTCACCGTGCAATTGGGACTCACTTGACAGCACCTGATTCCAGTGTGATGTCTGATTCCAAGTGATGTTTTTTGGGCGCTAACAGGGATGGAAGAGGCGAAAGCAATTCTGCTTCTGGGATATTTTGGGGTTCCTTGCACAAAAAAACAGTATCAGAAATGCTGACTGCTGAAGGCCGTTGAAAACTTTCACTTGGTGAGATGGTCCTCCGATTTGACATTGGATGTACCCTGCAATGTCACCATCATGGCTGGAATGCCTAGCGACTGTAAGGCCCTGACCATTGCTTCTTGGTCTGCGTCATATTCTGCTCCTGTGGATCCCACTGTGTGTGATCTCACACTGTCATGTCATGGGGAAGCACCAGGCACCGAATTGACCAAGGCCCTGTCCTGTTTCGAGCAGTTTATGGCAGTGTCGATGCCTTCCACCAGACCCTGTCGGACAATGCGACATGTCCGTCCTACTTGTCACATTACATGTCCATTACATGTCCATTACATGTCCATTACATGTCCATTACATGTCCATTACATGTCCATTACATGTCCTACATGTGCTGCACCGTGGAAGTCAGAAAGCCCCAAGGCCCCAAGACAGCGCCATGGCAGAACGATCAGAAAGTCAGAAAGTCAGAAAGTCAGAAAGACAAAGATGACAAAGATGAGAAAGATGAGAAAGATGAGAAAGCAAAGAGTCACCTGGTACCCCCATTCGTTCCATTTGTTCCCACCTGCGGTCTCCAGTGCATATCCTTCTTGTCATCGAGATGGCTGACGGGAAATGTTTGGTGGACATGGGTCACATCGATGGAGATCCTCAGCCCGGAGCCAAGGCTCTCCGGTGCCGAAAGGTGCCGAATCCATCCGAATCCCCTAATAGTCCTTACTGTAAGATTTTTTGAGATAAACAAGTCTCTCCTTTGCCAGTAATGTCCCTACACCACTTGTTGCAAGTGAGTCTTCAATAATGTATTGAAGTCCTTTTCAGGAACAGGGGTGTTAGCAACAGGTGTAGATTTTGTCTGTATGACAGGTGTTCAGGACCCGGACACATGCGACCCGAAGCCCTGCAAGTCAAACAGGTGGAACATAGAGCAACACAAATCTCCACTGCTGTTCTTTCAGTGAATGTGTTCCCTCAACATACAGCCGCCAAGGTTGATAGTGAGAGATAGAGCACTTTCGCGTAGTGTAATCTTATCAGCGACCAGTGAAAAGATGTTGCAAAATTCACAAGCCTAAGCCTCAGTCTACTCTTCATGCTCTGCTACTAGAAGAACAGAATGGCGTAAATTGAAACACCTGAAACAAACCGGTTGGAAAAAGTTGCTGAAAGGGTCCATTTGCAAATTGATGAAACAATCTGAAACATTGAGGCTATCAAAGTTTATCAAAGGGTCTACAGTGTGGTCTACCTTTCAAACTCCGCTTGCCGCACCTGGCAGTCGCAGTCTGCCCAAGTGCCATCCACACGGCTACACCATGGCTGACCTGACAGGAGCAGCGAGCAGCGCCTGCGTTACTTTCATGGCGCGGCTGCGACATGCTGCGACATGCTGCGCCTCCCATTTGGACGTCATCAATGGTGCACCTGAGCTCTGCATAGCTCTGGGTTTTCCACTGCTTTCCACTGCCAAACCGACTGGAGAATGGCCTCACCATTCTGCCCCACTAAGGTCCAAACGAATAGTGCCTTGGAGACTCACAGCATCCGTTCGATGCAAACAAAATATGTACACTACATGAAGTAGTTCAGAAGCCGAAAGTAAAAGAGATCTTCAAAACTGGACATGTTAAGCTGAACAAAAGAGTCGGTCGGCCAGGAACCGAAGCAAGGCTGAACAATTCTAGTTTACTTCTGCCACAATCCCCCAAATCACCCAAATCCTCTCAGATCTTGCTGAGCCTTGCTATCCGAGCAGCTTTTTGCCATTCCACTTGAAAGGAAAGTCACAAGGGATGCCCCCTGCTGTTCTTGCATCGCATGAGGTCACGAGCTTGTGACTCACCTTGACAAGCAAGTCTATCTTAGTGGAGTTTCAAAGCAGAACTGTCACGGAGTCATCTGAGTCACCTGTCCTAACCCCTGGAGCAGAAACCAAAACACTGTTCCCAGCTATCTGAAATTCCAGCCAGTGGCAGAAATGTGGCCACATACTTCCCGCGCATATCTGTCATGGGTGCAACACCAAAGCTGCTTCTCCTGCCAAATCCAACATTGACTCATTCACTGTCAATTCACTGTCTAATCTGAGGCACATTCTGTGTCCAGTGTCAAAACATGTTGAGCTCCTTGGACCACCCAGATTCCCAATGATCAAGGTGCCGCTCGCAGTCCCAAAGCACCTTGGCAGAAAAAAGGCGAACCGACAGAATCCAATAAACCTGGTCGTCAGGCTGAGACTGCCAAGTTCCAGCTCGATGTTCTCACATGGCTGTCCAATGTCCAAAATGGTTCTGTGCAATCTAAGGCACTTTAGCTGGCTTAACTCTCTATTTACCACATCTTTAATTTCCAAAGTCGGCCAGTTTGAACTAAGGAAAGCACTGGCTTTGGCAGGAAGCCTCCCAAGGCCAAACTGTGGTAGCTATAATCGGGTGACATGTTGACTGACCCGGCACATGCACCAAAGTCCCACAAAATAAAGCCTATATATATACATATATATATATATATACATACATATATATATATACTATATATAGCCCAACAAAGGACAAAATGCGTCGTACTATTGGCAAACAAGACTATACCCTATGCCTAAGATGCTTCAAGGCATGCGCAATAGTCGCAAAGAGGCACCTGAAGTGTACTACGCAACCGCACATAAATTACTTGACTCTTGTTTACAGTAAACATCAGTAAACTATTCGATATCTTTTGCTTCTGCATTTCACTTTCTCTGTCAGTCTGTCAGCCACCATCAACCTTTCTAACTTCCAAAAGAGTCTGCCCAGCCTGCAATCCGCACATTGCCAATGTAGCACTGCTCCTGGAGGTTTCAGTCAGTGAGTGCAAGCCCTGTGCACACCAGAACTTCAATGGGCATGGCATTGATAGACTGACTATACAGCAATCATTTGCCAATGGATTGTCACATCAGCTACTTTTGAATGAACATTTGTGGACATCGTTGATCTCACATTGACCATGGATCAACACGTTCTATCACCACTCCCTATTCGCCACAATGCCTTGCAGTCTTCCAAGGGAAATGGCCCGTGTGCTTTCTCACGACAACCACCCTGCGTGGCCCCTTCACCGTGACCTCAACACGACTTGGCCAATCCCACGCAATCACATGGACTTGTACAGAAATTGGGCATATCGGGATACCCAAAATGGCCATGATTATACTGATACTACAGTGTATTGTTTCAAATAACGCAGTGTAGGTACTGGAGTTTGGGGTGTCATATGTTTGGACAAACCCAAGAATCTCACTTGCCAAGAGACAACTTTGCCAGGCACATGGTTTCTTTTCTTAAAGCCAAATGGAAAAAAACACGGTAAATCACCTGCTTACACCACAATTTCCTCCATGTTTTCTCAATGTCCTCACCCGGCTTCATTCTGTTGTACCATGCATGGGTTCTTCCTGTGAACCCTTTGCTATTTCCCAGAAGTGTCCAACACGCCAAGCTCATTTCATGTTCGATTACATGCTTCGGAAAGTTGTTCCTTCTCTCTAGTGGTATTTTCCAGTCGGCCAATCATTGGAGAACAATATCTTAACCTGCACTCGTGAAGTGATTAAAAGCAAAATGAATTATTTCACCCTTCCTCTGTTTTCCAAAAATGCAATCGGCATTGGGACCTGGTGACCTATAGTATTCCACTGCCTCAAACAGGTCTTGTATCCTGGCCAATCATTTCACTAACACTAGATCAGTCCCTGTATTGAAACCAATTACGCACATGTCTATGCATTTTGACCATTTCCAATTTTCATTTCGTCACTTCTTTCACCAAAGAATTGTGGAACAATCAGTTTGTGTTTTTGCATCCGTCCTTGTCAGGACGAATTCATGACGTGTACAGAAACACCCTACTCGGCCAATCGCCCAATTGAAGAAGAAAGCAAGTATAGATAGATAGATAGTATAGTATAGTCAGGATATGTCAGTATAATACTGGCAGTATGAAGCTGGTTTCAGACGATCTTCCAACACAAGCAAATCCAACCGACGCGGGGATGAAATACAAATGCCAAAGCTCAAATACAAAGAAACACAAAGAAACTGAAACAGTCTGACGGTTTAAACTTACTTTGTTATTGACTTTTTTACAAAAGGTCTGCAGGAGGTCTGGAGGACGATGAAAGCACCGAATTGAAGCTTGAGGAAGTCGAGCATAACTCGAGCATCCGGAAGCATCCGGAAGCTCCGGAAGAAAGGAAAGTGCTGACCATAAAAATATCTAAGATGGATAGATACAGATAGCAGATGATAGCAGATGATAGCAGCACAGAAATATATTGGGCCAAAACCGCCAAAACCTACAAAATAAAACATGAATCCTGCTGATTGCACGTAGTCGAGCATTTTGACAGAAAATAGAATAAGTCCAGAATCAGTGATTCAAAATAAAGGTATCATCAAATTCTTCCAGTGTCCTGATAGTTCACTGAAAGATGTTAAGGTCAGAATGCACTTTAGCTGTGTAGCTGCCTATTGGAAAATTCATCTTTAAGCAGAGGCTGCCAGGGCACAGTAGAAGCCGCCTTCGTCAGAAATTGGGTCATGCCACGCATCTGGGCCTGGAAGCGCAACGCGTCGTTGTGGGAATGTCACTGAGTCACTACTGACACTCTCTCCTTGTAGGGAACAGTCGCCAGGCTTACAGTATGCGGTACCATACAACTACCATATCAAAGTCACAAGGCCTCAGGACCAAAGACAGAACTGAGCAATCACAACTTGACTGAGAGAAAGACATGAAGTCTTCAGGTGCTTTGGACAGACGCGAAGGGAGCCAAACGAAACTGAACTCTCCTGTCAGAGGTGCTGTCTTGGCCAAGCAAATCGATACAAACAGCTACGATCAGCAGGAATTCGGACGCAGTATTGACTTGTGGTTGCACTTCCAGCCAAACCCGCAAGCATTGTACTCAACAAATATCATGCGCATCATCCTACCAACAGCATCACCCACGGCATCTGCAGCGTGTGCATCAACATAGAGGGCAGAAGCAGCACAACAGCTGTAGCATTATGAGCAACAAATCATAGTCAAGCATTCAGAATGGCAGTGTCAGAGCTATGGAATCATTAGTCATGTCAACATCAATTGGATCGGCGCTAGCTACCAGCTCAGCATGTCTCACATGACAGTCCGTTATAGTTCCATCACTCCAGCTTATCAGACTGGAATCGATCACACAAATCAAAACAAATGACAGCTTTCCAATCTACAAATCCAACCCACAAAAAGTGGAAGGAAGCTGGAAGCTGTGGCACTTTGGAGTCGGCTTCTGTGCTCCTCTGCTCCACAGGCAACTTGACCCTCCTCAGAGTGCTCACAGCACCAACGCTTCTTTTCGTTGCTCCAGTGGCTTTTCCATCTTTCCACATGCAGCAGACAGTCGTAGGGCACCTGAGGCTCAGAGGTGAGAAGTCTTTGCAGGAGAGCCAAGTCTTAGATGCAGTATGTATATCCACTGAGATATACTGTATGTAGTTAAACAGCCACATCAGGTCATTTAACTCTATGTGCATTTCATCTACCTCTTTGCACTGTCTACATACATACTTGATCATACTTCGACCTCCTTTTAAGATTTGCATGAAAGAGCTTCAAACACCTCGACCTTGAGATGATGAGATCCTGCTTTGCAGCCACGCTACAGCGACATCACCACCACCTGGTCCAGGAACTAGGAACCCACTTGGTGAATGCTGCAAAAGTGAGTATGTTATATATTACAATGTATCTGTAATAATATATATATATAATATTATATATATACATAGTATTATATATATATATGTATAATATTATATATATAATATAATATATATATATAATATAATATATATATAATATAATATATATAATATAATATATATAAAATATAATATATATATATATAATAATATATATATAATATTATATATATAACTGTGATATACTGTTTTATATTATCTGATATTACCACTTGCATTGACACTTGGGATAGAGTTGACTCACATTGCCCCAACGCGAAGTGATCTTCGCCTGGCACGTAGACACTGCCGATGGAGCACTGAGCCTAGTTGGAGCAGCCGAGATGACGTGCACAGAACCATTGGATTTATGGCTTCAGTTCGCTGCTTGATGCAGATTCCTGAATACAAAAAGACATTATATTCATTATATATTACATTATACATTACAACTATAATTATACATATATAGTAATTAAAATGAACATGTTATTCGTAGGTCTTTGCGCAAATCACAATCCAGGACCATCTTCTGTCCGACCGAAGCCGTTGTTCTTCAAGTCCCTCAGAGCCCTGTTGGTGGTCCTCGCAGTCTTCCACAGGGAATGGCCCTTGGTCAGCTGGTCTACAGCCCTTGTCAGAGTGACCTGAAAGTGCCGCAGCACCAGACTGTTGGGTGGATCACCGGAGGCGAATGATGTCCGTCCATCTCCCTGAAATTGCAAATTCAATATCAATTTATAGCATAGATCAATGGGGTTGGCCCTGGGGTGCCTGTTTCAAACATACTAAATAATTGTACTGCCAAACAAATCCAAACACAAGGTCTCTTTGGACATTGACAGCACAACTTGAATTCGCAAACCAAGCTGCAGAAATAGCCACCAGAGTCTCCAGTCGACCATTCCTTTGGACCTTTGCCGTCTTTCACTTGTGGGACTTTCTTAAGATCATCTACAGATTCTGAATTCAGAGGTACCACCACTCTAAGTTCAAGCACTTACTGGGGTGCCCGGCAGTGTGACTTCCTATGCTGACAAGGTTCGACAGATTCCACACCACTGTGCAATGTGACCTTGTATCTGCAGGATCATATCTCTTGCACCTGTCATGATTGTTATGGCTGTGCGCCGCAAAACTGGACCAACTCTTCAAACTCTTCAGGCAAGCTGCTTTGGACACTTCAACCGAAGTCGGATGGGCTCCCTGAGGCTTTTAACTTTTGGATCTGTTGAAAGAACGCTTTGGACACAGATTGGACACAGCAGTTGCAGGGTCCGTTGCAGGGTCCGTTGCAGGGTCCGGCGCTCCGGCGCTCCTCCTGGCAGTCGCACTCGGCCCACCTGCCGTCCACCCGGGAGCACCAAGGTTTTCCTGGCACAGCACATCTGGCTGAAAGACACCGAGTACAGCAAGCAGTCCTCGAAATCTCAAAACCCTCAGTCATTAAGTCATTAAGTCATTCCATTGAACTGGTCGGTTGAGAGGGATTCCCATCATGGATCATGATAATACCCAAGAAACTGCATAGTATAACCCCCAACAATCATCAACCAACAGGGGTTTTGAACACTGCTCATGTTACTTGCAGCACATTGGATTTTAACTGGCCTGCCATCAAGCCCTTTTCCACAACGCACCTGCAAACCAGATCCAAGTGCAAATCTGTTGCAAATATAATGCATCTGCTGGCAAGGGAACCTATGGAAAACTGACAAAGCATGCCAAATTTCTCCAAGTCCAAAGCCGCTAGAGCAATGCATCTAGGGCCCAAACGAGTAGTGCCTTGTTCGGGCGATGTCACATTCAATGCAAGGTGGCAAGATGAAGGAATCGGAGTTGACCACTCCATGTTCAATCCACCATAGTTCAGGAAGTGCTGACTTAGCCATAACAGACTTAGCTGACAGACCGAACAGGCCATTCAGGAAAAACAACTACATCATCCTGACATCTCTTGACATACTACTCAGTGCAGAGTTTCGGTCCAAGTGGCTTCTGTCCTCCCCAATCGAAAGGGAAATTACAAGGAACACCTCCTGCTGTGTATGCGCCGCAGACCTTCACTTCGTGAGTCACCTCGGTGGCAGATAGAAACCAAAATGAAAATCTAGCCCGAACAGGACCACCCATTCAATGCAAAATTCAAGGCAAGGTAATGCTTCAATGCCAAATATTTTTTATTGCAAACGGGCAACCTTGATGGCAGCACACACGCTCTTAGCACCCTCAAAATGTTTGCAGCACCAACTCTGCTTCTCCTGAACAAATCAGGGCCTTGTCTCGCGTTGAACCACTGGATTGCTTTGCACGGCACGGACCACCAACCACTTCATGCAAAGCCGTCATATACGAAGGTGTATAAAGAATATATATATATATGTATTATGTATATATATATATATAAGGTATATTAATGTATATTATATCATATACAAAAACTAAGTGAAAGAGTGACTGTTCTGCCGACACTGTCCTAAACGTGCTCGGATCAATGCAAGGTTTTTTGGTGTCTTTTCCCCAAAAGCCTTAGCTTAGGGGTCTCAGCCCAGATAAACGTTCTGTGCGACTCCTGGCGCTGGTCGGAGGTTGCAGAGGTTCCGTTGCGGTTGTTCGGTTCCGCCGTGGGTTCCAGGAAGTTCCAGTGTGGTGGTTCTGGAGGTTCTTGAGGTTCTGGTGTGGGTTGAGGGATCGGTGGAGTGGTTTCGGAGGCTCCAGTGTGGGTTCCAGGAAAAAGGTCGGAATGGTTCCTTCCAAGGATTCCAATGTGGTGATTGTAGTTTCTAATAAGGATTCTGGCGTAGGCTCCGGGATGGTTCAAGTTCCAGATGGCTCCGAAGGTTTTGGTGCGGTGGTGCGGTGGTTCCCTGGTTCTGGGCGGTTGTGGAGATTGGGTTATAGGGTTCGGGGTGGTTTCAGGTGGTTTCAGGTGGTTTCGGATGTGCTGGTGTGGTTGCGGAGGTTTCCGGGATTGTTGGGTTGACACTTTCATATAGCACCTTTGCTGGGGAGTTGCCACCTGGGTTTATTTGTATGTCTCCTGCGTTCAGAGATCTGGCAATACCATTGCAAACAATCAGGTCATGCGTGTTCGTGGCAGAATGGATTGCACCATGAGAGAGAGAGAGAGGGAGATGCTAGCCGGTAGCCAGCTCAACTGTGTCTTAGCTCTCGTAGCCAAGGCAAACACGGCAATATCCCCAAACCTGTAGGTTGAAACCTTAGCTCCCCTTCCTTCGAGGCCAAAGACAGGGTCAGTCACGCGAGTCTCCTTCGACCATTCGGAGTCCCAAGTCTGCAGGTCTAGACGACAGTCCCAGTAGACCTTGAAGATCGAAAAGAACCGAGCGCTGAGAATTCATCATAATTCAATACCAAACCAAAAGGCACTGCAAATTTTCAGAAACACTCTGAACATACTGCAGCAGTCATTCAGAGAACCTTAAGATGCATTTGCTCCCTTTTTTTGGAACAGTTATAGGCAGACTGGGTGAACACTGGCTGAAACGCGAATCCCTAGATCATTCCTGGGTCGAGCACTGGCTTTGGAATCCAGCCTCATAAGGAGCCCAAGGTGGAGAAAACCCACCAAGAAATTCGCAGAACAGCACGACTTCTTCCAAACGTGTTCGAAATGTCAGCATGGACAGTTTTCCTGCACAAGTACACTCCTGCTACACTTTCACCAGCATCTGCAACCAGGATGCCTCCACGAGCTACCCTGCCAATGTAGCACTGCTCCTGGCGGAAAATGGCGGACACACTCCATCAAACAGCCTTGGTTAATATCATTTACAGTGTTGCATCATCAAACAGAGCCAAAAGCTTCACATCGCTCGATGTGTCGAGCCTTGCAACTTTCCAATGGGAAGGGACCTTCCAAAGCGGCACGGCAGCCATTACTTTCATGACCTGAGCCCGTGGAGACGACCGGGACGAGTGTGCTTAGCAACACAACTTAGCAATGCAACTTAGCAATGCAACTTAGCAATATCTTCGTGTAACAATGTATAACAAATGTATAACATGTGAATAAACTCAGGGTCTGAATGATGGAGATGCTGCAGGGCAAGAACCAGTTCAAGTTGAAGTTGGGGCGTGGAATCACTGAAAACTGTCGTCATACTCAGCCAGCGCACAGTAGAAGCCACCTTCACCAGAGTGGGGCTGGTACCAATCGTGTGGGCCTCGAAATTCAAATGTACAGTACACTTTCTGAAGGTGCAAAACTCTTTGTTCTCAGGGTGTCTGAGTTGTCGGAAAACACTGAGTTTGAGGCATGAAGTTTTCAGATCTGTGTGGCATCTTCCAATCGTATCAGAAGCGGAGTTGTCCTGCATGTTGGTCCCAAACAACAGAAAACGAAACACTCTCAGCGACACAGGGAGCACCTGGCAAACAAAACACAATGATGAAATGATGTCAAATCTGCACATCATTTGCAGAGGGAAGAAGAACCCCAGCACATTCCTGTCAAAAGCCACCAATGTTTCAATATGTTTCAACATGTTTCAACCATGTGTCCATCATGTTTCATGGATCTTCGGAGGGAAAGTCAGCACGTCCTTTTCTTCTTCACAGGGGCCACCCAGAGAGTTTGCGCAGCACCAGCGCTTCTTGTGGTCGCTCCAATCTTTCCAGGAGTTCACATTGCAGTTGAAAGGCACCTGAGTCCAATCTCCACTGGAGGTGTGGTGGCTTTGTGCGGAAGGAACTTCAATAATTACAGAGCTTGGCATAGCTTGGCATAGCTTGGCATAGCTTGGCATAGCTTGGCATAGCTTGGCATAGCTTGCCTACACGTCCTTCTGTCACCGAGCCAAAGGGTACTACGTGGAGTCATCTGAGGCCAGATTAGTTCATTGGAAGCTGTGCCCTTGCATCTGAGATGGATCCATTGATAATGCGTGCTGCTTGGAAACTGGACTTTAGCCACAACTTGGCAATTCTGTGAGGCAAACGTTTCAAGCACTCAGCTGCCACCGAGTAACTGCCACATCACCTCCTCCTGAAGTGAACATGAGGCGAGATATGTCCCCACTTAAACAGTGTCATTTCACGACATCAAAGTGTGCCGCCTGCCACATCGACCTTGCCAATGGAGCACTGAGCCTGCAGGGTTCAAACTGAGACCAAATCCAAGCTTCCAACAAATACGATCAGTTACGATCATCTCATACGGAAGCTATCAAAGCATCGGCAAAGCATATCCAAGCAACAGCTTCAAGCAACAGCTTGGTGGTTTAGTCCATTTTAGTCCTACTGATTTCAACTGTCCCGGTCCTCACACTCCTCAGATGGGAAAGGTCCGTGGTCTGCAGGTCGGCAGCCTGAGTGAGAGTGACCTGAGACGCCAGTGCCGCTTGGCGCTGCTGGTCATGGAGTCAGGGAGCTCGGCAACTCCCCAACTTCACAACGGCCAACTTCAATCAGTTGAGAATTCAATTGATATCAATTGAAGAATTGTAAGATCATTGAAGAGATTGTGTAAGATCCAAGTGGCAGAAATAGCCACCCGTAGCTTCATGCTCCCACGCTCTTGGACCTCACCAAGCCAAACTCATTCAGACCAACGGTTTACCAACGCACCAATCTCATGCCATGCATCAGCGTGTCGTTGACGCATTCCATGTGTTGACTGGTATATCGGGTAATATGGGTTTGTCGGAAAATAGTGTACCCCAAAATCCATTGGTTCCCCGTTAAATCAAAATGTTGGGTTTCCTGGTGTATCCCCATTTTGGACAAACCCATGTGGGAAAGGAAATGATCAAAGGTGCTTTCAAGCTGACACCATCTGACTCACCTCTGGGACACCCTGCACTCGTGGTTGGCATCCGACGCACAAGGATGGACCTGGGCAAAGCCTTGCTCAAGCTGCTGATGGTCCTCAGCATTTTGATCGTCAAAAAGCTGAAAAGCATCATCAAAATCATCAATTGAGTCAGTATAATATGTATATACATAATGATCATAATATACAGTAGACAATCAAAATGTGAAAGCTCAGTCTGTGCACCTTCTTAGACTCATCTTGCAGGGCTTGTTCGGCAATGGCCTCCTGAAGCTCTCGTGGCATCTCGTAGCGATGGCACAGGTCCAACACTTCCGAATTCCCGTCTTACGGACTTCGGCAGAAAGCACGGAAACTGCAACAATTTACTTAACCTTGAGATCATCAGGCTCCTTTGTGTCCACTATGCCAATACCTCAAGGCTACAAGGGGGTCTGATGATTCTAATGAGACAAATGCAGACTGAATTTGACCCCACGTTTTCGCACAAGTTTCTGCATCAGATTTGCTTTGTATCACTGTGTCCAAAAGAAGCTGTCCACAGCAAGCCAAAGAGACACAAATCTTAGAATCAACAGGTGTGAGAAAAACAGTGAGCATGCGAAAAACTTGTAGAGCTGTCCTTGGAAGCGTAAGGTGTACGTATATGTACGTATGGCGTAACAAGTTTTCTAAGCTTCATCGCTTACCAAAACATTGAATCAATCCAACTAGCCAAGCTGCTGCACTGCGCCTGACCATGTGAGCGCTCACCAGGATACCAGGCAAGTGAAAATGCAAGTTCATCCAAGCTGTAAATTTGTAGATTTGTAGATTGATGTAGATTGATGTAGATTGTAGATTCGTCATGAGAGATTTCCTCACATCTATGTGCCTGGTTTGCAAGAAGCATTCGCAAAGAGCTTCAACTCATGACCTCTAATTTCTTTGAGCCTCGCAGTCGTTGCTAGGGAAAGCTCCATGTGCTGCTTGACGACATGCTCCCAAAGCGTCGCCTTTCAGACCTGACAAAGCTAGAAGCTGCTGGAAGCTGCTGGAGGCAGAAGAGGGCAAGCAAGAAGCTTTGCTGCAGAGCCGCGTTCAACACATGCAGAACGTGTCACAATTTGCTCAAGAAACTGGGCGTCCTTCAAGAAATACCAAATGTTAGAATATGTTTGACTCCTATGAGAACGCAATGCATACGCAATGCATACGCAATGCCATATGATGCTCAACAAAGCTTGCCGAAGTCACAGAGGAAGCCGCCAAGTCCGGAAGACCAATGAGACGGGCCTCAGCTGTCAGCGACACTGTGACACTCATGGTATGTCGCCGCCCCATTCTGGCCTTAGTTTGCCTACCCGTCATGGCACTGTGATGGACCAAAGCTTGTGCATTTTCCACAAGGATTTTGAAAGAGAAAGTGCGCTCCGATCTCCAACGGTGCACCGCCTAGTCACATTCATGCTTCGAATGACATTTGTGAATGACTTCGTCAATCTCCTGCACAAAGCAGTGCTCGATAAATTCAGGTCTGCATTCCAAAGCTATGAAGGGCATAATGGCAACACCCAGGATCATAGAACCAAATAGCTTTGGCAACAACTGGGTATGTGAAATACTTTGATTATAGGAATTCTAGATCCTTGGCGAAGCATCATTCTGAGAGCAAAACTACAGCAGTCAGGGAGAAATCAACTCTGTCACGGAAACCACACAAGATGTGAAACCTGATCATGATCTATGATAATCTTGTCTCGAAATCAAAAGATTTGCTTAACAGTCTCTCTCGAATCCCGCACATTGTTCTAATGTCGAATGCACAATCCCCACCTTGCTGCAAACCTGGCCACTTTGCCAGTTGTGGAAACAAAGCAAATGCGAAAAACACATGCGGAAGGTCCAGACATCGACTTAGAAAAGCTCCACAAACATCTTCCAAAGCTTTCCAGCTTGCGTCTTTCAAAAGGTCACACAGTTTGGTCTTGAAAGACCTCGCTCAGCAAGACTTGGCAGTAATGACAGGCTGAGAATGGAGATCGTCCGAGATACATCATATGATTGACATTTGCAGCCAATTTGTAGCCATCAAGCCTAAACGGCCTAAAGATGGACGGCCCATTCCATGCTGCGCACCTTGCGACCGCTGATGACGCCTTCTCGTTTCTCAGCCTTGGCCTTTTGGCCCAAGAGCCAGCACTCACCTGCACCAGGCCTCAGCAAGAAGAATCGCGAAGACTTCGCCATTCGATGCCCAGTGTCGAGCTCCTCTGTCCTGCCCTGACTCACGCCAGGTCTCCGCACAGATTGCTGGGCACAAAGGAGAAAAAGACACACGTCCTTGGCATGATCGAAAAATGATACCACGAACTGCACAATCTGGAACCACTTGCAGCTGGAAATTCATGAGAAAGCCAACTGGTACACTTTTGATTTTCTTCATGAAAAGCCAAAGTCCAATGGGAAAATGACTGTCCTTCAAATTCGATACTATCCCTGTAGAGGAAAAAGTAAAAATGATGTATCGCATGACCTAGTGGTATCAAGTGGTATCATCCGCATCCGCTTCCAGCACTTTAGGGCAAGCACGGACTGGTCACACAGCTGCTTCGGCATTGAGGAGCGTCCAGAACCCAGGCACCATTTGGCGCAGCTCCCAGCACCTGCAAACATCATCAAACATCCTGGTAACATCCTTCTAGCTTGCCATTCAGTCATGGCCCGATCGATGCATCGTGGAATAGTCGAATCGTCACTGGCCTCTGGATCTTTGTAAAAGATACCCTGCTCACTACAGGGGAGTTTTGCCGCTGCCTGACACCACGACAGACATCTCAAAAAACAAGTCAAAGTCAAGTCACCCAGCACAAAGAACCTGAGTGTTGCCACGTTTGCATAAGTGCACAGATTGACCAATTTGATGGGCCTGTAAAGCGAGAAGCAAGCAAAGGAAACCTGAAACAACATTGTTGACTTAGCGACGAACAATGTGAACAGTTTCACTTTCACCACTCTGAAGACTGAGCACAACTGAGACACACACGTGACTCGGGGGCCATGGCTCAGGCAACCTCACACATGGCGCAACAGGTTGATGCTCAAGAATGACTAAGTCGATAGCAAACAAACCCACAAGAAACGAAGAACCGCAAATCCGCCCGCAACGAAGGTGCCGAGGCCTTTTTTGTTGGCACGCATGATCCGGAAGCAATTGCAATAGCTATTAAGCTTTAGCTTGGGGGGGGGGGCCTTTGTTGCTCTAGAATCCTGTTTTTTTCCACGTTTTTAAAAGGGACCTCAAATCGGCTGAGCTGCCAAACTTGGGCTCAACAAGGCCCAACATAGGCCCAAAACGGGCCCAACATAGGCCCAACATGGGCCCAACATAGGCCCAAAATGGCCCAGGATGCCTCAACATAAGTCCAACATAGGCCCAAAATGGCCCGACGTGCCTCAACATAGGCGCAACATAGGCCCAACATAGGTCCAACATGGGTCTAACATGGCTGAACATGGGCCCAACAAGGCCCAACATAGAGCCAATGGCCAACAAAGGCCCAACATAGAACATATGGTTTTATTTATTGGAACTCCGTAGATAACACTCCGGTGCGGGCGGTTGTCGTCGCGAAGCGACCAGAATCCAAGAAATGGTGCAAAGCAGGCATGGGGAAAGAAGCAAAGAAGGTCAGAAAGGATATGATGTGACATTGCGTAGAATGAAACAAACAGGTTTCTTGGGATACTGTGCGTGATCCACATCAAGTTGTTCATCGTACTTGGGAAGAAATGAGCAAGCAACTCTTGTCACACAACCTGCTAAGGATATCTAAGAAGATCTAAGGAGCAAACCGCATGCACGGGTTGCATGACGCTGTAATGATCCAGCCAAGCGCAATGAGCCAAAAATCCAGCACCGCCCCAGCAGCCGCGTCAGCTTTCAAGTCTTGAGATGCCAGAAAGGAAATGGTGTTTTTTTTCGGTGTCAAAAACACAGGCAATGGAACATCCTCTTCTGCAATCTAAATGCAACCACAAACCTGCTTCAAAAACCGCATCGTTTTGATGATCTCAAAGGTCAAGACGAACAATGACCTCCCAAACTACTCATTGAATTGTATCCTATTGAACGCTCACCAATTCCGTTCTTCCCATTTCATCCCTGCAGCGCATGGCCCTGGAGTGCATTTCAAACACGAGATATTTCAAAGCAACGACCACATCCCGTTTGGACCCCGTCCCAAATCACTGAGTTGATTTTCGCTGGTTTCACTAGGTCTCCAAGGCCAAAAACCTTGCAAAACAAGTCCGGTTCCGTCGTAGCAAAGGAACTTTGGCGCATGTTTTAGATGCATCTGGCGCATCTGGCAACTGGTCACATTCTGGATTTACTTCTTTGCCATGTACTTCTTTGGCAGCGTATGTATCTCCGACGGAACAAATAGCAGAGGAGGACCTGAGTTGATGCTCAGCACCGCCGTGGAATCGCAAAGAATGTGCAGCTGTAGTTATGCTCAACCTATGGCATCAACCTTTCTATGTAATCATGTACTTGTGATGTAGGAAAATATCTGAAGTGTTTGAAATGTCTTTGCATTTGGATCTGCTGATTCTACAGATTACCTGACGTGACAAATGGAATAAATATAGTGCAAGAGTCAAAACAGAAAATACCAACAACTCCGGAAGATCACAGCGTCCCGCAAGTATTTCAACAGTTCAAAACTATAGACGGTATCAGGTGTGAAATCTATGATAAGTTTATGATTTGGGTTGAAGCCCATGGGTGTCTTTTCATGATACAAAGGGCAATCCCTCTATATACTTAGATTTAGATTCCGTATGATTCGATGCTTGCAATTTTGGCGCATCCTCCAAACGGCTTGGTTGAGAGCCGAGCCACCCAAGAAAACAACGCAACCAGCAGCAGCAACAAGTTTTCTTTGCCTTAGAGTTCTCTTCGAGTGTGTTAGATGAATTGAACATCCATGACCAGCTTTCGAGTCCTGTGGACACCCAACAAGAAAAGGTGTCGAGGGACAAAAACTGAAGCTGATTGGTGGCTAAACTGCCCGTTCCCATCATACGGATGAGAACCAAGAAATTGTTCAAAACACCAAGCAGCCTTGCAAAGATAAATTTGTTGAGCACAATAAACACCCAGTATTCACAATTTTGACCTGTCATGTTGGATTGCACAATCTTGACCTGTCATGTTGGATTGTTTTGGCATGTGTTTTTTCTTAGGGTGACTGACTCCGTCTTCTCCCAGGTTGGGTATTTGGGTTCTTTAATGTTTCCTGGCAAACTCCGCGTTTCGCCTCAAGAAAGGGCCACAAGGGGCGCAGGTTTTCCAGAAGTCATTCAACAAAACAGCAGCGCACCAAACCAACAGAAAATTGAAGCGTTGGAATATGCATGACCAAAGTTGAAGAAGAACGATCCCTTCCCTCCAATATTAAATATCCACTAGAAGCCCTCATTTTGTCTTGATATGTTCCGTTCGAGGACCCAGATGACAGTGTTCGATATGAGGATGGGATTATGAACAATAATTACATCAAATATATTCAAACCATTGTTCAGTGCCAGGCTACTGACGGCAGAATCGACATTTTAAACCACCACCACCACCACCAATCACTTGCCATGTATCCTCCCAGTTATCCATTTTGTCCCTCCTTGATTCCTCTCAAAGCTGAACCCTCTCTCCTATTTCATAGGACTTGTCTCGTAGAACCAGGGTACCTCAAAATCTCATGGTTCAAAACCTCATGGTCCCCACTACAAAAGGCAATGATCCCCCATGTTTGGGCAAAACCAATTCCATTGTTCATTTGTCAAATCCTATTCTTTCACCATTGCTGATGGTAAAAATACCCAATTCTTGAGGCAAAGCCAAGCCATATCATCCATGGGGCCAAGCAACGTAAAATTGTTTGGTTCCTTCGCACCATCCATGTCCCGCATGTCATGGGTGACAACTCTGCCGTTTCCAACCCGTGGATTTTTGTGCGGTTCGCGGTGGTGTCACACATGGCATTGTAGCGGGACGTCAACCAATCCAAGCGGCCATCGTTCACCCCCCGGTTGGATTTAAAGAAGATCACTTCTTCCTAGAGCAGGCAAGAAAATGTCCAGGGATCAGGGATGAGGGAAATCATCGCATGGTGGGAAAAAAAGACGATTGTGGAATTGTGGTGTGGTACTACCGCTTGGCTCATATGGTAGGGATTCGAACCATACATAGTGATCAATATCCAACAAATGGGTTTGGTTCAAAAATCCAGTGCATTCATGTGCCAAGTGACCCGCACATTTGGCAATGCTCTTCTGCAAACCATCTTATTTTAGGAGGGTTAATATGTTTGAACCATACTGAAATGGATTTAACCCTCATATTCAGATGGTAAAGCCTGTTTCTGGAAGGTGATCTAGTAGTGAAGACCCTGGCCACACTTTACTTCGTACCTCGTGGTTTTTTTGCCAGGAAAACATCAAAGGTAACTCGGGGAATATCTTAGACCAGTCAGGGACAAGTGTCATCAGCATGTGTATAAATATATGTTTAGACATGCAAATAACAATACACATATAATATATATATATATATACATATTACCAGTATACCGCACAAGGGTGGCGGAAATTTCAAAGATAAAACACCTATAGAAGAGTTTGGTTGTTGGGACGCATGGATGTCCCTCTCTCTCTCTCTTCCTCTCTCTCTCTCTCTCTCTCTCTCTCTCTCTCTATTCTCCCTCTTTCCCTCTCTCTCCCTCTCTATCTCTCTGTGTCTTTATCTATCTGTCTGTCTGTCTGTATATCTATCTATCTAATTCTATCTATCTATCTATCTACCTACCTACCTGTCTATCTATCTATCTATCTATCTATCTATCTGGTTTTCTATCTATTGATCTGTCTGTCTATCTATCTGCGCATCTATTTACAGCTATCAATCTGCCTGTCCGTCTGTCTATCTATCTGTCTATCTATCCGTTTATCTGTCGATCTATCTGTCTATCTATCTGTCTGTCAGTCTGTCTATTCATCTATCTATCTCACTGTCTATCTTTCTTTGCGTCTATCTTTCTGTCTATCTGTTTGTCTATCTATCTTTCCATCTATCTGTCTATCTTTCTGTCTATCAATCTGCCGAACTGTCTAGCAGCCACTTGAACATCCAAAAGTGGCGCGAACATGACGAACATGTGGTGATTTTAGCATTTTCACTTGGACATGTGCTTGGCACCAAAACGGGGTGCAATTTTTGAACATTGCAACTTCCAACAGCGGTCCGACATCGAGGTGCTTTTAACCTTTTGACTTGGAAATGTGCTTCGCACCACAGCCGCATGCACTTTTTGGAGGCTGAGGCATTTTTCACATTTTGATTTCGACATGTGCTTCGCCCCCCCCCACAATGGCATGCAATTTTTGATCAACAAGTAGGCTCGCTAGAGCGGAGGGTTCAGAGCCATCTGGTCAGGTGGGAAACCAAAAATTGCACACAGCGGTGGCGCGAAGCACATTTCAAAGTTAAAATGTCAAAAAGACCTCAGCCTCAGAATGCTTTTGGAAGTTGAGCTGTCCAAAAAGTGCATGCAACTGTGGCGCAAAGCGCGTTTGCAAGTCAAAACGTGCAAAGCAAAACATGTTCGCAGCATTTTTGGCAATATAAATCTTCAAAAAGTGCACGGTGCTGTAGCACGAAACACATGTTGACGTCAAAATTGGCAGAGCACACCACCTTCGGAGCATATTTGAAAGTTCAGATGTTGGAAAAAATGTACAGGGTTGTGGCGCGAAGCATGTCGAAGGCAAAATGTTAAAAACACCTCAGTGTCGGACCGCTGTTGGAAGTTGCAATGTTCAAAAATTGCACCCTGTTCTGGTGCCAAGCACATCTCGAAGTGAAAATGCTAAAAGCACCACATGTTCGTCATGTTCACACCACCTTTGGATGTTCAAGTGGCTGCTAGACAGTTCGATCGATAGATAGATAGACAGATAGGCAGACAGATAGATAGCCAAACAGATTGAAAGATAGATCACCAGATAGGTAGATAGGAACACAAATAGATAGACAGATAGATAGACAGAAAAATCGATAGACAAGAGGTAGATAGATAGACAGGCAGATAGATAGACAAACAGATAGGTAGATAGATAGACAGACAGACAGATAGATAGGCAGACAGATAGACAAATAGAGAGACAGACAGGGAGGTAAAGACAGGGAGAGATGGAGAGAGAGAGAGAGAGAGAGAGAAGGAGAGAGAGAGAGAGAGAGAAGGAGAGAGGGTGAGAGAGAGAACCAGAAAGAGAGAGAGAGAGAGACACAGAGGAGGAAACGGAGAGAGATAAAGAGAAAGACCCTCAGAGCCTCAACCATCTTTCGGTCCATCAGTGGCTTCGCTCTGCCAGCAGGCGTCACCACAACCAAACTCTCCTATAGGTTTCCTATCTTTGAAACTTTCGCCACCGCCTTGCGCGGTACTACTGGTATATAGATTATTGATATGGAACGCCATATTCAGTTTTAGCGGACAGAATGAAAAGCTTTCAATACCCATCACAGGTCGAAATAATTTGCAGAAGCACTGAAGATATTTTTGCCTTGCCTACCCTTATTCGTCCTTCATGTTCATTTGAGGATGCAGTTTCTTAGGAAATATATGTTGAAGAAAAAGGGAAAACAGAGATCATATATCACATGTCTCCAAATTATGTAAATTTGAATTCAACCTGTTCAGTCAGGTCTGGGATAAAGTCTCAGGCATCGACAACTTACGAAATGCAATCCTGTCCAAACAGAATGAACTTTCGGAATGCAAACAACCTGAAGATAAAGAAGCAGAGAAAAAGAAGGTTGAAGAAATCTTTGAACCAAAGAGCATTGGAAAAATAATGTTCATCATTTTCTCCCAGCGACGGCATCCACATCCTTCTCCTTCAGCGTCTCTAGATCTCGATCCCCCATGGGCTGGTAGGGATCCGAATACATAAAACGGGGGTTTTCAAAGTGCCTGCACTTCTCAGCCGTCAAGTTCCGATCCCTGAAATCGTGGCCCTGCCAAAAGCCCTGCAACACAGCTAAATTGTATCCAGCGCCCAGAAGGTTCTGAGAGATGTTGATTTCGCCATGAGGGCTGCTTATGGCTTCAAACCTTAGTGCACTTGGGGGAAAAATTATAGGACCGGATAACCCCACATGTCAACTTCTTCCAAAAAGTACCGCAGTAGATGAAAGAATTGAGTGTGAAAGAGCTGTGTGTGACAAAGTGGTGTGTGAAAGGGATGTTTGTGAAAGGATTTTGTGTGAGAGAGTTGTGTGTGAGAGAGTTGTGTGTGAAGAGTTGTGTGTGAAAGAGTTGTGTGTGTGAGAGAGCTGTGAGTGGAAGGGTTGTGTGCNGAGTTGTGTGTGAGAGAGTTGTGTGTGAAGAGTTGTGTGTGAAAGAGTTGTGTGTGTGAGAGAGCTGTGAGTGGAAGGGTTGTGTGCAAGTAAGTTGTGCGTGAGTAAGTGTGTGTGTGTGTGTGTGCAAGTTGTGTGAGTAAGTTGTGTGTGAGCGGTGTGTGAAAAGCTGTGTGTAGAAGAGTTGTGTGTGACAAAGTTGTGTGTGAAAGAGATATGTGTGAAAGAGTTGTGGGAGAGAGTTGTGTGTGAGAGAGTTGTGTGTGAAAGAGCTGTGTGTGAAAGAGTTGTGTGTGAGAGAGAGTTGTGAGTGGAAGAGTTGTGTGCAAGTAAGTTGTGTGTGAGTAAGTGTGTGCGTGTGTGTGTGTGTGTGTGTGTGCAAGTTATGTGTGAGCAAGTTGTGTCTGAGTGGTGTGTGAAAAGTTGTGTGTGGAAGAGTTGTGTGTGTGACAAAGTTGTGTGTTACAGAGATGTGCGTGGGAGAGTTGTGGGAGAGTTGTGTGTAAACAGTTGTGTGTGTGAGCTGCCACACAAAGTGAAGGTGAATGTCACCTGCCACACAAAACGAAGGTGGATGTGAAAAGTTGTGTNTGTGTGTGAGCTGCCACACAAAGTGAAGGTGAATGTCACCTGCCACACAAAACGAAGGTGGATGTGAAAAGTTGTGTGTGGAAGAGTTGTGTGTGTGTGTGTGACAAAGTTGTGTGTTAAAGAGATGTGTGTGAGAGAGTTGTGTGTAAATAGACCCAGCCCAGTGCCATAAGGGCCGCGCCTGCCACNTGTGTGTGTGTGTGACAAAGTTGTGTGTTAAAGAGATGTGTGTGAGAGAGTTGTGTGTAAATAGACCCAGCCCAGTGCCATAAGGGCCGCGCCTGCCACACAAAACGAAGGTCCAAAGTGCCACGCCTGCCACACAGAATGATGCGGCGCCCGCGGCAACCAAGCGCGTCACCAGACCCAGCTGAGTGCCGTAAGTGCCACGCCTGCGACACAAAGTGAAGGTCGATGTCGCCAAGTGCCACCCCTGCCACACAAAACGAAGGTCCATGTCACCAAGTGCCACGCCTGCCACACAAAATGACGCGGCGCCCGCGGCAACCAAGCGCGTCACCAGACCCAGCT
>BGPT01000278.1:418835-429880 GCA_003297045.1 Symbiodinium sp. clade C Y103
GTGCCACGCCTGCCACACAAAATGACGCGGCGCCCGCGGCAACCAAGCGCGTCACCAGACCCAGCTGAGTGCCGTAAGTGCCACGCCTGCCACACAAAGCGAAGGTCCATGTCACTTGTGTGTGTGGGTAAGTTGTGTGTTGTCAAGTTGTATGTGGTTGTCAAGTTGTGTGTTGTCAATCTGTGTGTTGTCAAGTTGTGTGTTGTCAAGTTGTGTGTTGTCAAGTTGTGTGTTGTCAAGTTGTGTGTTGTCAAGTTGTGTGTGAGTAAGTTGTGTGTTNTGTGTGTTGTCAAGTTGTGTGTTGTCAAGTTGTGTGTTGTCAAGTTGTGTGTTGTCAAGTTGTGTGTTGTCAAGTTGTGTGTGAGTAAGTTGTGTGTTGGCAAGTTGTGTGTTGTCAAGTTGTGTGTTGGCAAGTTGTATTACGTGACAAGTTGTGTGTTGGCATGTTGTCAAGTTGTGTGTGAGTAAGCTGTGTGTTGTCAAGTTGTGTGTGAGTAAGTTGTGTGTGTTCAAGTTGTGTGTTGTCAAGTTGTGTGTTGTCAAGTTGTGGGGGCGGAGGAGGAGAGGGAGGAGGAGGAGGAGGCGGGCGACGGGTGCACAACAAAAAACAACAACCCCACACAAAGATGTGGGGAAAAAAGAGGTCCCGATTTGTTTGGTTTTTTTTTTCGTTTGGGATTTTGGGGTATTTCCTGTTCTATCGACTTTCCTTGCTATTTGCACCATTTTGGAGCTGGAAGCTGCCTCGAACCTCTCAGTTTCCAAGCTGTTTGCAATATTTTGATGCTATGTGCAGAAGTTTGGAGGCCATTTGAACGGTATTTACAGCATTTTTGAGTTCGAACCTCTGATCTTCCACGGTCTTTGCAACATTTTGGTGCTCGAACTGTTCAGGTAACATGGTATTTTGCAACTAAAATTCATGTAGGGTTTGTTTCAAAGTAAGTTTAGGTTTTTTTGGGGGTTGGCTTAGGTTTTTTAAGGGTTGATTGTAAAGTTAGTGTCTATATATTATATATTCCATTTTTCTTAGTGGTTAAGGATCTACTTAGGGTTGGTTTTAGGTTTTACTTAAACTTGGTTTAAGATCTATATAGGGTTAGTTTCGGGTTCATTTAGGGTTGGTTTTGGGGTCTAGTCAGGCTTGGCTTAAAATCTATTTAGGTTTGGTTTAAGATCTATTTGAGGTTGGTCTTAGGGTTTATTCATGTTTGGTTTAAGATCTACTTAGGTTTGCTCTAAAACCTATTTAGGGGTTGGTGTTAGAAAATATTCAGGTTTGGTTTAAGATCTATTTAGGTTTGGTCCAAAATCTATTTCGGGTTGGTTTAGGATCTATTTAGGTTTGGTTTAAACATCTATTTGGGGTTACTTTATGTAAGGTTTATTTAGGTTTGGTCTAAAATCTATTCAAGGTTGCTTCAGGAATCAGTTAGGTTTGGTTTCGAATTTAAACATCTATGTAGGGTTGGTTTACATAGGGTTTATTTAGGCTTAGTTTCACATCTATTTAGGGTTGGTTTGGGATCTATTTTGGGTTGGTTTACGGTTTATTTTGACTTAGTTTCAGATCTAATTAGGGTGTGTTTAGGGTCTACTTAGAATTGTTTTATTTTAGTGGTTTTGGGGGCTGGTTTGGGTCTATTTGAGGTTGATTTAGGGCTCGTTTGAGGTTTATTTGCACTGCATGATGTTTTTTCGGGTTTAATAAAAAAAACAGGGAAAAGCAGAGAAGTAGAAAAGCAAATGAGCAGAGAAGCACGCAAAAGCAGAAAAGCAGAGAAGCCGAGAAGCAGAAAAGCAAAGAAGCAGAGAAACAAAAAAGCAAAGAAGCAGAAAAGAAAAACGCAGACAAGTAGGCAAGCAGGGAAAAGCAGAAAAGCGGAGAAGCAGAGAAGCGAGAAAACGCAGAAAAGCGGAGAAGCAGGGAAAAACAGAAAAGCGAAGAAGCAAAAAAACAGGGAAAAGCAGAAAAGCAGAGAAATTGGGAACCAGAAATCCAAACAAAAATCCTTAAACGGAAAAAACATACTTCCCGTTAAAAAAGACAAAGACACATGAAAAATTGTCCCAAGCAGATTCTGGAGTTTTGGTGGAATACTTTGCCAAAGGGAAAACAACAAATCATTAGCAAATCCCAAAGATTCATGTTGTGGATGTTGCAGCTGAGGGTGGCATTCAACAACCCGGCGCCCAGTGAATTCATCAGGAAGAACATGGACTGTATGTGGGGCCGAGGCTTGCAGTTCACCTCAGGAGGTCAGGAAAAACACACGTTGAAGGCCTTGAAAGACCTGGAACTTTGAGACATCCAACTGTGAGGATGCATTTCAATAGCTTTCAACCATGAAAATTCCCAAAAAAAATAACATGGGGCATTGTTCTTGAGGAAAAGGAAATTGAATACAGAGCACATTTGACTTGTCCTATTTCCCGACTCTTCCAAACACAGGCAACTAAGTGTTCATTCATCATAATGCCCACTTTGCAACTTCCCAGTGTGTCACCACAGAAATCATCGACTCACCATCGATGTTGAGGATCCGCTAGTCTTAGGTGGAAACAAGCGCTCAATCCAAAATTGCCAAGTTTCGCACATCGCAAGGACCCCTTAAACCAGTAGTACGTGCACGAGGCGGGGCGGAAGTTGCCTTAAGGTTACACTACAAGGCCTTTTTCATCTATAGAACTTGCACGCGCCGTGCGCCAGCCAGGCCCGTAGGCGCGCGCGTTGTGCGAACCTGCTGCACTGTTGTTGTCAACGATCATGATCAGCAGATATTCATGTTGCAATGCAACACAAAGCGATACTTTCCATTCCAAAACTCACACTTGAAACTCCACACTTCACACTCCACACTGCACTCTTCACACTCCACTTTTCACACTCCACACTTCATCTCGTTTCATCTCATCTGAACTCTTCTCACCTCATCTCATCTCATCTCACCTCATCTTATCTCAGCTCTTCGCATTTGTAATGCATTTTTCTCAATTACGTTCATCTTATCTGAGCACTACTCAGCCTTGCATATTTCATCGGAACTCTTTTTAACTCACCTCAGCTCTTCTGCACGTCAGACGTCAGAAAGTTTCAACTGTAAAATAGAAAATTGTTTGAACAAAACCCGTTTGCTTTTTTGGTCATTACATCCAGAACCTATCTAAGAACAGAGGCTGTTACACACAGCAAATTTTACACACAACCAGGTTTTACGCACAGCAAGTTTTCACACACAGCAGGTTTTTACACGCAACATTTTTTTCCTCAGAAAAGTTTCTACACAGAAACGTTTTTACACACAGAAGTTTTTAAACACAGCAATTTTTTACACACAGCAAGTTTTTACACACAAAAACTTTTACACAGAGAAGTTTTAACACACAGCAAGATTTTACGCAGTAGCGTTTACACACAGCAAGCTTGCGCACACAGCAAGCTTGCGCACACAGCAAGTTTGTACGCAAAGAAGTTTTTACACACAGAAAGTTCTTGCACACAGCAAATTTTTGCGCACAGCAAGCCTTTTTCACAGAGCAAATTTTTGCACACAGCAAGTTTTTAGGCGCAGCAAGCTTTTTCACATCCCTCACATCGCACCAGAGTCTAGTGCTGGAAAAGCAGCCGACCAGCTTGTGTGAGCTGCTAATCCCCATCTGTACAGATCTACCAAAAGGACGGAAACCTCACGGACCGAATACCACCAGACCGACGGGACCAACCCTTCATCACCCTCGTCCAGCTCGAGGCCACGAACCTCACCCAGCGCCCGAACCCAAGTCCGAAAGAGCCGGGGCATGCACGGCAGAACAAAGGAGTTCAACGTAGACTCCTCAAGCAGGCACCGCCTACCTTCGTACCAAAAGGGAGGCAGTCAAAAATGAACTGCCACAGCAAGCTTTTTCACAGAGCAAGTTCTCAGCGTGTTCGGGGTTGGGGTCCATAACGTAAACACGCCGATATGCGGATACGCCGATCGCCGTGTTAACCCTGATACGCCCATCGTTGCGTTTACGCCGATGCGCCGTTACGCCGATCGCTGTGTTTACGCCGATAAGCCACTACGCCGATCGCTGTGTTTACGGTGCCTTATAGTCAACCCTAACTACACCCAAAACCAACCCTAAACAAACCCTAAATCAAACCTAAACAAACCCTTAGCAAACCGTAAACAAAACCAAAACCAACCCTAAGATACCCTTAGCGAACCCTAAACCAAACCCAAACCCTAAATAATAAACGGCATTCGGTGTATCGGTGTATTAGTGTATCGGTGCACGTGCGGCAATCGGTGTATCGGTGTAGCGGTGCGCGCACGGCAATCGGTGTGTCGGTGTATCGGTGCAAAAAACGTTTAGCAAACCCCAATCCCGAACACTATGCAAGTTTTTACACACAGCAAATTTTTACACAGAGCAAGCTTTTACACACAGCAAGCTTTCGCACACAGCAAGTTTGTACACACAGCAAGCTTGTACACAGAGAAGCTTTTACACAAAGCAATGTTTTACACACAGCTTTTACACACAGAAGTTTTTGCACACAGAAGTTTTTACGCAGAGAAGCTTTTGCACACAGCAAGCTTTTGTACACAGAGAAGCTTGCGCTGTTGCAGACAGCAAGCTTTTACGCACAGCAAGGCTTTTACACACAGCAAGCTTCACACACAGCGAGTTTTTACACGGAAAAGTTTTTACACACAGAGAAACTTTTACACACAGCAAGTTTGCACACAGCAAACTCATACACAGAAAAGCTTTAGCGCACAGCAAACTTTTTACACACAGAATCTTACACACAGATTTTTTTTACACGGGGACTTTTTTCGTACACATTGGGAACAGACATTGCAGCTCCAAATCTGGATCTCGGCGCCAAACCGGAAAAACACGACAATGAAACACTTTTTCAAAGGAACTTTTAAGGAAAATGAGGCGCGCCAAAACTGAACAAAATGCTGGCGAATCACCATGGAAACGTTGATGCAACCGTTCCAATACGATTTAGGAGGCCCAGCTGCAAAAGACATCAAAAGACCATAGTCTTGTGCATACAGCTGCAGCAGCCGGGACCCTTGATGCAGCCATGACAGTGCGATCTGCAGAAACTGAATCGCAAAACATTATAGAACCACGCGCGGCACCAGAAATTGCAACTTCAAAATCGGATCTCGGCGCCAAACCGAAAAAAAACGACTTTGAAGCATTTTTGAAAAGAAATTTTCAAAGGAAAATGAGGAGCGCCACAACTGAAAAAAAAAATCCTGGCAAATTGTTGTGTGATGTATTGTTGTGCGATGTGTTGTTTTCTGATGTACCATGGTGTGCTGTGTTGTTTGGTGATGTATTGTTATGTGATATATTGTCTGTGATGTATTGCTATGTGATGTCTTGTGATGTGGTGTCTTGTTATGTGATGTCTTGCTGTGTGATGTGTTGTTTTGTGATGTATTATTATGTGATGTGTTGTTTTGTGATGTACGGTCTTGTGATGTATTGTTATTGCATTTTCAATTGTCCGTATCTCGGAAGATTGCTTCCCAACTCTCTTTGATGATACGAGTTACAGTGGTTCCAACCACTGGAGTGTCTTCGCTCACCCGCCGTTTGAACGGTTGCAGAAAATCCAATGCCGTTGAAAACGGTCCACGTACAGAGCCATTCATCAGAACAACAAATTTGTACTGCCCAGGGCGAAGCAACGCCAGGCCAATTTTCCAGGAACACATGTCCAATCCGGTGTTCGCCCGGTGAACGTAGCGCACATTCGCCGGCAAGTTGGTCAAATCGATCGCAGGGCGTCCGCTGGTCGTATCCACGAAAATAAAATCCATGTCCACAGAACGCTTTCCTCCAACCACCTGACGGATGAAGAACTCCACATTCCTCCAGTCTCCTTGGATTTAAACAAAATTACACTGGCAAGAGACCCCAAACAGTGTGAAGGGTAGGAAATCAGTGCTTCAAATACAAGCAACAATAGCTCCGGAACAGAAAAAGAGCAGCTTAGACAATTTCGTAACTGCAGCAGCAGGAACTTGTTGGGGCACAAGAAGCAACTCTTTGTGTAGAAGCGTATACCAGAACCTCATACCAGGTCATCGAAAATAAGTTCACAAGATCGTCAAAGAAGGACCTTCTGTATAGAGGATTTCACAAGACCTTCACACAAGAACTTCCTATGAGCACCCCAGAAGAACTTCCATACAAGAAACTCCAACATCTTAATGCAAGGACCTTGTAGGGAGGATTTGAACAGGATCTCCACAAGATCTTCTCACAAGGACCTGTACAAGATCAGGCAAGGACACCGAGAGGATTTACCAGGACCTCTTCACGATCTTCTCATAAGGACCTGTACAAGATCATGCAAGGACCTCTTAGCTTCAGCTCTTAGCTTCTTCTCACAAGAGCCATTTTGCGCGAGAATTTACAGCAAAAATGCCAGGGCGCAAGACAAGACAACCCCCATACCTAGATTTTGCGCCAGCCTGCGCAGTCGAAACGCAAATGGACGTCTCACAAGAGCAATTTTAGGCGAGAATTTACAGCAAAAATGCCGGGGCCCAAGACCAAGACAACCCCGTTACCCATATTTTGTGCGAGCCTGGGCGGTCGAAACGCACAGGGACATCTCACAAGAGCAATTTTAGGCGAGCATTTACAGGAAAAAAACAGGGGAGCAGATGGGGCACCCTGATCTAAGCATGGCCTTTACCCTTGCTGTAAGAACCCCTCAGTGTGGACACACTGTTTGGGGAACAACGCAGGACCTTCTTTGATTTAACCGGGGGAAATCCAAGAATTGCCAAGATCTGAAAAGTCCATCTTGAGTGGGATTATCTCTTCCTGCATCCAATAAATAAATATATAAGTAAATTAATAAATAAATAAGTAAATAAATAAATAAACAAATAAATAAATATATATATATACACCATTTTTTTCCAACAAATGTCCAATCTTGTTGATTCTTACCATACCCTATGTTTGATGGTTTCTTGGCCCCAAAACAAAAACCAACCATTTCACCAGTTATTTCCTCAAACCAATGGGGTGTGGTCAAGTTCCTGGCACCGTTACCATTTCGTGTTCATTTAAGATCATTTAAGCATACTGGCTTAACTGGGCTTCACTCACCCGTTGCCAAAAAAGACAATTTTTTGGCAGGATTGGTAATTCGTGGTCAATTTTGACATACTTGTAATAGCCAAATCATGTGAAATGGGTGTCTGGTTAAGGATGTATATACAACAATCCAATTTTGAGGCTATTTGCTATGGACCCACAAGTTGTGGTGGTGATTTGATATTGAAATTGAACCATACTCATCCCATCCCCGGGATCGTATCTATATCCCGGTTTTTGACTCCAATGGTCAAATCCAGTGATCTTTCGGGGGAGATTGAACAAGCTCTGATGATCTTACCAGGTCTCTATGCTCATCTCCCGGGTCGCGAAACGCTAGGATCACCACCGTGCGATTCGTTTCCGGTTCCCTCACTTCCGGTAGCTCCAATCGCTGATAGGGCGACGTCAGCAGGTTGTGCACCGAAGGGCCGAACTGGAAATGCGGATTTCCCGAGCCGCCGGTGCCACCTTTTCGTTTTTCTCATTTTTCTCCAGTTTCAAAAGTGGATTGGCACAACTTCATAATCCCCACAGATCTGTGAATACCGCACAACTACGAATCTTGCAAATAATCACAAATAAACCACTTCCGATTTGATGCGATTCATTCCGGATGAAACGATTGACCCGACCCAAAAACATTAACCATCAATGCCAACAATGCCCAAACCCTTCTGTATAACCCCCGTTAAACCAACTTAACCAAAAACAAAACCGGTCAACCATTTTTTGGGATATCCTCAGCTTGGAAGTCAATATCACCGTTATGGTTGGTGTGAGCGTCCCAAACAAATTAACCATCAACAGGAATCAACTGGGCGCTGCTCACCTCCTGTCCACAGGTAGACATTTGAAGACCATAGCCATGACATGGTTGCGCACCGCTGGAAGTGTGAGAAACCGCTACAACTGGTTTGACTGATCTAATAAAAAACATCCAAATGGGGATATAAGACATCTAAATTGTGTTTGGGTTTTTGTTGGCAAGAATCTGTGTTTTTTGGACGTGTCCCGTGAAAATTCGTTCATTTCAGCACAGGAACAAATCTGTGTGTTTCTGACATCAAATAGGTCCTTGTCAAGAAAAAAACATCCATTGTGCAACGGGGATCCAAAAAGTATCAAAGGTCGCTGAGGCAAATTGGCTGCAAGATTTTTTTTGTTCGGGGATGAACAATCTCATTTCCGGCATGCGGCATGTTCATCGCGGATCTTTTGCACCAGAAAGAGTATCCAATATGGGTGTCAAACATGCAACCGCTGTCTCAGAAAAATCAGTTGTCGGCTGCAACAAATCATGTCGCTATGATTTTGATAGATAGTAGCGAATATGTGAATATGCGTTGCACTTGCCACTGTTGTCAGCAAACATCACATGTATATAATTGTCTGCATTTTCGAAACGCCAAAAATTTGTTGCCGACACAACTGCCAAAGATTCCGTTTCAACAAACTATAGTGCGCCAATTCATTCAGCAAGCAAACATTTACCAACAAATCGGATCGTTGGGTTTTGCACGCATTTCATTTTTTTGCGTCCTACGCATCAGCAAGTTAGACCCTTTTGATTTGTTTTTTCTTCACAAGACAATTGCAAAGAACACGAATCACAACTCAAACATGAGTCACTGCGGCTCAATTCTTATTGATATCGGGGCCAAAATGAACGGCAAGGACAAATGCGCAAGGATTTCCCTTCGCCACCATCTTCAACATACCAATTTTGTTTCACACAATTCAGATAATGCTGTTCGCAACAGCCGCATGCCTCTACTGCCGACAATTTCGAGGCAATCAAACGAACATTGTTTTTTCATAAGACCATTCTGGTCTGTACGAATGAACATATGTTTTCCTTGTTTCCTGAAAGCGTCCCCATCGACGTGGAATGACGTGGACAAAATGTATCGAAACGCGAAATGCGGCAAAACAGTCCAAGCGTTCAAATGGACACATGTCGTATGCATCAACAATGAAAACATTTTTTCTCAACGTGAAAACAGTTGCCTCGAGTGTTGCGATGTCTGTACCCAAACGTCCAAAACACTGAATGAAGGATTGAGCGGGTCATTGGAACCCATCTCAAGCTACATCCCGGGACCCGCTGGGATTGACATTTGAGGTATGTCCAGGTATGTATCATGCGTGCGTTTATTTATGGTGGAAATGGGTCCAACTGTAACAGGACGCAAGATACAATCATGAGACATTGCTGTCAACTTCTGACTCGGTGACTTGGTGCAAGCCTGTGGATGACGAGGAGAAATCAACATACAGAATTCTGACTGGCGGAGCTTTGAAAATATGACGCGGGTCTTGGGGCAGGGTGGCTACAAGATTTTGTATATACACTAAATTCATGTTTAATGACCGAAGGAAGTTTAGAAGCTAAACCTTCCGACAATATGGACAGATAGAAAAGCACTGCCATGAACGAGGTCAGAAGATGGAGACAGTCAGAAGATGAGAAAGTCAGGAGAGAAAAGGGACAGCCAGAAGATGAGAAAGTTAGAAGAGAAGAGATGCAGGTGCGCGAAAAGGTAGGAAAGTCGCGAAACACTGTGTTTTTCCACTGCTTTGTGGCTCCGGAGGGTCGAAAAGTAGGCTCGCTAAAGCGGCGGGTGCGGTGACATCTCGGCAGATGAGAGATGAAAAATTGCACGCAGATGTGGCGCGAAGCGCCTTTGGGAGTAAAAAATTGCAAAACACCTCATGCTCGGCCCACTTTTGGAAGTTGAGATGTGGAAAAAGTGCACGGCGTTGTGGCGCGAAGCACATTTGGAAGTAAAAAATGTCAAAACACACCATTGTCGGAGCACTTTTGGAAGTTGAGATGTGGAAAAAGTGCACGGCGTTTTGGCGCGAAGCACATTTGGAAGTAAAAAGCGTTAAAAACTTTCGGTCTCGGAGTACTTTTGGAAGTTGAGATGTGGAAAAAGTGTACCGCGTTGTGGCGCGAAGCACATTTGGAAGTGAAAATGTTCAAAACACGACATAGCTAAACGTGTGGGTTTTGTGGCATTTTCCAAAACGATGGCAGGCTTGGGACATGGGAAGATGATTTCCGCAGATGCATGTTTCGTGGCAAGCGCAGTACAAGAGACACTTCAAGCAAACATGTTCATAGGTCAGGGCGCTAATTCCTGAGATTGTTGTCATTTTGGAGCATCAGATCTTCAGCTATGCTAAGATGATTTTTCGTGACAGGCGCAACACTTCGTATGACCTGGCGTCATTTTTTTTGTGGCAGGCGCATTACTGTAGAGACATGGCATGGAAAAATCGCAAAACGCATTGGTACGAGGCCGTCACCTGCACACTCAACTTTCCATTTTGCAAGGAAGCCTCGCAGAATTGCTTCGTTTTTGATGTTGCCAACTTGGAAAATGGAGGAAGTCCCGCAGGATTGCTTCATTTCGGAATGTCACACTACAACTACAACTACAACTACAACTACAACTACAACTACAACTGCAACTGCAACTACTACAACTACAACAACTACACCACAAAAGCCACTACAACTACAACTACAACTATAACTACAACTTTATTTCCCAAACTGGTGGCTGCTACCTAAGCTTGACCCAACGCATTTCACAAGAGGATCGCAACTCAATCCCTGCGCTCAACTTCGACATTCCGTTCCNTTATTTCCCAAACTGGTGGCTGCTACCTAAGCTTGACCCAACGCATTTCACAAGAGGATCGCAACTCAATCCCTGCGCTCAACTTCGACATTCCGTTCCGCAAAAAGTTTCTCGCTCTCAAACGTTCGTTCGCCAAAAAATTGAAACTGTTTTCACAAATCTCTTGCAACACTTACATGCTAACACTCTGGCTGATTCAGCTGCTGACTCAACTGCTCCTTTTTACTGCGCTCTGGTGACATGGGGAAATGTGCAAGGCTGTCT
>BGPT01000278.1:429890-441579 GCA_003297045.1 Symbiodinium sp. clade C Y103
GCAACACTTACATGCTAACACTCTGGCTGATTCAGCTGCTGACTCAACTGCTCCTTTTTACTGCGCTCTGGTGACATGGGGAAATGTGCAAGGCTGTCTCTGAGTCTGAAGTTGTGGCTGGACTGATTGCCACCTGTGCTGTCCCTGAGATACATTCTCAGCTNAAAACCCCACCATATCCGTAACTTCATTCAGTACTTCCATTACTTGTTGCAGTTCTTCCGTGGGGTCGATCTGCAGGACCCCCTCAGACATGAGGAGTGCACAGTCCCCCCTGGATGGGTCGTCAGCTATGTTCGACGGTGTAGGGACTCTTGAATACCAAGGAGATGAAGACGTGGCCATTTCAAGCTTCAGAAGAAAATCAACCAAGGTCTTGGCAGTGTCATTCCTGCCTCCACCGGATATAGCAACGTCCCTTGCAGAATTGTTGTCTACAAAGCAGATTAAAGACTGCGCCGTTAGCTTCTGTTTCCAAATTGCAAAAGCCAAAACCAAAGCTAACAGCTCCGCCTCGAAAATAATAGTTTTCTTGCTTTCAGATCCAAGCCGCCTCATCTGCTCCGCACTGAGGCACACAGAGAAAAAGGCTGCCTTTTTCCCCAGCGGGTTCACCAGCACTCCTCCTAAACCACAAGGCCAGCTTTGACTAGTGGGTTCGTAACAAGCATCTGTAAAGATGTACCAAACCAAACCAGAGTCCAGTTGAAGCTGTCTTGGCCCAGCATGTTCAAGAAAGGTGACGAACCTTCGCATTGCATCTGCTGTGTGCTTGGCTAATCGCATGCTCCCCTTGGCAAACGCATGCTCAGTTACTGCCCTCATACACAGTCTGCCAAGTCGTCCAAAAATCTGTCCATCCATAAATTGCATCCGACCCCTCAGACGCTGTGCTTCCAGCATGGTCATTCGGCCCTGTGTCAGAAGGTTTGTGATCGTCTCCACCAATTCCGTTTTCCGCTTGTCTGTATTTGAAAAAGTCACCATACCCTTGTGGGCATCCTCCAGATTTATCATCACACCCAAAGCGCTCAATTGAGAAGAGAAGTTGGTGGCTTTGTCTCCATGCTCTGCATACTTCCATCCCAATAGCTTAAACAAGAGATCAACAGTGTGGGCTGTATTACTCGAGTGTATTGACCTGCAAAACGTAACAAAGTCATCGAAGAAGTGTGACCACACAATCCCCAAAGCTTTCACTCCAATAAACCAAACAGAGTGTATCACCCGCNTGTATTGACCTGCAAAACGTAACAAAGTCATCGAAGAAGTGTGACCACACAATCCCCAAAGCTTTCACTCCAATAAACCAAACAGAGTGTATCACCCGCAGAAAAGAGTAAACACTCCGTGTTGCCCCAAAGGGAGCCGCCAGCAACTGAAAAATTTCCGGTTTCCTTGACATAGGATTGAAGACCACTACGTATGCAAAGCTCAGTGAATTGGGTGCTATGGCCATCTGCTTGTAGGCGCTCTTNCTGAAAAATTTCCGGTTTCCTTGACATAGGATTGAAGACCACTACGTATGCAAAGCTCAGTGAATTGGGTGCTATGGCCATCTGCTTGTAGGCGCTCTTAAGGTCATACGTGCGGCCTTCAACACAGTCGCCACTTGTGTTGCACTGCAAGACATCAAGTAGCATTGCACCGATGAAGTCAATGTTCTGCGGCTTGGGTGACTCGGATGCTTGTACCGTTTGGTTAATCAAACTGCCGGATAAATCATCTATCAGTCTTACCTTCCCGGGCTGCTTCAAACCAAATCGCTTACTAAGCACTGCGCCCTCAGGGATGTCACTCAAAGCAAATGGGCCAGCTGCCCACCCCATTTCTACCTCTTCCAAANGGCTGCTTCAAACCAAATCGCTTACTAAGCACTGCGCCCTCAGGGATGTCACTCAAAGCAAATGGGCCAGCTGCCCACCCCATTTCTACCTCTTCCAAAGTCTTGCTGTAAACCTGCTCGTCCACTTCATGGTCCCCTGACGAACTGCAACTGAAGTATTGCTTCCGTTTTGCGTTGATTCCCAAATCTCTCAGCTGTTGTGTTGTCATTTCTGCTGCTTTGAAAGTCTTTTCAAAAATTCCGCAAACTGGAACTTGTCCTACCAGCTCCGTGCCCTGAACAAGCTCATCACTGCTGCCATATCGGGGTATTCAATATCCTCTAGTATCTCTTTCCAAAGCAAAAGGCGTTTGGGTGCTAATATTTTTGCAGCGTAAGCCTGCATCCCTGACTTCAAATCTCTCTCCTCCTGTGCCAGCTCTTTGGCTCTCAACATCCACTTGCCAAACCACTGTGAACGCATGCTGGGGAGATCCCCCACCCTGCCATCCTGAAAGTTCTGTAAAATAGCTGAATGCAAAACTGACGGCACCAGTTTGGTGAAGGATTTAGGGTGTCCCCTTTTGACGGCTTCCACCACAAACTCGTTGGGATCAAAAGGAATTCCCCAAGCTTGCTCCTCCATGCCTGGTTTCAACTTATCAGATTCCTCCAAAATACCCCCACTTGACCGCAAAGGTGTGCATCTCAAAAGTTGAGCCCCGGGCGGCAAAGTAGGCACTGGTGCATCCAGGCCGGCTGGAAGAGCCCATGCTGATTTCAATCGTTGCATGGGTTCAATAGGGCACTGCTGAAAAACTTGTTGCATGCCCCGAACTAAAACAACCTGCTTGTGTTCTCGCACCACCGGAGGGATGCGCGCTGCTTTGGGCTGCGTGGTGGCCACTGCCCTCATTGTCTGCAAAGTGCTGTCCAAAGTTGGGTCAAAAAATTCGGGTGGAGGCACCCACCCCTGGGACAACAGAATATCAGCAAAAGTCTTTGCGATTGTGAAAGCTAATTTCTTGGGGTAGGCTGTCTCTTCGCTGGTGCTGAAATGCCTACCTTCTGAATCCATTACCAACCCCCAGGGTTTGTGAATGTGAAGTGGAGACTCTCCCGGACAACACAAGCAAATATTGGAAAAGGCTTTGTGGTTATATGCCAAAACTGTCCATTTAGGGCGCACGCCCCCATATGCACATGCCTGGTGAGCTGTATACTGCATGCATTGTGACACGGACAGCCAAAAACGGGTGATCCAAAACAAACTGGACCTCGGATTTTCCACCACAACGATGAGGCCACGCTCATCAGCCAATTTGACAATTTTTGCAACCAGTTCATAAAGCCGATTTGCAGAAGAAACCCGCTTCCGTTCTGTATCTGTCAAACCTGGCAGTCCTTNCTAAAACAACCTGCTTGTGTTCTCGCACCACCGGAGGGATGCGCGCTGCTTTGGGCTGCGTGGTGGCCACTGCCCTCATTGTCTGCAAAGTGCTATCCAAAGTTGGGTCAAAAAATTCGGGTGGAGGCACCCACCCCTGTGACAGCAGAATATCAGCAAAAGTCTTTGCGATTGTGAAAGCTAATTTCTTGGGGTAGGCTGTCTCTTCACTGGTGCTGAAATGCCTGCCCTCTGAATCCATAACCAACCCCCAGGGTTTGTGAATGTGAAGTGGAGACTCTCCCGGACAACACAAGCAAATATTGGAAAAGGCTTTGTGGTTATATGCCAAAACCGTCCATTTAGGGCGAACGCCACCATATGCACATGCCTGGTGAGCTGTATACTGCATGCATTGGGACACGGACAGCCAAAAACGTGTGATCCAAAACAAACTGGACCTCGGATTTTCCACCACAACGATGAGGCCCTGCTCATCAGCCAATTTGACAATTTTTGCAACCAGTTCATAAAGCCGATTTGCAGAAGAAACCCGCTTCCGTTCTGTATCTGTCAAACCTGGCAGTCCTTNGCTCATCAGCCAATTTGACAATTTTTGCAACCAGTTCATAAAGCCGATTTGCAGAAGAAACCCGCTTCCGTTCTGTATCTGTCAAACCTGGCAGTCCTTCCGGAAATGAATGATTGCGCAGTGGTCTTGGACCTGGAATTTCCCTTCCAAAGGAGTCACGCAGTTTTATGAATCGTGCAAGAGAGCATGTACCACAAGGTGGTGCCAGAAACACCCCCACTACTAGTGGGGAGGACATCCAAGTAAACAAGATTTCCTGGTCTGCTGCTTTGCACAAATCTAACTTCTTTGCACTTGAGATTGCACGCTCCAAATTATGATCGATACCATAGGATTTGGCTAACCCTAAAAGCTTCAAACTTGCTGTAACCCGGGCACTGCCGCAGAATACTTCGATGACGATTGGGCAAGAAAGCTGTTCTGGTGAAAATTGAAACAGTTTACCTGCATCTTTGGTGGAGGGCTGGCTAGGTTCAAAACTGTAAGTTCCCGCAACTGACGCTTTGCTCCTGTGAGGAACCTGCTCTTCGTCCACATGCATCTCATTGGACGGCATCGCATCCAACGACACTTCAGCAGCTTCTGTCATCTGAACTGGTGGAGTGTGTAAATTAGATGTGCAAAGCTTCTGCTCTTCGGCTGAAGGAATCTCAAAATTTTCAGTTTGAACTTTGTTTTGAGAAATGTTTGCAAAAACTTCAAACTGACGGCTTGGCTGCAAATGATTGGGCTCCTCTGCACACCTATTTGATGTTTCACTCAAAGGCCCCGACTCGGCATCGTTTGAGGCTAGTCAAGCCCCACTTCCATGCTGATGAATGGGATGCACGTTGTAACACTTGGCGCATACGTGTAGGCCCCGACCACATTTGGCACCTTCAGCAGCGCCTTTGCATCCACCCTCACTGTTGTACGCAAAACAAATCGGTTCACCTTCAGGATTGGCTGCCGTCCCTCCAAGCTTGAATATATGGTGTGGAACACGTGGCTTGCCTTTTGATCCTTTCTTGCCTCCCTTGTTTTTAATCCATGGTTTCTGCACTGCATGAACATTGCCCTTTCCACCTGTGTCTGAGTTGCTTGCTTTGGGCTTCTTGGGCCCCGATGTGCTTGCTGTTGCACGTGACACAAGAGGCAGCAAACTGAATGACACTCTATAGCTCTGCAACGTGTCCAACAACTTCTCATCTAAGGCAAGGACACCAGCTTCATCCCTTTTGGGCCTCACACCTTCCTCTAGCAAAGCTTGCCATACCAATTTGTCAGCAGCGACCAACTGTGATACCGTGCACCGTGCATAGCCGGCTGGCGGCTCTCTGTGAAGGTGTCCAAACAGGGTTGTGAGGTATCTGGTGTATGTTTCGTGTCTGATCAAATCTGCAAAAACAAGCGCTATGCCACGCCTTTGGAATGCCTCCTGCACCTGTAGCGCAGAAGTCACTGTCTGCTCGGGTACCTCCGTTTTTTCCTTGATGATCAAATGATCAGCTGACACATCCAGTTGCTTTGCCGTTGATTTCATGTTCATGACTTCAAAGGTGCGTGACACGCATTTTTCCGGTGGCAAATACCTCACCTCGTTCAACTGAAACATGTTGGCGGTTGCATCAAGTAATGAATGTCCTGGCTCTAAAGGACCCTCCAGCAAAAGACCTGTAAGCTTCCTACGCAACACACTCATTTTCGCTTCTCTCTCAGCTGTGGGCACCTTTTTGATTGAAGTAGTATCCGGTGTGCTCACAGAATCCTGCAATCCGTCAACTATGTTTTGCCCCGGCTGTCCATGGGCGTAGGCATATGTCCCAAAGGTTTGAAGTCCATTTCTCTTCAACCCACGCTTGACATCATCCGATAGTTTCAAATCCAAAGTTCTCTGCACAAACTGAGCTTCAGAGTCTAACAAACCAGCCATTGCTGCGATCTAAACCTATCAAGCGCAAGGTCAAAATTGCAAATGACATGCCTGCCTGTCTGTTGCAAAAACTCATGTTCAGATGTCCGGTGATGTTCAAAAGTCCAGTGGCTTCAGCAAAAGATTCAAAAACAACATGATTGCGCGACCAAGAAAATTCTTCCGGTCCAAGTTTTGAATCCCATCCCAAGATAAAACCAACAGCAGAATGACAAGATAGCATATCAAAGTAAAAATGATCAAACTCAAATGCATTTCCCCCTGCTGTTGACTGCTTGAGCAACACCTGCCGGCACATCTGCTTCACAGGTGCTTTTCCTGTGTCAACCCCTCACCATGTGAGGACATGTCCCACTATGTGAGAACAACCGACAAGTGAATGCCGCCATGCGANACATCTGCTTCACAGGTGCTTTTCCTGTGTCAACCCCTCACCATGTGAGGACATGTCCCACTATGTGAGAACAACCGACAAGTGAATGCCGCCATGCGACACTTTTTCCACTACACAGGGCCTAATCAAGGCTGTTGGAGGACGCCATCTTTGCGTGCTGCCTCTCGACACCTTTTGCACATGTCTACTGTGTCAAATTTGTCCACGGCCTCATAGTTCCCATTCAAAGAACGACCGCATGACAAAACTCTGCAATTGGTCTCAACTTCAGCCGACTTGAAATGAACCAACTTGGAAACCTTGTGCCTCACAAAGAGTTTTGACGTCGCCTCGGATAACACATGGCGTGTGCACCTAGGCACTGGCAGCCCCTCTGCTTCTGAATCAGATGTTTCCAAACTCTCATCACTGTCATCATCTGACGAAAGCAAGTGAACCATCTCACTCTCCACATCAATCGTGGGCTCACTCTTGCCCACCAAGCTCCATTGGCCATCTTCCTCTTTGATGGGGCCATCTGCTGAGGCTTCTACGTCAACCCTCGGCTTGTAATGGCTCCTAGGGCAGTCTGGCAAAAACTCACCAGACCTGATGGCTTCGATCACTGCCTGGAGCTGTGAGACTGCACGGATGGATGCATCCCGGGAGTAGACAGCGCTTGTTTCCGCATACGCTGAGCTATGCCTTCCAAGGATGGCTTGATCTGCTGGGCCAACACAAGCTTTGGCTGTCCAACTGAGAGTCGTCGCCTTCAATGAATGTGATGACACTCTGGGGCCTCCTTCAACATCGGCCTCCTCAAAACATGCTCGAAGAAAACGAGTCACTTCAGATGAGGTGATGCCCCTCCGGCTAGCTTCACCCCAACCATGCAAGGATGGTGGTCTGAAAAGCGGGCCCTTCACTGCACCTTTCATACATAGGCCGACAGTTTCAAAAGCTTGCTGAGCAGCTGTTATCCACTCACCTCCCTGCACGCCAATTGCTGGAATAACAATCGGTAGCAACACCGCCTTCTGAGAAGCCTGTCTGGACGTTTTGTGGGTTTTTGTTGAAACCTCGATAAAACCTCCTTGGCAATCGAAATCGCAATCAACGGTTTCCACATTGGCCAAATCAGAATGCCGGCACCTGCCGTATAACGCAGTCAAAATGTATCCCACAAAGGATCTGTCAATTGGATGCGTCTCTTCAGACACTAGCATTTCATGTAGCCACCTCACTTGATCAACAGTGAGTACTTTTGCTTGACTGAGTGGCTTCTTGGCAATGTACAGCACGTCCGACAAACCCTTCAACCTACGACTTGTGCAAATGCCATCCCAACTGTTGAAACCGAAGATGTACCTTGAATAGTTGCATGCAGACAAAAAGCTATTTGCTCTAGTTGGTGCAGCCCCCAACTCCTGCAGAGATCCTAGGTACAACCAAGCATCTTCCTCCGTGACCGGCAGTGACTCTCTCTTATGCAATGACGTCTCTCGCCAGCGCAAAAATTTGAGGATTGCATTGGCTCTTGACACAGCTGTAGATTTTGATCTGACGCCCAAAATGGCACTCACCGTCTTCCTTGCCTCCGACTTGTCTGAATNTCCACATTGGCCAAATCAGAATGCCGGCACCTGCCGTATAACGCAGTCAAAATGTATCCCACAAAGGATCTGTCAATTGGATGCGTCTCTTCAGATACCAGCATTTCATGTAGCCACCTCACTTGATCAACAGTGAGAACTTTTGCTTGACTGAGTGGCTTCTTGGCAATGTACAGCACGTCTGACAAACCCTTCAACCTACGGCTTGTGCAAATGCCATCCCAACTGTTGAAACCGAAGATGTACCTTGAATAGTTGCATGCAGACAAAAAGCTATTTGCCCTAGTTGGTGCAGCCCCCAACTCCTGCAGAGATCCTAGGTACAACCAGGCATCTTCCTCCGTGACAGGCAGTGACTCTCTCTTATGCAATGACGTCTCTCGCCAACGCAAAAACTTGAGGATTGCATTGGCTCTTGACACAGCTGTAGATTTTGATCTGACGCCCAAAATGGCACTCACCGTCTTCCTTGCCTCCGACTTGTCTGAATGCAAATCCAATGACTGTTCAATGAGTTTGCCCGTTTCAGAAGCTTCAGGTCTTAACAGCAAGATACACAGCCATTTCTCTACTGCATCGTTAAGCTGTTCACACCGCTGCTCCTCAAAAGACTTGTCAGAGATAGCAGAAATAGCCTTCTCAAAGTAATGGCACTTCATCCCCAAGTCAGGTTCGGCTGCAGTATCAACTATCTCTTCTGGATGCATGAAGGCTGCTCCATCAAGCCTCACCCAATCAACTGTCTCCTGGGATTCCGGCTTCTGAGATACGCTCTCCTTGCAAAAGATTTTCTTGGCAACTCCTTTTTCCCAAGGCATCAAAAAGGAAGGCCTCTTACGGGTGTTGATGAAAGAATGCGCCAACAACATAGAAAATTGATCATCTGACAAGGTCGGTTCCCTCGGCACCAAAGTTGCTCCCAANGGAAGGCCTCTTACGGGTGTTGATGAAAGAATGCGCCAACAACATAGAAAATTGATCATCTGACAAGGTCGGTTCCCTCGGCACCAAAGTTGCTCCCAAGTCCAGTGCTGAACCTTTCGGATAACCAATCTGTTGCTCATTCATGTCCCCAGTGCCATTGACTGAAGCTACATCAACATCAAAGTCGTCCTCCCCAAAAAGTGCATTGAGATCTTCTACAGCTACTTCTGTCTGAGGGTTCGACTCCAGCGACCGACCATCATCCACACTGTCAACGCTCTGACATGAGGCAGCCTCTGAATTACTTCCACTACTCCTGAAAGGTGTGAGTGTCTGTAACCTCCACGGCATGATGTGAAGAAACTGAATCCGGCAAAGAAGATCCTACACTTGCGTCCAGATTGGATTCCAAATCAATTGCGTCCACGTTGGAGTCCAAATCTAAGTCCCAGACCCCACCTTGACCGTGAATGACCGGCTGGAGGAAGGGTTGCAAAGGNATTGGATTCCAAATCAATTGCGTCCACGTTGGAGTCCAAATCTAAGTCCCAGACCCCACCTTGACCGTGAATGACCGGCTGGAGGAAGGGTTGCAAAGGGGGTGTTGGTACCCCGAAGCTCTGCAGATCCAGTTGCAAACGACACTCTGTGGCACACAAGAGGAGCTCGACCCTATCGCTGTAAAACAGCAGGCACGTCCGGCAGAATCTGAAAGATTCACTGGGATTGAGGGATGAGAAGATATAAATCTGTATTGTAAACCAACCAGGCTCGATAAGACCAAATTGATCTTGATGGTTGACCAGTGCAAATCTTGCCAACGAAATATGCATGCAAGCTCAAAAATGGACTGTTTCAATCGGACAAGAGCCACACAATCCAAAGCAAAGCACTGAAAAATCCCAAACTGAAAAAGGCCAGGCTATAGGTCCACACAGGACGAGGCTGCACAGCCGGCAGCAGAGTCACGGGCGATGATATGGCACAACGCCCCCGCTCTCTAATGCCCATGCAAGGCACAGAGAAAAATTCCTGTAAAAGGATCTCCCGCCACCCTACCCTGTTTTTGAGCAATNGGCACAGAGAAAAATTCCTGTAAAAGGATCTCCCGCCACCCTACCCTGTTTTTGAGCAATACATTCGAAACATATATGTTCTCCAATGGCCCAAGCTGAACTGACAAGGTGAAGTCCACAATGATGAAACTGCTTCAATCTGAAGTGACTCCAAGACATGTACTGCAACAATGACAAATGAAGCCAACAACAAGCAACTGTAAAATTTCCGATTGTTGTTCTCAAGCAAACCGTTGTTCATTTGATCTGCAGCTTCAATTCGATATACGCATGCAGCATTGTCGCAGAAGGTGAAAGGACAAGAATCAAGCACAGCAAGGTCCACGGCATTGAGAAGAAGAAGGAGAAGCAGAGGTAGCAGCACGAAAGTTCCTTTCTCACCAGTTTGGGAAATAAGGCGCTATCACAAGTGACCGCAAGCTTCTTGGAGGATTTGATGCAGCGTGACATTGTATTGAACCGCTCTGTGGAGTGCTCCCAGGGTTTCGCTCCCCGGATTGTACTGACTTCTACTTAGGCGAAGGAGGGGTAAAGCTCCTGACGTCCCTGGCACCCCATCCCGGACATCTCTTGGCCAACCATCTAGCGTTCTAGGTGCTGAGCAGACAGGATCAGCAGCATTATCCATATCTTCATCACTCGACATAAGGCTTGGCGATATGGAAATGTCCTTATTAATGCGACTCGGTATGGTAGGTTCTTTTTCTCCTTCACATGTCTTAGCAGAATAATTCTGCATCGCGGGTTGTGAGACATTTACCAATCCTTGCAGCGGGAACAGTGGGGATGCAGGAAATAGGCCCTTCTGCGGCTCTATTTGCATGCTGACAGTATTCCATCTTAAAGCCGCCCTGAGTTCAGACGAGATTCGTGTCCTAATTGTCAGACCAATCCATTGCATCCCCCCACATGGGCACCAGGTCTTGCTTTGCCACGCGGCAGGTCTGTCTTCAATGCCTAGGATGCACGCTAGGAGAGGCTGCCAGCCTCTGTTTTCAGGTGCTTCTAACTTTGTTCCTCCGAAACTGTGGTAGATGGCTGGTCTTAGGTGTGATTGGCAGAACTTATGGGCTTGAAAGAGCTGCGCTCTGGGGAGTGATTTTGCAACAATCGTCCCCTCGATAGAAGTAAGCAGAGCTAAGGCGGCTTGCTCGAAAGTTCCTCTAGCCCATCTATTGAACGGTGGCTCCCTGGCACGACCCTGCGCATCGAGATTGTCTATGGAGGATGTTCTTGGCCACGATTGGCCTGGTACCCAATTGTCAGGGATTGGCCAATATGCCTTAATGGCAAACTCCCCATAAATTGCCCAAATTGACAATAGGTCAAGGTTAATGTCCGCACGGACTCCTAGGAATGGTGTGAGCAACAACCCACTCTTAACAGCAGTTGTTGGATTGTCGGGGTACGTGGACCCCATCAACAGGTTCTCCCTTTTCTTCTTTAATTTGCGCACGATATCATTAGGTGAGAGTTCGTGCATATGGGGACCTTTTGTAGGCATCCTCCCTGGCTGTAGGTCACTGACTCCAACAACAAAACCCGCATTGTACTCATGGAAATCCTCTGTGACCAGAAGTACGCTGGTTCTTTTGCACCCATTAGTGTCCCTAAGCGCGGGTGCCACTTGTCACTGGGCGTCCTTGCAGGCTCTGCAGAGTGGGTTGCATGTCCGCCAGTCGTACCAATTCTGCAATCTCATATGGTGACACCGGCACACAATCATTGTCGACAAGCAACAAGGGTATGGGATACATGTGCCTAGCCATCTCTAGGACAAATACACCAGCCCAGATACATGGTATGAGATGGAGGCCATTTTCCTCATTAGCCTCAATCCATACTACATCTGTCCTTTCGCCTTCGGGTCCAATTAGATTTCGCCTACTTGAGGTTGGGTCGGCTGGGGTGGGTTGGGGTTAGGGTTCAACCCTAACCCTGAACTATGGGGGTCTCGGGGGGGGGAACTCAGCAACTCAGCAACTAG
>BGPT01000279.1:10611-36063 GCA_003297045.1 Symbiodinium sp. clade C Y103
TGCTCCAGTTCGTGCTTTTTTGTCGCTCCCTCCGTGGCACTTTTGTGCTCCAGTTCGTGCTTTTTCGTCGCTCCCTCCGTGACACTTTTTGTGCTCCAGTTCGTGCTTTTTTGTCGCTCCCTCCGTGACACTTTTTGTGCTCTATAGTTTATGCATTCTGTTACAGGTGTATGTAGGTCGTAGAACAAAAAAAGAGTTCATTGTTTTGCTTTACTTTTCTTTCTGGAGCCACCTCCCCTACAGGNTTCTGTTACAGGTGTATGTAGGTCGTAGAACAAAAAAAGAGTTCATTGTTTTGCTTTACTTTTCTTTCTGGAGCCACCTCCCCTACAGGCCCCCCCAGGACCCATGTGCCTTCATTTCATTCTTTGCTTTGTCCAGCTACGCAAAGGCTGATGCATTTCACATTGAAAGAAAAAAGATCTCGCTTAGTTGGGCTGGGCAAGTGTCAAATTTGATGTCCCCCTCCGTGCTACTTTTTGTGGTCTGTTTTGTGCTGACTGTTACAGCCAATAGGATCCAGCCAAATTATATACTATGTAACTATAATTATGTGAATTATCTTGAATCATGTTCAAAAGCTCGCGCTTTCCTGGGCTGGTTAGCCCTTGCTGACCAGTTACCCTTCTGACCCCCAAGCGACGGCTTCGCTTGTCTTCAGCCAGCTCAATGTCATTGCCAAAGCCCAGGCGGGCGCAGAATCCCATGGTGTAAACGATGAAAATCACGCCTCGGAAACGACCCATTTTTCAAGATCTTGCAACATGTTGCATGTGAAATGATAAATTATAGGATAGATTTTTGGACAGTATACGCAGTACATAGCAACATGTTGCCTCAGCCCATGGAGATATTTTGCCTGGATCCGAATGGATTATGATAATTCATTCTCCAGGCTTGCCATCTCCGAGGTGCTAGCCATCCCCGTCCCAAAGATGAAGGGTGCGGCCGGGTCGATGGAGAATAACCAGGTGGCCAAAACACCGGCCATGCTGCCACCGATGGCATCAGCATTTCGACATAGGACTTGAAGAGACAAAAACACCTACTGAGGCGATGTTGTTGGAGATGAAGTCAGAACAACTCATGGGATTTAAGCACATTGGTTCATTATAGCTTATTATGGCTTATTATGTTTTTTAATATCATGTTTCTTTAGGTGAATAATGGCTGATATACATAAAATGATATCATAAAATAGTTAATTGATATAAATACGTATTGGAAAATCCCTCACAATGATTGGTCAATGGAGAGAATCCTGTTGAAAAATCCAGTATAGTGATTGGTTAATAGAGAGAAACCTATGGGAAAAACCCTTCTATTATAATTGGGTTTTAATAGTTTTTATGGGGATTTCCATAAGAAATTATATGGAATTATGACAATACCGCCCAAATATCCCCAAGTTAATATTGGGTAGTACAAACATGCACAACCCCTGTTTAACAAATCATCACCCAGCTGTTCTTTTTTTTCTGAACTGCTCACCTGTGAATCTCCCAAGGAGTAGTAGAGATTCATATCCGTGGACCACTTGCAGCTGTAGACAAAGGTCGTGCCCATCAATACTTGCGCCGTAATTGCCACAGGCAAAGATGGGCTCACCATTCCCAGATTGAACAGGACCTTGAGACGTTTATCACAGAAGTTTGAAGTTTGGGATACAATTTCATGCGCGATTCACAAGCGAAACAGACCTCTTCGAAAACACGCAAAAAGGAGGAGCATAGCATATCTGCTCTGTTACAATGGCGTTCCGTGTCATTTTTTGGTGTCCAAGTCCACCAGAAAATCAACTTGGACCTGGACCCAGGTGGATAAGGTGATACTCAGGGTGTAGGGTTTCGATAGGAGGTAGTGGCAATATCGCCTGAAACAGCCCAATTCATCCGGATCGTAGTCGTTCTTCATGAACACTGGGATCACCTGCATCACGATGGCGCCCAAGACATCCCCAGCCATCTGTGTGAGTCCCGCGAAGCTTGCCTGGCGCTGAGACACGTGTGCAGTTGGGCTGTGGGGTCTTCATTGGTTTTCTCCCATGGGATTTTAAGCTCTATAAGTTGGGACATGGGGCCCCAAAGCATCCCAAAACTATGGTTCTGTATAATGTTTTATAATGTTTTATACTATCCGCTTACAACTGGAACTAAACTGCACTCGCAAGTACCTCACATGAGCAAATCTGAGACATTCGACACCAAGTGACATTGTTCCAGTTATGCACCTGCTTGAAGAAAATGGCGAAAGTGGCATATTCCAAAATGTAGGCACAGGTGTTGCAGAATGAGTTCATCACAATAAAGAGCGCTGGGAGCCTGGGAGTCACCCATGGAATTCCCTGGTGAAGCATCAAAATAGCCGGGATTTGCGGATGAACATCTATCAAACGTAGTCTCTTACATATACAATTGATTAATATAATTGTAATAATAATTTACTATGCATATTATCAAAAAATATGGATGTTGACCTATCCTGACATTAAACAAAACGCAAAATAAACAAGTCATAGCCACCTCACGTCCTTCGGGATCCTTCCCCGCTTCGAAGCAATGGGAGCCTCCACCAATGAACCAGTCTCATCAACAGCGTCAACCTCCTCTCGCCTCATCCCACTGAATGTCAGGAACTAGAATGGGGAGACATGAAGAACTGGTGAACATGTTTTGCTGTCAAGTCATGTCAGACTAATCACAACCATTTCATCATGCAACTTGTATCAACTGGACAATCTCATCATATCCCGACCATTCTTTATCATACAAAATATATCAACGCAGCCAGATTTTCGCAGACCGGCTTTTCAGAATGCCGCCCAGTGGCAGTACACCTTCCCCTCCTGTGGCTCCGATGATTTGCGGCAGGGTGGCCTGGTTGGTGGCGAAGTGGTGCCGGAAATGCTGCCCCGCCTGCGACAGGGCCGTCATCCGAGAGAGGGCCGTCAGGGCCGTCAGGGCCGAGCGCCTCGGCGGAGGTTTTTTTGGCCCATGGCACTTTGGAGGATTTATGGTTGGTTTCACCACTGATTTTCAAGAAAAAAAACTGTAGTGAAATGATAGTTACATCTGTGACTCGAATGATGAAGAAAATGCGACTAAGAAAACTGAAGTTCTGCTCATTCCCGGTGCTATTCTAACAACTCCTTGCCACTTTTTTCCATGTATCCCGATGGTGGACCATGGTGGGCCAACCTTGACCCTACCAGGCCTCCAGCTGGGCTACTGGCTATGCCAGCACCCGAAAGGGTACAAAAAACAACCACAAGCAACACCCAGGCAAAGCAGAAAAAAGGCAAAATCGCATTTGCATTCAAAAAACCGTACAACGTTGACTTTGAGAATTGGATCAAAAGGATGTCCGCAGCTTTGGTCGAACATGAAAATGATCCGACTCCGACTTCTCTGGGCAGGGTCTTCAAGCATTTTTTTTTGCCTATACAATATTATGCAAGTATTATATACTCATTTGAGGGCAAACGCCAGAAAAATCCAAACCTGCACTTGAAGCGAGAACTTGGAAGACAATGAATCAATATAACTATAACTCAGATAATCTTTATGTTCATCTCATCCATCTTAATTTTCAACAAGTTGACGATACCAGAACAAATTGTATTTAAATTGCCGCACACAAAAAAAAGAAAGAATCACCTCACAGGACCAAAAATGACGTAGGAAAACCTTGACACTGCTGCAAAATAAGCAGACATACGGGACAAAAACTGATTTGATCTGATTTGTCCGTCCATTTGTTCAAATTGACATAGAACTGTGATTTTTCTGGTGGGACTGGACCTCAACATTTTGCCAGTACAGAGCATAGTGAATTTCTGATATACATACAAGTGAAAGCAACGAAGGTCGTTGTCAGCCAGTGAAGCCCAGAGCTGTAACCCATGGTTGATGCGGCACGTGTGCCCATTCTGTTTCGGCGGCCAATGTGGATAGACGCCACAAAGTTTGGCCGGAAGAACACAGTTACGGGTTCAAATGATGTCTATTTTAATCGGAAAAAGGTTGATGAACCATTGGGGTACCTTATTTTCAGACAAACCCAATTCTCAAAGCCAAGTCGCCCAGTTTTTCCAGATCGACCTGTCCCGCCGGAGCCGCCAGTTTTGCCTGTCGCTTTTGTCATCACCGATCTCCGGAATTGGGCTTTGCTCAATCTGTCCGCGGTCTTCTTATCCCTGCTGCTGGCCCTACCTGATACGAAGGTCAAAAAAAAGTAATTATATGTACAAAGTTTCATCATTATACAGCGATTCCCCCCATAGTGGATGAACCCCAATCAATGGGAAAGTGCCGAAAATCGTCATCGTCGCCAGATAGTGGAGTTGCTAGTGGGTTATTCCGCTTATTCCCTTTAGACTCCCCGGTTTCTCGCGGATTTACCAGAATCTACTACGATGATTTACCAATGGCAAAACAAATGAATTCCAGTGGGATCGTAACAACCCCCTTCACCACATATACCATCGTCAAAACCAAGTATACCTACATCCTCCACCTATGCAACATTTTGTCCGTTTCGTCAATCTAATAAAATGTTATTCGATTGCTCAAAAAAACTTTGTTTAAAAAAAACACCGTTTCAATGCTTTCTTTATAGTATACCAGCCTCAAGCCCCGCATCGTCCAATCCAGGTTGACCAATTCAATATTTTTTGATTTCTCACAACTTAGGTTAAAGAATGTGAAACGCTATTGCTTCGCTGAAATGGGGCTCAAAGCGATTCTGCTTTCAGCATGAAACATCCTAAACGCTCACAGAAATCCTTCTTGGGATCCGTTTCTGTTTTGACAACCTGCTAAGTGTGGACCCACAACATTATGCATACAGCATACAGTGATTGTCATTGATATACATGGACCCTTGACGGAGCGCTCTTGAGTGACTGGATTTTTTCTCGTTATGATTTCCGCCGTTTTGGCGGCAATTTACGTTGTTTTGGTGGCAATTTACGCCGTTTCGTTCCAAACCCGACAGGGAGCAACTGAATCACACTTTTGTTCTGAGTATTTTCAACGATGCTCTCAGATATGTTTTGCTTGGGATATCTTAATGACCTTATACTTCAAAAGTACATGTTCTGTTGATTTCGGATGTTTTTGATTGGAGAGGCAAACGCGAAAGTACACAATTACCAGAAGTGAGTGACGCGTGCTGGGCTGCTAGAGCAATTGAAATGTCATGTTGTGGATCCACTTCAATGTGGTAAAGGAATGAGGTTCTTTGATGCTTCGATGCGGAAAAGAACTTTCCACAAATTTTATGAAACACACATTTTAGAAAAACGCCGCAGCCAACAGAATTCACCGCCAGCACATCAAAAGTAGGTTTTTGGCTAATCTGAGCAAAAAACGCGACCTTGGAAGATGCAGGTATGAGGTATGGTCACCAATACGACACTGGAAATCAATAGGCACCACCCAATGGTTTATAATGGAAAATGTCATTCAAATGGATGATAACTAGAGGGTTCCCCCCATTTCAGGAAACACCCCTAGTTATCATCCATTTATAGTTGGATTTTCCATTAACCTGATGATTGCCAGTCCATCCTATGAATTTTCTCCCAGTCACTGTTCATGGTGCCAAAGGTGCCAAAAGTCCCTGCCGTCACCGCCGTGACGCCGGTCACGGCGCTGCTGCGCGCCACGCGGGCGCGGCGGACCGCCTCGCCCCGACGGAGCAGGTGAACCTTCTTCTCCTGAGGTCAGCTGAAATGGCTCGGAAGATGGTAGAAAACCTATGGTAAATCTATGGTTTATGGATGTTTATGGGGAATATAACATGATATACTAGAGAATTTGGAGGTATGGGGGTACCCCACGTTATCATCCATTATCAAAACAATGGTTTAGGGGAACCCCTAATTTTCGGAAACCTCCAAAGAATGTAGGTGATTGTAAGAAATTCAATGGTCCCTACATATTTAGTCATTTTTGCTCGACATGAACAACATCGTATCTTAGCCTATCTTTCACTTGGAACATGTTAAAATACCGCTGGAGTTGCTGCTGCAGTGGACGAGCAAACATGTAGTTAATGCAGCGATGGAGTTTTATACAGGTAAACATCCTTTCGAGGTTCTTATAGTATAGTTATATACATATATATATACTTTAATTGCTCTAAACATCCTTTTGAGTGAAAAACTGATTCAACAACACTGTAAAGAACAAACTACTAATCTCATGAAAACTTGCAAGATTGATTTATGCCGCTTGCCAGATCCAGCAAGGATAACCCCGGTCCTCGGACTCTGTCATGACTGTGACCTCTGTCGTCTGCGTGTTGCGAGTCATCTGGGTGTTGCGAGTCATCTGGGTGTTGCGCCCCTCGGTCATCTGTGTGTTGCGAGTTGTCATCTGTGTGTTGCGCGTCGCGACGGAGGCACGATTGCGTGCCGTGAAAGTGTTGCGGGGGCCAGATGCAACAGACGCCTCAGAGCACGCCATAGGCCGTTTTGCATCGGATATGTGGCGCATGTCGCATGTATCCTGTGATCTCTTGCGGATTGATATCAACAACAACATCCATCCGCTTAAAACCCTGAAATCTCGATGCTTTATATACAGTACCCACTGAAAGCTATACAACAAAAACATCAGAAAGAAAACGGCGACGCCCAGGTCCGATGCGTTCCCAGGAACTGTTGTCATCCGATGGTTACCACCGTTACCGCCATCAGATGTTGGGTCAACGGCCGGTTTCTCCTCACCTGGAGGAATTCCAGCCACGTTCTGACACCTGAGATGCGCATCCCGGGGCAGCTTAAGTGTGGTCGTCAATTTCAACCGAATGGGAGGGCCATGTTTCTTGTGTATGAACATGTCGTATTCACGTGTATCTGTATATAATTGTATATAATATAACATATAAGAAAAATATTGCGTATATCACTGTAATTATACCCCTTGATTATGTGAACGTGATACACCAGAGTGCGCGCATGCGATTGCATGCGCATGTGTGGGCCATATTTGAAAATGCGCCCAGCCACTTTCACCACAAAGCCTCATCTGTGTCCGTGGGTCTACATGGAAGGCAAGGTGGCTCTTGAGATATGCCATGTAGGTAACAGTAGCACGTCCAATCGTTTTTAATGCTGTGGACATGGAATTGCTGTTTCGGCAGCAAAGTCGAGCAATTCTCAACGCACACTATAAACGTCATAAGTAGTGATAATTCGTGTTCCTGGTCCTATTTCGTGTCTCTTCTGTTTCGGGTCTAAAGTCAGTTCCAGCATAAAACTGCCCCCCGGCTTTGTTGGTCGTGGGTAGCCATGCCTTCTTAGCTTTGAATGTGATCCGTATGCAAAATTCAAGGTCCTACTCCGATTTTCTAGCGTAATCTTGATATATACATACATATATATATATATATATGTCATGTATATCATAATATGAGTCTGGATATGTCTGGATCCTATTCCGTGAATAAAGCTATTTTGAGCTAGTTACCCCCTCCGAACAACCATTCTTGTGACGTTGCGATGAGAGGTCGTTCTAACAAGTCTTCCAAATAAGTGGTTGGGCAAGTGACTGGGACACTGGAATAAAGACTTGCTTACAAAGTCGAAAGAGGTTAATCCAGTCATGAAAGCAGCGCTAGCAATCAGCACCATCAGCATGGCCACTACAAGCAGCATTTCACATTCCCCAACCTGATGCTTCCAACACTTCTTAGACTGGTCTGCAGTAATTACGCCAAAGTACAGTACACTGGAAAGAGAAGCCTTGTCATTCAGTCCAGCCTAAAATGATGTACATAGAAGTACATACCTATGTCAATGTCTATAAAAACGACTAATGATGCGGTTAAATGATCATTACTGAAATATCGAGTCCTGCTGACAGAACAATTGTGTTCTTTAGATTTCTTTAGTCCCTGCCCTTTCTTGCCAAGACACTCCGACAGCGTCTGGTCTGCTTCAAGTGAAGCTTTCTTTTCCCCTTCAGCCACTTCCGCCTCAGCCACTTCAGCCGCTTCCTCTACATCCTCAACTTGCAGCTCCTCGACCACGCCGGGCAAGTCCGAGGACCTGCCCTTTTTCTGTGGCCCTGGCACCACAGTGAAGAGCTCATCATCTGCTGGATCTGCATCGCCATTCTCGGCTTGGGCCTCCACAGCTTGATCCTCGGAGGGGAAGAAGACTGCGTGGAAGGAGTAGCGACAGGATGGCTCAAGAGCCAGCAACAGAGTCATCGCTCCCTGCAGGATGATGTGATACAGGGCGATCCCTGTCCAACCCGCGGAGTCGTACAAGATGCCGCCAAAAGTGCAGGAGCATGCGAAAGCGATGGTGAAGACAGACAACCTTGGCTTGCTGCTACAGTACTGCAAAATCCCCCGTTTAGTTCGATGAGTCTTCCCAAACATAGATCATCATAGATCATTGTCATAGTAAATTCCTCCATGAATTGTGGTGGATTTTCCCTTTTAGATGGGTCAAGTTTCATGTCCAGTAACACTGTTGAAGTGGCCTGTCTTGCCTGCACTTCCGAGTCCCCAAAGGAATCGAAGGCAATACCTTCGATAGCACAAGTTGGGTCGATACCCAGCCAGACCACGAGCTGGAGAAAAACAGCCCACTCGCTGGTCTGAAAAATCCTGGTGGCTACAAGTTGCCATCTGACAAATCTTGGAGTGTTGGGACATGTTGGGATGATCATCCCATTTCTAGGCTTTAAAATTAAAAGATTCATTCTTTTCACATATTGAAACATTGGTTTCAACATGTTTCAACCACCACCAGGGATCAGTGAAAACACCACAATGGTGAGGTGGACGACAGACAATGGCACAATCAGCCAATATCCAGTTCGCAGCTGCAGCTGCTGCATGATCACCCTGGATCCGAAACCCACCGAGACAGCCAAGCCGGCGCGCACCAAAGGCCAGCCCATCTCCTTGAAGTATAGCGTGTAGGCGGGCCAAAGGAAAGCATTCAAAAAGCCATTCACTGCAGGTAGGAGGAGACAGACCCTGACATATTTGAAAGAACATGGAATTGTCTCAAAGTCATCGTCTTCGTGGAGATCGAAATCATCCACATCCACATCGGCCATACGCACGGCGCTGTGGGCACCGCAACAAGTGACCCTCAGCGACTTCGCCGGGTCTCCGTTGAGGCAAGCCAAGATGGCAGTTCGGTCACAAGACTTCACATGAACCATCGTTCTTAGCAGTGTTTCTCTGAAAACACTCGCGTCTACCCACCATCCCACCATTACTTGGCATTACTTGGCCATGTTGGAATTGCATGCACAACGAAACCCTCCAGTGATCCATCGATTTATCACCAAAACATCAAACGATGCACTATGATTCCAATATGATCCAATTTTGAACCTGGTTTGCTCTGGGAATCAATTATTTTAGTACATTTCAGTTGTTGTTCAAAGGCCCGCAATTACCCAAAGCAAAGTTCAATGACAAGGGGCGTGAATCCGTATCCGTCCACCTCCACCTGCCAGAAAGTCGAATCAGATTTGACCAGCTCAAAAAAGCACACCTTGGAAAGTCTTGGAACCGATATCACCTCCATCTAGCATCCTTATCATCCATAGTTATCATATACTGAACCTGACTTCCACTGAATGTTCTCATCGGAGCGGGTATCTCATCGAATCAAATATATCAAGTTCATTTACAATCCACATCAAATGCCCGTGCACAAACTTGATCTGGAATGAAGATGGTTTGCAAAAGCTCGACTTCAACATCATGTTGGCTACAGCCAATGTAAGAGAAAACTAGGTTTCTGGCACGAGCATTTACAAGGGGAAACGGAATGAAACGGACATATATGGCCATGTTCAACATGGTGAATTCTGACTTGCTCGGTTTGACATCTTCAACTTTATACTTAGAACGCCTCCAAAAATCTATGTGAAATTTTTATACACAATGCCTGCAGAAGTCTTGACCGAAGCTGCATCCTCTGTTGCTCTGAGACACTCCGAACCTGTCCAAAGTCGCTGGACAATGGCTACACTGTGGCCTGCAGGCATAGCGGCGTAGAGGACATGTGATGTGCAGAGTTTGGTGGAAGTCTGACGAAAACTGTCAAATTTATTCATTGATTTTCTGATTTTCATATGTGCCATGGTCAGAACTTGGTATATGGTTCCTGGCCATCCATCCCACAATGTTCTTTTTTGATGGGTTAAGCCATGTTAAGCCCCTATTCACCCATTGATCACCATCCTGCAAAAGGGGAAACTTTTTGACAGTTTCGCCAGTTGAATATGATGTTCACCTCATTTGCTGAAACAAGATGCAACAAGTCCACTTGAGCAGAGTCATCCTGTCTAAGCTTCGAGCTTTTCACAAGCGAATTCTGGATGTAGTCTGCGCCAATACCCGCATGCCTCCCAAGAAGCATTGGTGGATGTAGGGGATTTACATATTTGATACAACGCATACAATGGGGATTGCAAGCGATGAATGAAGATCCACCGCGAGGATCGAGGAGAAACGCTCGCAGTCTTTTTGCATGCGATCCATCCATTGTCTACCCCGCACGCGGCTGTGGAGTCCTTAGGTCGCGCGGAAAAAATGGCACCACTCGCTGAAAAAAGATCTTCATCCAATAGGCTACTCAGCAATCCAGCGGGTTTCGCAAACCATTTACAGTACCCCCCCAGTAATTTGTCACCATACAGTGACTATATCTATCCTCCAAGGAATGGCCGTATCTTGGGGTATCCGATTTTGGATCCCTGAAGTCTGTCGATTCACTGCTCAGGCTGCCGGCATGGGTTCTTGAGGTGCATCGACACCTGGAGTGCTCAGTAGGAAATGGTGGTGGTTTTTCCAGGAACAATTCGAGGAAAAACCCATGGAAACTCATCCTTTTGATCCCAAAAACGCCTAGGGCCTATAGGGGGTCCTTTAATTATCCCTTAAACATCCTTGAGCCAATTCTGAGATGTTCAGTTCAGTCGGACTGGCCGCCATAGGGCCCCCAAGTCGCAGACCCGAACTTGGCGCCAGAACATCAGCCCCAAGCATTGACTGTGGCGCCTTGAGTGCAGTCAAGTCAGATCTGTATCTGTTTGGAGGTCTCCATTCTCCATGGAAAGTGACTTTGCCCTTGAGGACTTGAGGACTCACAAACCACCAGTTTTAATAGTGGAGTAGCAATTCTTGTACTCGTTGATCAGTATTTTCATGTTAGGGTCTATTGCTCCGGGGTTGACGGTACCATTGCATTCGGTAGTAGAGTTGTCCCACACAAAAAGACTTGGAGCAGTGCCAAATCCTGTGTGCGGTTTTTGAAGTGATGCCTCAAGTTCGCTGCTGGTGAAAAATATGACTCCAACATGAAAATCATCAAAGCCTGCAGCCCTTCGAATGTTTATTTTGTGTACAGAAAGATTGAATCAAGTTTACTATATCAATTATAATAGCTGTATCCATGCTTCTTTCTAATGCAGTCTTACTTAACTGTGCATTCTAATGGTGTTCCTTTCGCCTTTCGACAGATATTAATTTCTCGGACATAGCTTCTTCCATCGAGGTGCAAAAGTTGGAGAAGGAGTTCGGTGCGCAGCCTGACGTGCGATCGGGGTCTTCAACAGCCATAGAATCCCCTGGAATGTTCACCCTGAAGTAGTTGGTATGTATTGATGTTCATGCGTCAAATTCTAAGACCATAGGTGTCAAAATGTTTCAACCCATGCCACATTTTTACCCATCTCATTCTCTTGAGCTGGGATCATCTCTCCTTCCCACCCTCACCTTTGTTGCTTCAACCCCTGAGTATATTGATCGCGTTTCTGGCGCTCCTGCAAGGCTGTGCGGAGACATCCACACTCTAAACACTTTCTCAAATGCCTTCACAATCAAACTTCACCGTGGCATTTCACGGTAAATTTGGTATGAAAGTGGTGAGCTTTAGTGCTTTCAATGTACAAAGTTAGCTGTCCACCACTACCAAACACTGCTTTGCTTCACCGCTGGGTGTCCTGATTCACCAAGGTGCAAAGCTGGGCGATGCCGCCTCGAAACGTTGGAACGTTGGAGGCTTTTGGCTTCTGAAAATTGGGGAACCTATCTATACATACTGACTAAATTCATCTAATCTATGACATGGTGGTTCATCTTCATATTATCATACATTATCCATATAATAATCATCATATTCTCCATACAATTGGCATTTCAGCTGAGTTGCTGTGCGACTCTTGTAGCATCTGCCGCATGTTCTTGACCTTCTCTCCTCAGCTTGACGTCGCAGGACGGAAATTCGAAATCTTAATGTAGATAGCTAGTAAACTAACGTACCTATGGAAAATCACAAATTTTAAGGGGAAAATCAACTATTTCTGTGGCCATGTTCAATAGCTATGTTAGTTTACCGGAGGGTAGATAGCTAGTACAGTACAACTCTCAGTAGATCCTAAAAACCAATCCACTTAGTAAGTTGGGGGTTTCCATAAATGGTGGTACCCCAATAGCTGGATGGGTTTGTTGATGGAAAATCCGATTTAATCCGATGTATGATTTGGTAGTACCCCTATTTTAGGAAACCCCCATATGACAACACCCACTTAATTCACTTAGCCAATTTTTTAGCAAGCTGGATGCCAAGGAAAAATCGAAGTCGAGCTGGATTTGGAAAGTCTGAAAACGAACAGATTTTGAAGTGCGATGATCTCTGAGAATTTTCTCATAAATGTTCTCCTCAGTTTCTGAGAATCAGTCCCAAATCACTGGACAAGGAGAGTTCGCGCTCCACTCGTTGAACACGTTGGCATTGAACCTTGGAAACATCAACTGGCAGAGTTGGGAGAAGGTCAAACCTACTAAACCACCAGTAGTGACTCTGGGGGGGGATGTTTTCCATATTTCGGGGGAATGTTTTTTTTGTTGTTGGTGAGTATGGTGAGTTATAAACCATTATATAAACATCATGAGATATCCTCCGTAATCTCCCATTGTATCACCGTTCTTGATGGTTCAATTCCTGTTTTTCCATGGTTAGAAGCCATCCGAGAGGCTTTCAACTGACTGTTGACCTCATCCATTTCGTCCTGCCGCAGTCACGCAGCAACCCTCGTTGGAAGTGGCCGCGGCCCTATACGGCTGCGCTGCGGCGCGTCCTGGATGCCGCTGAGATTTTCGCGCACTTCTTGGAGCTCAGAGTCTTTCACCTGTTGAACGGTTGGCAGTTTCGGGTCTGCGTCTGTCAGGGTTTGTTGTTGCTTTAAAAATGGCTTGTATGTATATATTTACACTGTAAAAATGAATGAACAGTACATATCCCAGATGCTCCATGTATGGAATATTTACCAACATTCACCCCAAAAATCACCCAGTTTTGTAGGTATAAATATACCATACATGGAGCATATGGGTATTGATGCTAACAATCTAAATCTTCCAAGTCTACCCAAGCCACCATCCCAATTCACCACCACAGGGCCCTGAGGCATCCCAACTTTCAGTTCATGGTCCCGCTGTCCGATGCTGTATGCAACTTTACTGAGCCTCGGCAGAGCCCGGCATGAAACAAAAAACGAGGAACTACATATGCACCATCTCCTGGGATGAGAATTGTGGAATCTGATCATGGGAGATATATAATCGATGAAAATAGATGAAAATAGATGAACATAGATGAAAATAGATGATAATAGATAATTTTTGAGACTGTTGAGTCCAATAATAGATGGAATTATGATGAATTGGGTCCCAACGACTCGTAGCCAGAAATGGGATTGAGGTCTTAGAATGTTTTAACATGTTTTAACAGGTTTAAACATATGTTAAGATGTTGTTAACTCAACTGGGAGCTGTTGATTTTCAAAACAGAGCCCGGCGGATCCCAGCTGCAAATTGCGCCAAAGCCACTCATTCTGGAGAACTCTTGCCTGTCCATCCAAGCTCCTCTGGAAGTCCTGGCTGATCTGACACACCACCGTCGTTTTCGTCAGATTGGGACGAAGAAATCAGATTGAAAGTGTACCCTCTGGTAAACGTTTACATAACTATGGAAAATCACCATGCTATTAATGGGAAAATCAACTATTTCTATGGCCATTTTCAATAGCAAACTGTTCGTCTACCAAAGGGTACAACAAATACACTCCGGTAATCAACTTTCCCAGCTGTAAACCTCCATTGAGTTCCCCAGTTATCCTGCGAATCCCTCTTCTAATATTAAACATACTCCCACCAGAAACCATGGTGGATTTGGGGAATAAGACCACATATTGGGACCACCTCAGGACCCTGAAATGGAGGTACTGTTTCATAAGAGGCCATATTTTGTGGGGGGATTCCCTTACATAGCCCTTATACTTTTATATAAAGTACCTCCATTCTTGGTACCTGAAATGGCCATTGATAGAGGGATGGTCTTCATATGCATGGGGGCTCATTGGACAAGAATCTTGCCACATCTCAATGTTCCATAAATATTCCATGAAGGTTCCATGCATATTCCATGAATGGGGTACAAGCCATGGTTCAAAGTTAAAAACGTATATTATCCCCATGATATCCCCATGGTTCCCCCACTTCCACCATCCGAAAATCGAACCTCCATGGAGGCCACTTCCGAAAGACGGGTGCGTGCCTTTGGGGCGATGCAAATCATGGTTGGAATAATAGACAATAGATATTACCCCAATTGATAATAGAGAATAGATAATAGATAATCATATTTTCACTATAGCCATGTGGTTGGGTTTTCTTAGTGGTTCCCATGCGGTTGGCTTGTTCAGTTTCCAATCTGACATGTTTCTGTCACTGGTTGGAAGAGAATCGGTGCACCCCGGTTGGATTTACTCATGGCTCATGTATCTGGACTTCACTATGGGTTACCTTCACCGCGTAGCATGAGGATGGGAAACTATGGACAAAGTATGCAGTTCAAACTTTTCACCAAATCTGACAACATGAATCATAGGAAGGATATGGGAGATTGTGGACAATCAAACTTGAAAGTTTGGTTTCCTCAATCTTTGCATCTCGCAGCAACCGCGAGTTCTCCTCACCTCTGCTCTCAAGGATTCGTGCTGTCGCAGGGACGCACGAGATTCTGCCAGGTACGCCTCTGCCGACTCCATGGATTTTGGGATTGGTTTTGTTGGGGGAACCGGAAACCATGGAGATGGTTGCATAATCCATCCTGTGTCCTACTGTTTGATCGCGATAAAGTGAGGTATCCTTGATGTTCAGATCTTTCTACAATATTAAGTTGGTAAAATGTATCCCCATGACATGATACACCCCTGAATTGGGTGGGGGGTCCTCCAAAAAACCGATCCATTTTGGGAGGACTCTATTGGTTTCCAGGCAGTATTGGACGTCGGACATTGGATCTGTTATCAATTCCTTGTTGTTTCAATTCTTCAGCAATGTTTCCCAACAATGTCATGGTTGATCTTCATTTTCCCATACGTTCCCTATGAACATAGCCAAAAAAAGATGTTCTATGTGGTAAAACCCAATGTAAAATTCCCAATTCTTCATGGTAGACACATGGGTTAGTCTGAAAATGGGGTATACCCCCAATACCAATGGATTATCATCATTTTCCCTACTAAAATGGCCATTTGGGGATATCCTCTACTTTCAGACAAACCGGGATGGTTTCATGGCCTGTCCTCGTGGGTAACACTGGCGGCTTCAGCCTCGCTATCTCGTTCCTGCCTAGCCATGGACGTCGTGCAAATCATGTACTGATTGGGTCAAGTTACATGGGATATACTATAATGGGGGATTTGACATGATTTAACCAGCAATAATGGGATATGTGGTGGGTATACAATGGGAATATACATGTCATATCAATAATGGGAATATACATGTCATATCATGTAATATAACCACCTTTCATCCCATACTGGGAATCCTGAAACAATGAGTATATGGGATATGGGTATATGATGGTATATGACACCCTATGAAAATGGATTGATGACCGTCCCCCAATATTCGTATACACTCCGACTTTTGCCTCTGGGCCCATGTTCTGATTTAGTTGCAATCGGTTTTACCATGGTTTTTCCATGAAATATATCAAGTGCAACTGGAAACCTGCCATTGGTCAAAAAACTTTGAAAAATGGGGTGAAACCGGCACACGTTCCGTTAACCATCCTCAAACCATCTTAAACCAATAACATGGAGAAGTGATGAACAATTATTAAACATGATTTTTCTCATGGTGCCGCTTGACGAAGTTTCCGTTGAATAGTGCACCGTGATACGCCATGCCCCCGTTTCTCAGGTGCCTCCAGCCCCGGACGTGGTCATGAGCACTCAACAGTTCCTCCGTCAGATGAGCAATGGGAAGGTACGTTCTTCACGTTCAAATCACATTTCATATCATGTCATCGTGTTTATAAAGTATGGCGGAAGTGCATGTTCTAACATATTATATCTAAGGTGAATTATATTGATTTACCAGTACCATTTGGAAAAAGCTTGATCACAGATTATATCAAATTACGATGTATGGGTTAAATTGCTGTATTGTATGATTTCACCAGGAGGTATGATTTCGGTGGCAAGCCCTTTGGCAAGCCCCACATTTCTGTCCTCTCGAAGGGCGGCTAACTGTAGCTTTGAGTAGTTCATTTCCTCATGCTGAGATTTGGTCTCCTGGCAGGGTGAGCCATGCTCGGACTCAAACCGCCCTAGCCAACCTTTGCCCGTGCCATGCGGTGCTGACTTCTTCTGTAAGATTCTTGCCACAGAAACCCCTCATGATCCAAACAGCATCAAACAACCATTTGAGTTTGTCTGGAAATGATGTCACACCCCAAAATTTAACAGTTCTGTGTCATCATCTTTTCCTCTAAAAAACTTCGATTTTGTGGGTGTACCGAGATACCCTCTGGGAATCCACTCTATTGTTTGCTTGAATTTCCCCCTTGATTTCAATGATCAGCTCCATGGTTGGAAATTCCCATTGATGTCGATGACTTATAGATGCTTGAAATTGATTCAAATTGAAATATTAACTGGGGTTTTAATGTCCTAGACTTGTAGATACTTAAAATTGATAATTGCTTAAAATTGAAAATATGAACAATATTAAACATATGGGTTTTTGTCCTGGAAATTCCACCCAGTTCGTTCGATGATTCTCCCATTTGCCGAACTCGTGGATTTCCCCGGAGACCGAGCCGCACCTCTTTCACCTCGGCTTCTAAGGCATCAGCGTCCTTGCAATGGATTGCCCCCACCTATAAAAAAAAGGTCCATTTTGATAGGAAAAGTAATTATATTCAGTAAAGTATGGGAAAAGTATGGGAAATGATGATGAACCAATTCTTGGGGTTCCATAAGCTTTCAGACAAACCCGAAGGTCTGTTAGATATTGCCTGAAACTTGCCAGCTAATATGTTCCAACGTCACAAAAACCATCTACTTCCAATTCAGTAAGTAAAGAAAAGCATTCCACAACGCCAGTCCCGGAGCAAGCGAACAGAAGCTGTCTCACTTTGAAGAAATTGTTCCTGGAGCAGAGCAAAAGCAAGCTGCAGCCTGGAAGAACGCAACCAAACTTTGAGTGTCCCGAAAATGACACTATCAAATGAATTGGATTATTTAAATATTTGAGCAGGGAAAGCATACAGGAACCTTCCATACAGCGTTTGATGGGAAAAACCATAGTACCATGGTTTCGCATAGACTTTCTCTTGAACCAACTCATTGAGAAATCAGAATCATAAAACGCACTGGAGAAGTTGTGCCTGCAAAGCTCGTCGTTCTTCATCCTCCGCTGCAAGAAGCCTGCCTGAACGAAAGTCCAGCTGAAAATTCCCAAAACGCAAACGGGAGAGGAAACCATGAAGACTATGGAGAACTGTCACATCGATTGCCCTCGGGTACTAAAACAATCTAAAACATGGCGTGCTGGAAAATCCATTGATTTTCCCAGCTATAAATGTCCATTTGATTTAGTTCAGGGATTTCCCAGCCACGGCCATGATGACACCAGAGGGTATGTCATTTTGGTTGATATGAATTCATATCAACATATTTATCAAAATCATTCAAATTTGACGTCAGCACTGCACAGCTTCCAGGAATTTGGACATTTTTTCATTGGGGCTCACACGAACCATCTCTTCTTGATGTTTCTCCTGCAGGTCGCGTAGTTTGGGAGTTTGGTACCCTATGGTCCCCTGAGAACCTCTTCATCAAAATGGCTGGTACCTGGATTTTCACGCCCACCAAAAAATGATATCTGAAGAAAAGAATAGTTAACTGGTATCCTAGGTGGTCATTGCTGAGATGATGAGCAGGAAAGGATCATGTTTCATAAACCTTGGGACTCAAGCTCCAAGATTTCAAGCCACAAATCAATGAGCCCCATTGGTGTTTGCACTTTGGGATAGGGTGTACACACGGTCCAATTCAAAAAAACCGGAGAAAAAAAAACAGGAGGAACTCGCCGGAATTTGAATCTTGGGCTTTTTAGGATGTCCCGAGTTCTGCCAGAAATAAAGTCTACGAAAGCTGCAAAAACATCACTCTAAGGGATGTTTCTATAGTCTCCAAACATTAAATGTCACCACTGGGCTACCTCTTTAGCTGCGTCCGATTTTGACACCGCACTTGGCGCGGTCGTCGAAATTTCTGGTTGTGAAACGCGGAAATGGAAACAAAAACGATCCGCTTCTCCCACAAGAGGGACCTGGTTGCAAAAATCCGAAGCCTCATCTGATTTTTGTCTCAAAATTCAAAAAGGGAAAGCCCAAAATCATCAAGCATCAAATGGTTGATCATCAAAAATGGCAAAACAACTCATGAAAATTGTATCTGAGCAATTTGTGGCATCTCTAAGTGACCATTTCTGCACCAAGTTCCTCAACTTTGGGGAGTTGATCACATCAGAACGACGCTTCCAGCGTGTCCGAGGAAAATTGCCAGTAGCAAATCCTGAGGGGGCCGCACTCCAATACAGGACCCTTGCTCAAATTTCTCATATATCAGCACAGTGAAGATAACACTATAAAACATCTGGGTTTTACCACATCTTCCTCAATAGTCCTCAACTATGTATCTCTCAAGTCTCTTTATCAGTTCCTCAAGTCTTGGCCCATGTTCTAGTAATTCTAGTTTGGTACGTCCCCTGAATCCACTCGTGTGCATAGGATGCCACACGACACGACATCCACAGCTGAGATTGCCACAATTGCGGAACTGGTCGTCTGTCTGGCAGAACTGGTTTTGGGTCTGGGCGTCGAAGTAGTGGTGGTAGACTCGGCATGGATGAGCACTGGATCACCGGCAGTTTTTTACATCATGGGTAAGGAATGTGAGCCCAGGCGTGTGATCCGTACCTATTCCATTCCTTCCATTTTCGACCTGCCTTAAATAGATGTGATGTAAGCAAAATTTTGAAGGACTCAAAGAGCGATCAAGAAAGACCAAAAATTCCGAACACTGCCTTCGCCTAAGGTTTTGTCACTGAAGGGTGCAGCAAACATGATCTTTATCTTTTCTGGGGATCTTCAATGAACTGTGGCCTGGATAGCCATGGATAGCCACTTCCAAGACTCCAACGAGGAAGCTGGTTGTTTGAGTCCAGTATGACGACCACGTCGTTGTGACGCTGCTGCTCCTGCCGATGCAAAGTTCATATTTGGCCCAGCTTGCAGAGCCACGCATCTTAGTCTCAACGTCACGTCCAGTGGATTCCCATTCAACACGTTCAACATCCTTCAATCCATGGATTGGTTAATGGGAAAATTTACAGGAAAGCCCTATATTCTATGGGAAAATCCATGGTTTCCTGTAGATTTTCCCTTGAACCAATCCAATGATTCAACGGAAGTTCCATCCCATCATCTTACCTTGTAGAGCTTGAAGTGCTACTGGATGATGTCAAAGTTCTTGACGTTTTGGTTTCAGTTGTGCTGTTTGACGTTGAACTGGTGGATGAGGTGGTGTAGGTCCTTGGTGCACAACGGGTTGATAATGATCATGACCCCAAACATCCATGGCTTGGTTAAAGGGAACATCTAGAGGAAACCATGGATTCAAACGTCAAATCTAGGACTTTCCTGTAGATTTTTCCTTGGAACCAATTCTGGGAAAAACATGCTGGGACTTGGTGCACATCCTTTTACCCTGCAAGAATGGAAAACCTGACAATGGACAATCACTGATTTAGTTCGATGATCGTACCATATTTTCCCATGTTCCATTGCCATCTTAACTTAATAGAAGGTGAACATAGTTGAACACACCAACAAGAAAAGAAACACTGAGCAAGAGACTGGGTGAGGCTTGTTGTGGTTGTAGAGGAGATATAGAAGTCCACGAGGCTAACATTGACCTTTTCGGCCGTGGCGCCATGGGTGAAGGTCATTGGGTCCCCCCAAATGCCCAGGTCACCAGGGTGAACTGAGGCTCCAACCCCTCCCAATAAGCGCCAATTCCCCTGCCACTGTCACAGACTGTCACAGACTGTCACTCTACCTGCCAAAAAATATCAAAAAATGATCTTCACCCCATGAATTTCGTACTTTCCCCATGTTTGTGGGTCAATTGAGGGTCAGTTGGTATATCGACTTGCCAACTTTTCCCAGATCCCTACGAAGGAGACCCAGTTCCAGCCTTGTATGGGGCTATCTGAATGGCCGTAGCACCTCGACTCAAGCGGCTTCCAGGTGCCAGGAGGGTCATCAAACATGGCAATTGAAAATCCTATGTACATTGAGCTTTTGATGGGAGAATCATTGAACTTTGGCTGGATTTTCCAGGAAGCCATGACTAACGGAGGGTATATAGTCACTATATCCCATGATCATTCCCATTCCCCATTACCTCACCAGAGTCCTCAACCGACTCCACCTGCAGGCACTGGGACACCCTCCAGGCCAAAACCTCGGACTTTGTGACGCGGCCAAAATCAGTCGTGGCAAACGGTCAACTGAAAGCGGGTAGCCTCCGGTGTCAACGAACGTGGCATGCTGGAAAATCCACCGTTTGTGGGTGATGTTCCCAGCTATCGACCTCCATCTAGTTCGGGAATTTCCGATTGCCACGTTTGATTGCCGGAGAGTAATTTTCTGGCAGATCTGAAACAAGACCAAGGGATACCAGAGCTCTCTTGGATGGATGAATTTTGGTGAAAAGTGATAAATGATGATAAATGTGCTCAAAATTTGCAATCTCAATATCACTCCTATAGTTCCCTTTTCTTGGTTCTCTCATAAGGATGCTACATGCGCGTATTGCAGCCGAAGCCACTGTACCGCTCAGGATCACAACAGATCGCCGGAGGATAGTCACGCTTGCCCACCTGCGGCTGAAATTCGACCATTTTTGGTGGATGACATCACCATAAAACCACCAGAAGCCCTCCATAAAACTCCCATCAATTGGGAAACCCACCAAAAAAATTGATGGATGATGGGTTGGTATGACTTCCCATATTTGTTAAAATCACCAATTTATCGATTGTTTCATACAATCCGATTATCTGATGCAATGGATTCCCCGAATAGAATCCCATTAGAGAAAATCTCAATCCTTGTTGGTGAAATCACCCATTTTGGCTGCTTAGATCACCGTAAACTCCCCCCTACAATCGAATATAATCCCATTACTAGTCCCATGATATCTCCCAATTATATGTGCCCAACACTCCAGTCATATAGTCCCTTCTACTCGATTTACGAATATACAATTATTGTTGTTGGTTTAAACACCATTCTTGTTGTTTCAATCACAATAAAGACCATAAAATCAGCATGAAACCCATCTAAAGTCCCCATAGATTGGGGAAAAAAACATACCTATGATGGCTATGATTATTGTCCAATTTTCTTGATGCTTAAATGCCCAATTTTTGCTGGTTAAACCAACCATTTCGCACCTTCCCAATCTCAGCAAGGTCTGCACCACAGTCATCAATGAAACTCAGGCGGTAGCCCCACAAGATGCTCTCATCAACGAAGCCATCTGCAGGATGAAGGGGGGCGCTTGGGGTCGAAGAATGGGGAAAGTCATTAATGTTGGTAAAACAATGATAAACCATCCCCAATTTCACCATAAAATGGTGGATTGCGGGGAAATGATATGGAAATCATCCTTTGGACTTTATAGTATTTAGGGCTACCATGGGCTACCCCATTTTCGGACCGAGCCGCTCTGTTAACTCTCAAAGGCTTGGGAGAAAGAACATATTGACAGATTGACATTTCGGACCAAACCCCTTTCCCCCTATGTATAACCCATCACAAATGATACAAATGGTGTGGCAAGGGCCTGATGTTGAAAAGATGTCTTCAAGCTACTTCAAGCTTCAAAGTTTTCTGGTCACCCAACACAGTTCAACCCGAACCAAACTCTTGCCACGAGTTGATGCGCGACAGTTGGGTGCCTTTTTGGTTGGGACCAAAGAAGATCCGGCCCGTCACGAAGCCATATCGCGGATCCGAGTCCGTGAATCCCTGTGCAGTGCAAACCTAGGTCGGTTTCCACGCTGCTTGAATGTGTCTAACTAGAAAAACGCGGAAGCTTCCAAAATCAAAAAAACACCAGCTATCTTTTTGTGAAGAGTGCCAGGGTGAACTAACACATACCCATTTGGTGGATGTGACGATATGAGACCCGCTGTAAAACGCAAGCATATCGCGCAGAATCAACAGGTCTGGTATGATCTCTGATATGAACCAACTAGGAGTATGCCCATGACCAACTGTTAAAAGACGTCACTTTCCAGCTTCTAAATCTGGCCCAAATAGATTGACAGATTGACATGGATTTCATTGCTGCTGACTCTTGGGCTTTAACAGTCCAACAAACTATGGTGAACTGGTAAACTCAACAAACCAACCATACCTAAGTTGTGTATGTGAATGTGTTTTAAGAAAACCTTAAAGAATATCACAGGGTTTACTTTATTTTTGAGAGACTCTGGCACCCACAAATTATTGTAACCATTTGTAACCCAACCAAAAGCAAAGAAGTTGGAAAAAATCAATACATATGTCATGGACTCTTTCAAAAAACGATTAGCCAGAAAGATAAATGCTGGAGATTGATGGGAAGTAGGGATCTTAATTAGTGTTTGCACCTGCCCTTGCTTTTTCAGGACACATTTAAGGAAGAATGGGCACGAGTCTGCCATGAAAAATGCCATTGTCTTGCCGCCATTTCCCTGTTGCAGTCAAAGCTGCTTGGCAGAGCACATTCCTTGACATGGGAATTAGCGTGATGTCCTGAGCGAAACACCAGGCCATCTTGTCATGTTGGCAAGGTGTTTCTAACTGAACTACTCGTTGAACCAAAAAAGGGTTCCAACATGTTCCAAACAGCATCATTGATGTACAAATTTTGAAGACTCAGTCTGGAGCTGTATGTTCCCTTGGCACCAAAAGCACTAAGAGCACTGCAGTATCCAAAAATCTTGCCAAATGAGAACCCCTTACAGCTGTCTGGTGAAAATATGGTTCACCCACGGTTCTCTGCCCCACGGGTTTCTGCAAAAAGATGGCTGACAAGTTGTGAAGGAATGATGGCCCTTTTTCAATCTCATGCAAGTTCCAAAAGCACATCAAACTAGATCCTGAATTTGCATTGACAGCCCCTTGCGACAAGGGTCGTCATCACTTGATACAAAGACTTCCCGAAACATTTGGCTAAATATGGTGCAGTTGCATGTGCTTACCTATGGTTCCAACATAGGTGTTGTCCTTTTTTGTATCGAATCATGAACTTTTTGAACCATCCATTTTTGCACCACCAAATTGTTACAATAGAACCACATTGCTGCTTCAATCCATTCAACTTCACCATTTGGATGCCATAGGAAACGTTGGTCGACCTCCATTTATTGCCCCCTCGTCTGGCGAGATGCATCATCCATGGGGCAAAAGAATTCCGTCACGCCCGGGCCGTAGCACTCCTGGAGCAGTTGCTGTTGACGCAGAAATTTTCAGAAGTGCATTGACTCCAAATAGGTAGATGGCAAAGCATGCATCCATGATCCAAGTATGTAATATATATATACATATATTTATAGTACATATCTTTACAATATGTATATTGTATTAATTAATATACATGTATGCGGATTGCCAAAGGAGTAGTATCCGAATCCCATTTATAAATGAAATCCCCAAATAGCAAAATCCTGAATATCCAGATGAGTGCCAATGTTCCATGTAACAAACATGAATATGGCATTGTCTAAAAATGGGGCATAGCGTATACACATTTTCTGGCAAGTTTCAGTGGAAAACTCGATGAATCAACCAGGGATTTAGGGGTCGATTTTCAAAACAACCGATATACAAACATAAATAATCCAATCCCCCCAATATGGATTTGTCTGCAAATGGTGTAGTATACCCATCAAATGGTCCTTTGATAGGGAGAATGATAGTTAACCAGTGTTTACTAAAAGGATTTCTGGTGTATACTCATAAAATGGTCATAGGGAAAATGATAGTTAACCAAAGGATTTAGGGATACCCTATGTTCAGACAAACACCTTGTTAAACACCACCGTTCTATGGTCCCAGGTCCCAGTTATGGTCCCACTCAGATGAAACATCTGTCCTGTATCCCCTCAGCCCACAGATCCACAAGGGTCAACTCACAAGTGCCACCTGTTCCTATGGCCGGTTTCAGAAATGGAGATATGCCACGATGTCCAATGGGATATACTAGGGATATATCCAGTTATGGGAGATATGATAGGGATCTAATAGGGAGATAGTAGAGCAAAAATTGTGGTTTCATGAGAGATATGATGCAAATATCATGGGAACATTATGGGAGTTATAATGGGATATTCATAGCAACCCCCAAACAAATGACAAAAGTGTTTCCAGGATGGTAGTGAACTATGATGTTTTCTCCTGATCATTTCGAGGTACCAGCTTTTCAGCATCTTTTTGGGGGTTACTATAGGGATAGAATACGGATATAATTGCCAGAAAAATGTTGTTTGAGTTGAGAACCAAAAGAGATGAGTTACGTGATGGAATGTAGTGGAGTACAACAATTCATATAACGGTATATAAAACCTAAAGGGATATATATATATAATTAAATATATATATTTATTTGGGAGGATATAATGGGATAACAATAATGGAACACTCTGGCACATATACAACTGTATAGAACTAAGAATTTAGCGTTAAGGTTGTCCAAAATAGGGGAAACCCTTCGACAACCCCAGGTCATTTTGCGGTCAACTTGCCACAGCCCATTTAAGAACATCACCAAAAAAAACATGAAATCAGAACAACTTCAAGCAACCAGAATCCTGTTAAGTCGTGGGATATTTACCAAACCATCGATTCTTTTTTCCCGAGAGCGTCTGAGCGAAGGGTTCTTCTAACTCTGAAGGTCTGTCATACATCTTCATATCTTCACATCTTCACATCTTCACATCCTCACATCTTCACATCCTCACATCCTCACATCTTCACATCTTCACATC
>BGPT01000279.1:38501-71268 GCA_003297045.1 Symbiodinium sp. clade C Y103
CTTCTTCTATTTCTCTCTATATATTTCATGTTATACGATTTTCACGATTACATATCTCACTATACTTCTCTTCGCTCTCGGGCCATCCGTCGTCTAGTTAGAGTCTGAAACCAGGGCACCCCCATTGTTAAGCATGGCCATCTCCATACCTGGAGAATCAGGTGATTTCCAAGCATCTTAGTGGGGTGTTCACTTTGCTCACCTCAACCCTCAGTGTTTTTCCAAAATTTGGGAGTTTTTGGAGCTTCAGGTGTTTGACTTTAGAAGTCGAAATGCATCGTCTTCAGAGACAGGTAAACACCGAGAACCCATGGACTTCTCCAGGATTTTGAATCTCCAGGATTGCTATCTAAATTCCGATCAATCAAGAGGTATACCCATTTTCAAACACAGCGACTTGTCCTACATCCATGGTCAGCACCACTGTGCAGACTGTCCGCACCTACAGAACGACAGGAGCTTCCCGTGAAGAGCGGAATGCCTGGCCAAATGTCGCCTGAGCGGACTGCCAAGCTCAGAGGCTCGTCCAGAAACGTTGAAGCAAACGTGTCGACTGCTTGGAGGATCAATCATCCCACTTAATAGCCAATAAAACCCTGGTTCGGTTATCCCATATATAGATTATAAAGATATCGAGATATTATATAGATTAATATATATATATATATATACATATTATATATATAATTATATATACAATAAACTCCAGTTACTTGATCACTTCCTCCGTGGGATGATCCCATGTTCTTTTCTCGGCTTCCCCTTGGCTTCCACGCGGGTGTCGCAAAACTTCAAAGTGGTCGAAGTGGTGGTGGAACTGGTGGAGCTGGAAGTACTGGAACTACCTGGACCGATCTGACGCGAACAGCGAAAAAATTGGGAGCAACGGCCAAAAAAAAAGGGGGCCCTGTTTGTAGGACAAGTGGACATCATTGAGAACTTGAAGGACTTGGAGATCATGGCAGGTATAAGATGGTATAACGGTATAACCGATTGTAAACTTAAGTATGACTCCAGTATGACATCAATGACCAGGAGAGACTTTCATGCCGCTGTGTCATAATGAAGTTGCGCCGCGCAATTTGAAGTGTTGGGATCTTTCAACAAGCAGAAACAGAATGCTTTCTACCAGCATGACGGGAAAATCAGTTTCTGACTGTTCGCATCTTTTCACATACTATGTACTGCACAAATGCTAAGAAATCCAGAGAGGACTGGCATTTCAAAAGGTTGTAAAGCTATCGCAAACATCCATAGAACGACAGTGAATGATAGTGAAACATCCATATGGGTTTGTCTGAAAATCGGGCACGGCAAGTCATCGTTTCCCAACAAACAATGGCCAAAGAAAGGGGGGTACCAGACCTATAGAAACCTCATGAAACCTCCATGGATCCAAGGAACTGCTGCTGGTACTGCTAGAAGATGTGGAGCTACTTGACGTTGAACTGGAGGACGTGCTGCTGCTGCTGGTCCGCGATGTGGAGGACGTTGTAACGGAGGTGGTGGTTCCGGTGACCGACGTGGAGGAGCTCGTAGAGGAGCTGGTGCTGCTACTGGTGGTGCTACTGCTACTCCAAGTGGTGGTACTGGAAAATGTGCTGCTGGTCGTTGTCTGAGTGATGCTTGAGAGTGTCGAGGTGGTGTGGGTACCGGTGGTGGAAGTGCTAGTGTTTGTAGCTGTTGTGGTGGTACTGGTGTTGGTGGTGCTGGTGTTTTCGTAGGTGTAGTTGACCAACGTGCTGCTCGTCGTTGTCATGGATGTGGTGGATGTGCTGACTGTTGAAGAAGATGTGAATGTGGCAGTGGTAGTAGAAGTTTGACTCACCTCAGATATGAACACGTCTACTTGCAGCACAGGTTACCCCTTCTACCTGGAATCTTGCGCCTTCTCCAATGTACCAAGTCTCCCGGAAGTGTATGCTATGCATCGTTTGATTATGATTTTTTCAAGGGAGCCTTCTCTGAAAAATCATGTTTTTCAGTGCCCATGTTTATCCCAAGTCTCATCTAGTCCATTCTAGTCCAATACAATAATCCAACAAAAGAGGGATGAGGTTGGATTATATAAATGACATTCCTTCACTCTCTCATGTTTATAGTTCAATATGTAATCCGCAGAATTCTATGAATTATGTTAATTATATCAATCACAAATTGACTATATCATTAATCATATTACTTATATAACTCATATCCATAGTTATATTATGTTATATTTTAATCTCATTCAATGATCACTTCTGCAACACTCCAAGGTCGAGATACGGTGGATGAGGTCCTCGAGGTGGACCGGGACGAGGTGCTGCTACTGCTGGTGGTGAAGGTGGTGACGCTGGACGTGCTGGTCACGGTGCTGCTGGTGTTGGTGACGGATGAGGTGCTACTGGTGGATCTAGTGCTGCTGGTGCTGCTTTCCTGACCAGAAAAAAAATTGGCCAAACAAAACAAAGATTACCTTAAAGTGGGTAAAACAATAATAAGCCGCTCATTTGGGAATGGTTGATACCATCTATGGTGAAATTGGGGATGGTTTATTATTGTTTTACCCAAATTACTGGATGTTCCATTTCTAGTGGATTTCCATGGATTTTCCAAGAACATATTCAAACAAGAACAACATATTCCAAGATATTTCACATATGCCAATAGCAAAACACTATATTCCCCCAATCAATTCCCAATTTCCAGTGGACTTTCTTAGTGGCTTTTCCACTGGGAAAATGCCACAAAAAATCAGCCACAAACCTCAACTCCAAGAAATAAGTAAGAGTTTCGGTGGTGCTGGAGGTCGTGGTATTGGTCGCTGAAGTGGTGGAAGTGGATGACACACTGGTGGAGCTGCTACTTTTGGAAGATGTGCTGGTAGAAGAGATGGTGAAACTGGAACTGGACGTGGAGGTGGCGGTGGTGGAACTGCTGGTCTTAGTAGAGCTGGTGCTGCTTCGGCTGGTGGAACTGCTGCTGGAAGTGCTGCTGCTGGTCGTTTCCGTGGCTGTTCGGCTGGATGTGCTGGACCTCGTGGTGCTGCTACTGGAGCTGGACGTAGACCAGGTGCTACTCGAAGTGGCAGAGGCACTGCTGGTGGTGCTGCTGGAAGTTCCAGTGGTAGTGGTGCTGGTGTTGGTGGAGGTGGTTGAGGTGGCATTGGAATAGTTGGTGTACGTCATAGTCATACCTTAGCAATGCAGTTTCTTGTAGCTTGAAATGTGGAAGGGATTTTAATAGAGAAAATGCAGGAGAAAAACTCCAACGTCATCAGTGTGGACACCCTTCTCATCTTTACCTCATGACTCAAAATGCGCTTGTTTTGAAAATCAACATTGAAATAGATTCATACATCTGTGTCTACCATTCATGTACTGCTACGCATCCATTCGCATTTTAGACTTCATCCCAAATAAAATATACTCGACCACGACGTCAAATATGCATATCTGTCTAAATCCTGATCATTGTAATGTACGTGCATGTAATATATTGAAAGAACAAATATTAGAACTACATACGAGTACATATAATATCATATAATACATTATATGCACTGTGTATATAGTATATCCATAACTAGTAGACATCCCATCCGTTCGACTTCCACGGTGCTTGTCCCAGTGGTGGTACTCAGCGTCGTCGTGGAAGACGTCGACGTCGTGGAGGTGCCTGTCTCGGTCAGGGTGGTGCTGGTGGCATTGCACGTGTCGGCAGGCTCCTGTCGCAACGGAGGAATCTTCGCCGAAATCGACGAAAAAAAATGGGAGTTTCACCAAGATAACATGGGGATACTATGGGATAGTATCGGATATTATGGGATTCTATGGGAAATCTATGGGTGAAGAAGATGAAGAATGGTTTGACACCGCATTGATCCGCCTAGATCATCCCCAGTCGGGGAGTGGTTCAAGACATCCAACAGGGAAGGATTGGATTCCGTTTCAAGTTGAGATTTCTTCCTTCTCCGAATAGTGAAATTCATGTTTGGCGAAGTGTTTTCCAATTTTTTTGATGTGAAAATGGGGTATAGGTATAGGCCTCAAAATGGAAAAAATTAGAAGGAAAATGATGATTATGGATTTCGGGCCTTTCCCAACATTTTCAGGTACCTGGCATTTTGATTTGTCTGATAAATGTCAGTTTCGACAATTTAGATAGTACAGTACAACTCCCAGTAGTCCAAGAAAAACAATCCACTAAGTTGCTTCACCTCAGTTTTCCACGTGGACTTAGCCCATTGGATTCACGGTGAACGAACCGAAGGATGGACCGTCCTGCTCTTCGAGCAGAGCCGCTCCAAGGCGGACCCCAGGGGGCAGCATTGGATGACCTGGGCATGTAACGAATGGGGAGATCATGGGGACATCATGGGATTGTTGTGGTAATTTAAGAGTAGCCCTCTGGTGATGACTAACAGTTTGCGACATAGAAAATGGCCCATTTATATAGATGATGTACCTATTAAAAATGGTGATGTTCCATTGCTATGTTAGTTTACAAGAGGGTAACAAGAATATGTTTGGATACATTTGGGTTGGTCCAAACATAATGGGCCAGCAATCTATGGCAGGAGGAAGAATCAACCGATCAACCCTGAGATTTTGAGGTACTTCAGCAAACTGCGGCCAAGGCGCATTGGTGCGCAAGCGAAAGAAAAGCACTGCAAAATGTGACCTGAAATCAAACATGGCTTGCTGGAAAATGCCTAGTTCGATGATTTTCTCAGTTACCCTCCGGTAATCAAACGTGGCAATTGGAAATGCCCTCTCTAAATGGAGGATTTTCCATTGCCACATTTGATTACCAGAGGGTATAACTTTAACCCACAATTTCGTTCGGGGATTTCATGGGATTTCCCAGCCACGATGACTACTGATGCGGACTGAGTTCACGACCAGGGCGAGGTACGCCCCTCCAACCATGCTCACCTTGCCATTGGTACAGAAACAAAAGGACAGAGGGAAGTGAAAAAATCCAGAAAAACATTATGAAAGAATCCAAGGAGTCAGCTATATCAGAAAACTATATAAGAGGGACGTCTTTCACATGGCCTCATCTCGTTTCTGGATTCAGCGCGAATCTCAATCCCTCCAACCTTGATCCACAAAAGCCTACGGCAATTGAAACGTTGCGGAAAATTCAGTCATTTTATGCAATGTTTTATCATTTTTTGCAGTCTTCAAAACACTGCAAACGTCATTCCCATCGAAAGTGGCTGCTGTCAGAACGGGAAGTATAGTCCCAGTTCATGGATTAGTACGTAGCATTATATAGCGTAGTCTATAATATATAGAATATTTGGAATACATGCATGTATATACAATATAAACAAAATATAATCAATATATAGTCAATATATAGTCAATATATTTATATATATACAATATAATTATAATATAATACATTAGGATACATTAGGTATTATATAATAACGTGTATACCAATCAGCATCTCCCCTTTGTTTAAAGGCTGCATTGCGTAGCAAGCCGCAGTTCGCTGGCCGCGCGGGCCGTCCTTCAACTGCGAGTGATGTTCCTGAAGCTCCTCGTGATGAGTCGATCCCGCGGACTCCAATTTAAAATGGGGGTACCCAAAAATGGATGGTTTATAATGGAAAATCCTATTAAAATGGATGATTTGGGGGTACCCCTATTTTAGGAAACCTCCAAATGGCTTCATTTCATGAACGATTTTAGGGGCTGGGACCACACCACACGTACCAGGAATGTACCATCCAAAGTCGGCTTCCATGGAATGAAGACATCCCACTTGGCCCACCGGGATCTTGAAACTTGTGCCTGAAGAGGCGTCTGCTCTTTCTCTTTCAATCAGACACCTTCCTCAGTCTATAGCCTAACTATGCCTAACTATGCCTAACTATGCCTAACTCAGGTTCAGGAATGGCGACTGGAGAATCTGATGCCAAATTCTTCATCCACGATCACCTAGGCCGCCTGGGCCCCACCGATAAACGCCTAGAACGCCGCAAGCAAAAACATGCCGAGTGCACTCTGCCTGACAGGGCCAATCTCTGGGTTTCAGAGTTTTCGTGAAGAAAAAAGTCCGAACTATGTGTTGTATATATTGATAGATAGAGAAGAAAGAAAGAAAGAAGAACAGAAAGAAAGATAGATATAGGCGTCTGAACTCAAGTAATATTCACATCTTGCATCCATAACAAAGGCCTCACAACTCAGTCCCAGCTCACACAATTATTCGAATTTTATATCCCAAATATTACATTATAATATAAATGAATATAATATATGTAGATACACACCACTCTTACCCTTCCGTAAACTGACATAGATGTGGAGAAGCTACTATTTATCAATCACTTTACGAATGTGTTTCTTCATGGCGATTTCCACATCTTTTTGTATGTTTACCCCTGGGCAAGATACCCTGAAATCCTCTGCACAAAACATCTGAGCAGCATCAAGAACCTAGGTTGCGAACTGGTTCTACTTGTTTGTTTATCGCTATTTCCAACAAGAAAAGATCCTTGTCTGATCCTGTTTCAATAGCTTATAGCAGAACCCCAATTTTTGTTCAACCAAGTGGTCCCCGCTACCTCTTGATGGCGTCGGTTCACCGCTTGCAACAACTTGGCGGTGTCCGACTGGAGCTGGAGGTCCTTTCGCGCTGTGAATGGGGGTTTATGGCTGGGAAGTCCATGGATTTCCCCATCTCTAAATGAGGGATTTGCAAATTTGTAATGACTACTAATGTTTGATCACCGACCTGTAAGAAGCCCTTACGAATGCTTGTTGGTGGTTTATGAACCCTATCCACGAACCCTTAGGAGAATGACCTAGGGGCTTCGGAACAAAGACCTTTCAAAGGCAAAACAATATGTGTTTTTTCACCCTATGGTCCTGCTCATTGAAAATGTAGAGCTCTGAAAATCTTTGATGCACTATGATATCACAATGTGATTGATACTTTACATTCGCAGTGTAGAAGGTACTGGAAAGCACTAATCTTTGAATGTTTTTGATAATGATATACAGCTTCTCTCTTGTATAATTAGTCCTGTACTCTGTACATATGTATGTATATATAGGTATATATATTTTTCTTCCCTATAAATTGATTTATAATACATACATATACACATATCTGTTTATATGTTATATATATATATGTGCAAAGGTATCTAGCATGATGTACACAATGATGTCTACATCTCAATGACATCATAAAAATGCAAAGCTCCACAAATGGATCGCTGTTCCCAGGTCATTCCTTGGTGGCTGTCAAGGTGCGTTGCCTGTTGAGCTCTACCTCAAGGCGGGGACGATGCCTACCTCGATAGGTAAAACATCAATGACAGGTTGGTTTCATGATCTAAATGGTTTACGATAATAAGGATTAATAAGGTAACAAGGGTTGGATAAGATAATGATAAGACTATCATCCAAATAAATGGAAACGGATAGATTTCATAGGATGATACGGGCATAATTATGGAGAGAAATATAGGGATGTACGGGTATAATATAATCACAGATAATCACAGTAAAACCATCCCCAAAAAAAAGGGTTTATGAAGTTGGATTTTATGAAGTTGGATACCCCTATCTGGAATCATAAAATGGTCCCCATCAAAGGGCGATTTCAGAGGAAACCCCATTTCTGGGCTCAGAGATATAGGTATGGCTCAAACTTAGTGGGTCCCCAAATTCAATGGTTTCATAACTACGTACTAAAATTGACATGTTCTGTAGGTTCCCGAGTATCACTTCTTAAGCTATAACCATATTCTGACAGTTTAAGTGGATTGTAGCTTTACTTACCGCAAAATGGGTAGTTGATACCTGCTGACAAACTGGGAATGTAACCCAACACGGCCTTCAAATCCACCCCATTAACAAGATGTAACAAGCGTATAAACCCCTACAATAACCAATTCATAACTCATCTGAGCTCCTCACTTTGGTCTCTTTGAGGCGCGTATGACTGGGACTTTCTTTGGCCCACATGAAGGACCTTGGCAGTTCGGGGGGATTGAAGGGGTCCTGTTGCACTCGGTTGCACTGTTCCCCCGTTACATTTACTCCGAATCTTCGAACATCTACATGGGTCGCTGAAATCGAGGTAAAGCCCACTTTTGTGGCCAGTTTTCATGTGGAATTCAATAAGTTCGTGGTTTTAGGACAATTTCTATCAGTGATCCATCGCTGAGAGCAGGTCATCTTTGCCTTCAATTCTCTGTCGAGGTTGTCCTGTCAGATTGCGTTTCATGTTGAAGCTGTTCCAACATCTTTCTATAGTATGAGATCTAATGTTTGCAACTGCCTCCAGTCTCTTTTCTTTGGTTTCATGAATGATTTTTCTCACACCATTGGACCATCTTCACCTGAAATCCAACGCTTTGGTTGTTCTCCAGGACAGGAAAAGGACCTGATTTACTCCACTGGTAAGCTTGGCTGACGGAAAGATGTGGACGACAAAAGAATGTCCATCCAAGACTCTTCCAAATAGATAACAGGTGTATAGAATACAATTGCAACGGAACAGCACTTTCATTGATGCACCATGATTCATCTTCACCAGCCGCTAAGCTAAGGCCCGGACAATGCTCATGGGATGAAGATCCCAAGGAGTCAAACAATGAGTCTCATCACTTGTGAATCTTTTGTGAAACTTGTACATTTCGTATTTGATTGTGTGAAAGCTGGCTTGCAATTCCGAAAACCTGTTTAATGTTTCTAGTGTCATTGTTCTTTGTTTGCACATGCTAATGCATGCTGATACCGTAAAAGTCCCTGTATCGTGTTGTATTGGTGTGGTGCGATTTGATTGAGTCTTCCAATGGGGTCTTATTCCAGTGACCTGCTCCTTGCAGCAAAAGCTTTGAGAAAAGGAATGTAATGGATTTGTCCAAAAATGGGGTGGCCCATAGTAGCCCTTCAAATCATATGGCATCATATGGTCTAAAGCCGCATTTTCCACCACATGTTCATGGCTCAACATCTTAGATCCCAAGACCAAAGAGATCCCTGTGATTTCTTTACTTGCACCAGAACTGATGGTGAATGGCCATTTCAAGAAATAATCCATTGAATCTTCAAGTAGGGAGCTTTAATAACAATCATCATACTAACTGTATCTATGCATTAAAGAAGAAAATGCTATTCCTGATAGCGCTGCCTGTCATTGTGCACGATTTCATCCGCAGCCGCATCTCAAGTCCTTGGCAGCAACTGTTTTTCTTGGTATTGAATGAGGCAGGGGTTCGTTATCAGTGGGTTAATTATGGAATGTTCATGGAGTCATCCCCAAATAGATAACCAAGTAATGTCCTACTAAAAGAGTGGAAATAATGATTGATGGTTTAACTAGATATGAATCGTGATTGCCTGTCGTATGAGGATTTTCCAGCCATGTGTTTATTGCAGGAGGGTGATCATCATGTAATCATCATGCGATTATCATGCAATCAACATTCAGAATGCATAATCATCAAAAGCCATCAGAGCAGTGTTCAAAACCCTCTATCCTCTCATTGTACTGGTTGCTTCGAAGCGATTCCCTCAATGGATACTGAGAATCCCCAATATGTTGGGTAGTATAATCCTATAGTCTTCAAGCTGCCCACTGGTTTTGAACGCTGCTCATTTTTGATCATCGGTATTTTTCTCCACCTGCCAGGTGAGGGTCTCAAGATGAGCTCCACATCAGGCTGGGCACATACGGACCTGAACACATGCCAGAAAGAGTGTCAGAATAGATGCCAGAGTGCCAGATAGAATGTCAGAATAGATGCCAGGTAGAATGTCAGAATATAATAGAATATACAATTCCAGATGATATGTCAGAAACTATGTCAGAATAATTTGTGAAGCTGGGGATCACTCGAAGCAAAACATCATTCTCTACATGCGTTGGCTGGGCATCACATGCAAACTGATCTATGGGCAGCTGCAGGTGGAGTCTTGGCAAACCATGGGGACTCTGATGATGACAGTACGAAAGGTCATGGGTTTTATGCGTATACCATGATGTACTCGATGTTCAGGCAAAACAATATGGAATGTTAGCGAATATTATATACTCATATGAAAATCATATAATATAGATACGTATTATGATATAAATAGTCACTCATCCACACAGAACATCTTGAAACATCCTGTCACGCAACTGCTTTTGCTTTGCTTGAATTCCACAAGCGCTTTCTTCTTCAAGCACTTTCAACTGGTAGACACCGGAGGGCTTAGCCCCATCTGTAACAAACAGTCCAGTTGTCCAGTTGTGGGTTTTGACAGTGAGCAGCGGCCAGAATCCTTTGGGGAGAAAAAACGGGAACTTTTTGGAAAATCCATCCAAATCGCCAAACAAATTAGTTCAGCAACTTAAACAACTATAATACAACTTACACAGTACATTTTACAGAAACCGAACCTGAACCTCAAATTCATCCAGTGCTCTGGCCACTCCTCGTTCAGCGAAACGTCAGGATTTGCTCGCTCTCTGAAAACAAACGCCATGTCGCCAGGTCACAGTTTGAAGGAATCTGAGGATTTCATAGATTTCTTTAAACAGAGGAGCCCAAGATCATCAAAGAAAACACATCTTTTCATTAGAGAAACTGATGGTGAAAAGGTAATTGGTCCACATCACGAAAAGGAAGTCTGTGGCAGGTGACTTGGAAACTCACAAATCCCTTGCTGACATTCTTCACGATTCCGGGCTACGTTTTTTCACCCAGAAAAGAAGATGTGCTTCGATCTCCAAATGGATAACCCCAATCCCATGCATTTTTTTTCAACACCAAAACGAGTTGCTGTTGTTGCTACTATGGTGATTTGCCTTTCATGGGGTCAACATCAAACATTAACGTTTACCACCGCAATCTTTGCCGTGGGGCCTCAGGGGTATCAGGCTTCTGAGGCAACCGTTTGTCGATTTGCTTTAACATCGGTTTTTCGATCCACCTTCCAACTGCTCACCTGGCGGTGCGGACGAAAAAACGGCACGCAGGTTGCAGTCGGTGGGAAAATCACATCCGAAGAGGGCAAAGAAAAACGATAGTAGGCTTATGGATTTCAAAGGTATACCCCAAAAAAAAAGTGATTTGGCTGAAATCCAAAAAGGTATAAAAAATAGTAAAATAAAGGTGAAAAAACAGGTACCTGGGAACCAGGAAAAACATGGAAGTACGGTGAACTCTTGTTGGATACCTGGAAGTTGTCATCAAGCTGCAGCATCTGCCACCACCACCTGGACCTAAGAGCCTTTCTTCTAGCTCTGCACAAATGGCAAATGAGCAGTAAGTCTATCTACATTGCCCAAAAAGTAGCAACACACAAGCACACGAAATCATGCTATGCGACGTATCAAGCACAACTCATCACACACATGTGTGTGTGTGTGTTAGTGTTACATCGTTCCGTTTCCAATTCATTTCGAGGACCTGCGTTTTCCTGTGCATGCAGTTTTGCTGGTCCGTTTGCTTTCGCTTGTTTCACCGTTTGGCTGCCTCACTCTTTCTTAGCCGCCTATGGGGCGAGGTTCTAATTCTCCAACATGGACATCAAAACTACCACAATCAAATCTATAATGGTAGGCTCCAATTTCAGACAACCCCAGAGTTGAAAATTTTAAGGAAACTATCAGAATTGAGGGGAACAATGCATGGTTTCCCCTGATAATTTCTTCCCTTCAACCAAGCAGTTTTTGGCGGTGACATTCCCATCCATTGGCTCATCATCACATCGGTGAACGGAAGTCATTATCAATTGGCAAGTTGGTGAATCGCTATTGCAGTAGTTTTGCCATGGCCATTGCTCCAAAATTGGCCACAAGGCTCAATGATTAGAATGATGATGATACTAGGCATCATCTTCATCTCCATCTTCATCATAATCACCACCACCACCATCATCATCATCACCACCACCACCATCATCATCATCGTCATCATCACCAGCATCATCATCAGCAGCAGCAGCATCATCATCATCATCATCATCATCATCATCATCATCATCATCATCATCACCAGCAGCAATGGCAGCATCATCAGCAGCAGCATCAAAATCATAAGATCTAACTCGAATGGCCATAGGATTGGGGTGCTTCTCATGTTGCATCCTGCAGAAGAGATTAAATGGCCGCAGGATTGGGTATATCAAGTGTGCCATTATATTGCTAGTCACTAGCTGCCAGTCAAACAAATGATCATAATGTAAATATCTCAGGAATCCTTTCCTCCTGATACTACACTAAATACCTCCTCAAACTTCATGTTGGGGTCCTCTATTGGGCGCATTTGCTGAGCTAACTGCTGACAACATCAGTCAATCGTCATCATCTGTAGGTGCCATGGTCAAGTCCCATATATGGGTTGTGGTCATCCCATCAGTGTGGGAAATCCTGATATATTGGCCATTATAGTTCCCTATGCATGATGGCATGACCACCCCCAAGATGCGTTTATACCATCGATTTGTTGACCATGGCATGGCAAGACCCCACCCTGGTGAACACCTATAGCTGGCTGGTACAGTGGATGTTCATCCCCCCCAATGGCTTTGCCTGAACAGGTGGCACTAAATCCGCTGGTGAATCATCATTGGCGCGATTGAACTGGCTATTTGGGAAGTATACTCCACTTTCAGACACATTCAAAGATGGCATTTCGCAGGTTTTGATCTACCCTCTGGTAAACGTTTACATAACCATGGAAAATCACCATTTTTAATGGGAAAATCAGCTATAAATGGCAATTTTCTATAGCTATGTTAGTTTACCAGAGGGTATCCCCACTATCAAAACTTGATGAATCGAATCGCTGACCAGTGGCCCGTTTGATTCCCATGCGACGCGACCGCTTCTCTTCGGCTAACTCGATGTCATCGCCGAAGCCCAGACGAATGCAAAACCTGGTACCCTCTAGTGTAACCAACAAGTGGAACAATGCTGATATTTCGTGGGAAAGACTGGGACATGTCATATATTGCAGGAAAATTTGGGAATTAAACGTGGCTAGCTGGGAAATCCTTTTGAGCAAGGCATGAGACCGATGACACCAGGGGCGAATGGATTGATGTCATTTTGGAATTCTTGGTGAAAATCTTCTGGACACCATGGTTTTCCCATCAGTTTAGGGGGGGGTGAACTCAGAAACCTGAGCATGGATTTGGATGGATTTAAGCCCATTCCTTTCAATATTCATGAATATCCCCATCATCAAATCCTGTAATGATCCATCATGAATATGATGGATTAATCCATCACTGGTGTGATGGTGGTACGGGAAGGACACGAAAATGAATAGATCCAGTACATTCAACAAGGGTGTCACTGGATTTATGTCATTCACGGACAATCTACGGCGAACCCTTGTATTTTCCCATCCGTTTATGTATAAGACCTGACTCATTAATCCTGAAACCACTCCAAATCTTATCATTCACAGTGTCATACTGAGAGACCATTGCAAAGGCCTATGAAAATGACCGGAAATGGGTTATAACTTTATTCCTTTCTAGGGATCAACAGAAGGGGATGATGAAAACGATTGTGGACAAAGGGATAATGGGATAGATCACCATGGGCCAATCATGGACCATGTGCTGTCTCAAACCCGGGGTGGGCCTGGGCCCCCAATTTTCACAAGGGGAGAACGAGGATCGGCCATCAAATGTTGAGTAATTACACTTACTCGCAATTTATGACATTCAAATGTTGGGAAACTGAGGGGTTTAAACCATGGATGGTGGTTTCCAAATTGAGACAAACTTGGATAAACCTTGATACTTTCTTTTTTGCATCTGTAGCAGCTCTGGTGGGGAAATGCTGCAAAAACACACACAAGAAAAACAAAAAGCATGTGTTTGAGGTGGAATGAGCGCAAAAACTGGTCATCAATATGGTCAGAAACTGAAGGTCAGCCGATTTGAAGATTCAAGCTTCAAAAGCCAAGAAACCCAACCGTATAAAGGACGAAGACAATACCTGAGCACGGAGGAGAAGATTGGGAAATGCAACTGGAAAACATTCCAAGACGGAAGACCTCGGGTGTGAATTCAAATAGTTTCCAATCCATAAGCTGATCCCATCCACTACTTTCCATACATATCATATACTGTACATACGAAAATTAAAATAACCCCTTACCCTCTGGAAATCAAAGCTAGCAATGAAAAAGTCCAGTTGTATGGGAAGATCGTTTAGAACGTTCCTTAAAACAATTGCTTGCAACCATTATGGTCAAACAGATATCACTTCCCCTTGTTTCCATTAATCAATCGATTGAATCAGCTCCAGGAATTCCATGGGCGTATTTTTGTACTAGAAATGACCAATCTTCCATCTTGTTCCTCATCGCATCCCCATGATATCCACGTTATAACTCCATGATATCCCAATTATATGCTGACGTTTGAAGTTTTGGCCACTATTGCTCAGCATTTTTGATGGTTAAACGGTTAAATCATGTTAAACCACTAGTGTTCACCATGATGGGGGTTACCCCCATCATGTGTTCACCCTAAATTTCATGGTTCATCATGGTTCGTCAACCCATGTTAGCCTACCTCATCCTCTCCCAGGCCCAGGCGAGGTCCCAGCTACAAGCCAAGCCCGCGCTAAAGGCGAAGGGAGCCCCTGGATCCAAAGTAAAGAGCCAGGTGCCCAACAGGCCACCGAGGACCCCACCGAAGGATTCGGCCGTGCGGCAATAGACCTGGAAGGTTAAGAAGAGCTTGGAATCGCCCAGGGAATAGTACCTGCAGCTGCATGCTCTTCAGCAGTTGGTGAAATTGACTTAGATGAAGTTGACTTGCTGAAATCATGGGATCATCTTGGATAATCATTGAGTCTTGTACCTGGGTTGCGGGAAAAGTAGGGTTACTGGATTCGGTTGAGTGGGTGAACGAGTTCTACAAGCTGACGAAGCCTGGGTTCCGGTCACGCGTTTGAGGTTCACAGTGGGGTGACATTGACTTGCTGAAGTTGAAGGTTGAGCCGGTGAAACAATGGGATAATCATTGGATTTCATCGTTGGATAGGAATGGCATAATATCTTGGTGAAGCGCCCATGTATGTGTCAGAGGAGATTTCATGGAGATATTTTGAGTGAACAGTTGCAAGAGTCCGTGAAGCATGGCTGGGCTGGGTGGAAAGGTTGGTGAAACACGGGATACAGCATGGGATCAGGATAAAACTACCAACAACATGGAGAATCCCGTCGAAACTCACCCGGGATATCCCGGGATGGATTTGCAGTTTCTGGACAGGAGAAATGAAAGGAGAACACACCAAGAATTCAATCAGCGCTTGGAGCATTTTTGATCTTCAAGGCTCCATCTTGAAAAAACACGTCACTGCCATGCGTCACTAGTTGAGACATCTTTGGAGCCCTGGAAGCAGCACCGTTCGTTCTATGAGCTTGACTAGCCCGTCTTCCAACTTGAAAAACCAGCTTTGCACTTGAGGCAAGCGTCAAATTTTCGAACGTATGGGTACTTAAAAGTCTCAGAACCCTATGAAGCCATTGGTTTCCCTCCTAGGAAAGCCTGGAAAAGAACCAAACAACTCCATACATCTCAGCCCAGCGGCAAGTTCATCTCTGTTGCCCACTTGGAGCTGTAAACCTATGGTGCAGTTGTGGTGAAGAATATGCCTGTAACTATGGTTATAGCCTCCTAACTTGGGATACACAATTATATAACCCTTGAATAAGATGATCAAATGTATACTTCCTGATCAGAAAAAACAAGTTTTTTTTTGCGATATATGGCGATACGGAACACGTTGAAACAGTTTGGAAGGTCGTTGTTGTGGTTCATTCCGTAAAAAAAGAAATAAGTTCTATGAAAAAACGGGTGGAAATATGTTTGGAAGACACAGTACATCTAGCAAACATTACCCCTGTAGTTCACAGAAAGATATCTCAGATGTATGGATGTGAAAACCCAAAAAATGGTACTTCTAGGTTTTGGTTCTGCGGCATGGTCAAAACATGGTTTATGATGGTTTGTGGTCATCCATCCCACTCTGGGAGTCCTGAAAACGGATAGTCTGAAGATGGATTGAATTAGAATTCAGCCCCAATCTGGGGGTACAATCCATCTTTTGACAAAGGCATGGGCGGTTCCATAAATTGGGGGAACCCCAATAGCTGGATGGTTTATTGGATGATTTAGGGGTACCCCCATTAATGGAAACTCTCAGCAAGAAACATAGGTCGTGCCCATGAAGACTTGCGCCACGATGGCCACTGGCAACCATGGGCTCATCATTCCCAGGTTCCAAATGATCCACGTCAGCAAAATAAAGCTGAGATTGTAGGGTTTACTGAACAAGTAGTGCAACTTTCGCTTGCAATTGCTCAAGTCGTCTGGATCATAGTCGCTGTTGAAGAAAATGGGGATCACCTGCATTGCAATCGCAGCCATAACGTCGCCAGCTGTCTGGGCCATACTGGCAAGACTTGCCTCAGAGAGCGAAGTGCTGCAATGCCAGCCCTTTATCAATTAACCCCTGGGCTGTTTGATTTGGGGGAGGGTACCATTCAGTAGAAAGTCATCACTTTTTTTGAGTAACCCCCCTAATCGATCAGTAATTGAGCAACAAGGGTTTATTCATCCGTTGTGACATTATTTTTGGAAGTACATCAGAGGAAAATACACCTTTGTCAAGAGCGTTGTCAGTGCAAAGTCCAGCTGCGTCGGTCCAATTGTGTACCTGCTTGAAGTAGATTGCAAAGGTGGCAAACTCGATGACGTAGGAGCCCGTGTTGATAAAGCAATTCAGCACGATCAAGAAGGCCGGCAATCTGAACGTTTAGGGTCAAACGAGCAATGCAGTGGGGATAAAATTGTGTTTCAAGTTTCAATGCAAAATTTGTCTGTGGTCTAGATGATCTAGCTGCGTTTTGATGAGGTGTCCTGCTGGTAAAAGAAAACATAACAATGCTGATATCATTCTTGCCTTTTCAACTGGCTTCTGACAAGGATTGTGATGGTGGTGATAGTGCTGCCGGTGCTGCAGCTGGTGCAGCTGGTGCTGCGATGATGATGATGATGATGATGATGATGATGATGATGATGATGATGATGATGATGATGATGATGATGATGAAGGCTTCATTATTGCTGCAACTGCCTGGTTCAGGATTGATGGCCCCTCTGCGGGCTAACATTTCCATGAAAAGAACATAAACCCACGTAGGTTTCTGCAAGAATTCAAAAACCAAATTTCTGCGTGTTTGTGCCCACTTTATAATCGGGAACACGCAGTTTAACCCATCGCTTTTTTTGGAAGTTTCCCAGTTGAACATAGAAAGCTATGTCAACAGCAAGGTTTTCACAGCACCGCAATCAGAATCCAATCAGAGGCACCTGACATCCTTTGGAATTTTTCCAGTGCCGGTAGGAGCTGTAATCTCAATCGCTGCCCCCTCCTCGTCAAGAGCCAGGACCTCATCTCGCCTCAGGAAACCGAGGGCTATAACCAGCAGATTTAAGGGGTACAATGTTTACATTTACCGCTGTACCCTCCAAGTAGCCCCGAAATGGCAAAAGTACTAAGATGATTGGGTAAAAACTATTTTTTAGGGTACAAACAGAGGGTCTAGGTACCTGTTAGATTTATTCAAAATGACCATGAATTGACTTTTACTGTGATTGATCGATGTTGTTAGGGATGCAATGACTATGAATTGGTGATACAGATGTCAGATACATGGTATTTGATTCATATTGCTTCAAATAATGATGGGGATGATGTGATGAAACCAACCATTTTGTGGGGATAGTGATGGGATATATCGCCAACAATATGATGTGGGTTGAACCCCAATTTATGGCTTGATGTCAAAAAAAAGTTCAATGTTTTTCGAAAAAAACACTGGATGGATAGTACCCAAATAGTCCCAAGTCTCATACCCAAATCAACCAGTCAAAGAGACTTCAACATTCTGGAAGAACATCAACCTTTCTGTCCCAGCGGCATCACCGCGCTTTGACCTGTGGCTCCAACGATCTGTGGCTGCAACGCCATGCTGGTCCCAAAGTGGTGCTGGAAGTCGTGCCCGGCGCGGCTCAGGTTGGTCATCATGGAGAGAGCCGTGAGCACGGTGCGCCTCAACTCAGGTTGGTCATCATGAAACCGGTGGAGAAGATGGGACAATCGAAACCGGAAACCCATTGTCTTTAGCATCAAGTACGGATGTTTCCTGTAAATTGTCCCTTCACCCAATCTGATGAGGTCAGAAAATTGACAGGAAAAGCGCGACATTTGTTGGTGGATCACCATTTCTGGATGTTCTACAGACTCGGGGTATCCATATTTCTGGACCAAAATTGAGCCGGGGTCAAGTTACATTAAACGGATGTTTTGGGTGTATAGTCATCAAATAAGGCGCCGTAGTAGACATGGATATTTCATGATTCTACAATGGGTGGATCAATCCTTCTGGATTGATGACCCCCCACTTCTTTGGGCCGTGCCGAAAGTGGAACTCATGTCATTTGCATGGAACTCTGTATATATATATATATATTATGGAGCTCCTGGGGGGTGTCACAACATAAGTCACTTCCAGCTCCGCGGAATGTTCGAAAATTCCAAAAGACACCGAACTGGGTTCATCTGGTTTCGTACTAAGACTAAAGACACTGAAGACGTCTCGTTTTTTTTTTGCTAGCAGATTCACAACAATTGATGGTAAACCCAGCAAATATATACCTCTATTGGGGATGGTTTATTGTTGGGTTTACCACATTAATCTCAAGAAGTGTTGATCTCTGAAGCCAAGAAGCCCACTGCCCCCACTGGCCCCAGTCTTTCCTGTCATCATTGTCTGCCTTCCGCGTCGGGCCCTCGTGGCGCCGGTCTTGCCGGTGCCCCCGGTGCTTCCGGTGCCAGTGGTATGACAGCTATAGCGTCCAAACCTGCCACGCAAGGTCAATCGAGGAACGGCCTCAAGGCGTTGTGAAAGACAAAGGGGCCCTGTTTTGACGGGACGATGATAATTCTTTGAAATGGATTGAAATGGGATATAACTGATATAACATGATATAACTTAAGTTTGGACAAACTAGTTGCAATTGTAACAATGTCGTCAGTTTTCAAGAACTGCTCAGCACGTCTGAAACCCTAGATCAGAACACCATGGGCAATTGCCATGGAAAACACTGGAAAACAAACTATTTTGGATCTGTTCCCACAAGAGAATCCAGAATTTTGCCACCTCCCGCACCCAAGCGACTGGTGATTGTCGCTGAATGTGTCACATCTTTGAAAAGTTGCTATGCCATTCCTGGATTGTTTTGGATGGAATCCACTCTAATATCCTCTTACTTTGACACCACTTCAACAAAGCATCCTAAAACAATTGAAAGTCATTAGATATTATATGTCATATGTATCACGCGTGTATATATACATATATATCAACCAAAAAATGCCTACATCTATATTGTATAAATTAATATTAGTGCATAGCTTTTCTCCCTAATATGTCCCACCTTTTTATACTCCTGTTCCCATCAAGCGCTATCAGAGAAACATCTCCCATGGTGCCCCCAGAGGCCATCGAATGCGTCGTGACGCGCGGCACGAAGCCACTGATCCGGCCGCTGGCGCGCGCGTTGCGCGCCTGGCTCCCCCGCCGCATGGGTTGCGAGCCCCGTGGTGATGGGACGCCGCCGGAGGCGCGTTGGTTGGCGGAAGACCTAAGGTGCTGTAGGGGTTGAAATATAGAATGTATTCATGATAAATTAATAAAATATAACTATTGCATGAATAGACAGTAATTCAATATGAATTCAGTATGATAAACTTTGATGACATGTGATATAGATGATGCATCTATATATTATATATATATATATGATATATATTATATTATATATATTATATATATTAGTACATCAAATATGTTTAAATTGTTGGTCAAAGGAATATGACATCTTTACCCGGACGTGAAACAAAGCAATGATATACATGATATCATCTGATATCATTCAGAATTTCAATCAAATCCATCCAAATACGTTGGTCCGCTCAGGATCCATCCTGTTGCCAGGATCCAAACTGTTTTTTTGCAAGAAGTGATTTTAGTGATTCTTCAAAACCATTTCCCTGCAGCAATCAAACATGGCAATGGAAAATCCTCCAATTCAAGCTAATTTTTCCCACTGAAACCCCCATGTACAAGGGATTTCCCATTGCCATGTTTGCTTATCAAAGGGTACAGTATACTAGTATGCACAGATCCATATGGGTTTGACTCAAAAGAGGGTACCATGTTGTCATTATCTGTATCGTTGGATCCCCTTTAGGGAAAGCCTTGTACTTTCCAGCCATGCAACGGTGGATGGCTTTTGCGATCTGGATTCTCTGCCTCGCTGCTTCGCGGTTGGGCTGCGCTGGTTCCCGGTTCCAGACCTGCAGCCACCGGGTCCTTCGGTTCCTTCGGTTCCTCCGCTTCGTCTTTTTCCTCCTTGACATCCTCAACCTCGACATGTCTGAAAGGCGGATTCACTCCGCCCAAAAAAACAACGACCCTCAAAATCAATGGCAAATTCACACAGGAAAAAACAACAGAAACAAAATGGCTGATGAATCGTGATCATCATTTTCAACCCCTTCAAATGGCTTCCAAAGGGCCTATTCCCATCATTTCCCATACACTCTTCACGATGACACGATGCCCACCTGAAGGTCATCCACTTCAGGCGGCGCTGCATCTGCAGCACTAGGCTCTTCGACTGCTTTATCAGCAGCAGGCTCTTCAACGTCTTCAACGTCTTCAACGGCACCGGGTAATTGAGGGGTTTCCTCTGCTTCCTTGGCTTCTTTTTTGGTTTCCTTCGTGGCTTCCTTTGTGGTTTCTTTTGGTGCTGGCACCACAGCGGCAAAACCTTTCTCTGCATCTAACTCATCTTCTACAGCACCTTCATCCAAGACTTCTTCATCTTCCTCCTTCGGTGCGAAAAAGACTTCCCGGAAGGAGTTTCTGCACGCTGGCTGAATGATCAAAATGAGCAGAAGCGCGCCTTCACAAACGGTGTGGTAGAGTGAAATACCAAACCACCCCGCAAAGTCGAAGATAAATCCACCCCCAGTACAACTCAGTGCAACCGCAATGGTGAAGACCGACAATACTGTCGAGGTGGCCTGTCTGGCTTGAGATTCTGATTGTCCAAAGGTATCAAAAGCTATGCCTTCAACAGCACACGTTGGGTCGATCCCCTGCACAGCGACAATCTGAGCGAAGACGGCCCACTCGGTGGTTGGGTAAATCAGGCCTATCAGAGTTGCGAGAGCAACATCATTCAACATCCCATGTGTATACTTATTGGTTGGTAAAATTTGGTAAATACAAAGGTCAAATATATAGTAAAATTTGGTAGAGTCACCATAAATTTCATCAACTTCCCCCGCCTAGAATCGCAAAAGCTATGTGGATGACATTCAAAGGGACGATGAGCCAATAGCCAGTGTAGAGCTGCATTTGCTGCGTTGTCCTGAGTCATCGCTAAGTTATCGATCCTGGCCGGAAACAATCAGCGATGAAAATTGCGAAACCTGCTGTTTGAAACCGACCAAACAGTGCGTCAGAATGTCGCCCAACATCAGTTTTAGGGTTAAGGCAAGTGACATGCGCAAAATGAACCCAATGGTCAGTGCCAAACCAGCTGTGATCAAGGACCATCCCTGCTGGTCGAAGTGCAAAGTGTACGCTGGCCAAACGAAAGCATTGAGGGCACCATTCAATGCAGGTAGACAAACACACACAAAGACGTAGTTCAAGGTGCAGGGAAGTTTCTCACCATCCTCGTCATCAAACTCCTCATCATCCCAATCATCCAAAAGGTCCTCGACGGCCTGTTGATCTCCCATTCACTCGGCCGGGACTCAATTGATGTTGTCCGCTTCAGCCGAAATTCAACTTGCGAATAACAGCGGCTTTCCTGAACACCTGGAGAACTATACCACTCGAACACCACTCCATTTTTCCTTCAGAGAAATGTCAGTTTACATTTTCCATCATGTTCCAATCCAGACTTTGTCTAGTTTGAGGGAAAAATCTACACGAACACCTATCGAAACTATGGCAACATATTGGTAAAGTCCATGGTTTCTGCTTAAGATTTTCCCACGAAAAAAATCCAGCCATTGTTCCAACAGTCGCGCTTTCCACCTGAGAATCCGCACTGGAACCTGGGTCTTGCCAATGGCCTGGATGGTTCGGTGCGGAAAGGATGCGATCGTTTTAATAATAGTGCTGTGCTCAACAAAATGGTCTATAGTATTCTATAATCATGTTATTGTACCACAAAAACATAACATGTCGATATATGATAATATATGCAATTAAGTTATATGTCTGTATTCAGTATTAATGTTTTATCAATGAACAATTAGACATCTATGATGACATGCATCAGCATCAAGTTTAAGCCGGCGCCCATCGCGGTAATGCTGAAGCCCAGCCTTGATGCCATTCTCAACCAAATAAATCGAGCACATTCTAGCTCTTGGACCTGAGGAGATTGGCAGTGCATTGGCGATATCATAGGTGGAGAAAAAAAAACTTATACCGTATACCGGTATCTGATTGTGCTCCTTAAGATCCTTCAGAAGATACAGTGTGAATGTGTGTGAAATAGCGTGACTGTTGCAATCTCACAGTCCAGTTCCTGTTGCTTTTTCTCAATGCGGCCGCATTTCGCAAGTTCCTGGATTCCTTGGACCCCGGCAGTCGATTCTGGAGCGGAGAGTCTCCACGTTTGTCAGGAAATCGTTGGTGGAAACCGGTGAAGTTCTGCTGGTTGTTCCGCCAATTCAGAGAAATGCATTCAAATCTGGCTGTAGTAAAAGTGCCGCTCTATCTTGCTGCAATCTAGCGTTCGAAATCAGGCCAAGTCAGATCGGCAACTATACTTGAACGAACTGTTTAGTGCTTCGAACTCTTGAGGGTTTTTAATCCTCACTACGTGCTGCTTTCAATTCTGAGTCGCCTTCAGGGGGTCAACAATCCTCTGGGAAGTCTGCCACGTTGATGTATCTCATCAAATGCCCTATTTCTTGTGCTGAAATCCGACGGCCAGCTACAAGCGGGAACATCATCTTTTGACATGTAACCATTGTTCAAACTTGGTACACATGGCCATGGGGCTGCTGTAAATTGCATCGCAACTCCAAGTATCAGAGCTGCAGGGATTAAACCCAGAATGACTTGAAAATCTGAATGACTTGATTCAGAAATATTACTCTAAAAACATCTAAACACCATCTGCGCAGCCCCAAAATGTCCCAAAATTCTGTGGATGATCATCCAATTTTGCTGACCACGTTCCCCGCGGGACTGGCCGAGCTGTTTTCTTCTGTGGCCTCGCAGCCAGAGTTTTTGCCGGACCGGCACAGCTGTGCCAAGCCCGGACTGGCATAGCATGGCATAGCCCACATGCCGAGCAGAGCCATCTGCCTTGGCAAATCTCCAAGTTCTTGCCGAGCAGAGCGGAATGGCCAGGATTGTCAGGATGGCCAGGTTCTTTGCTGCTTCCCCATCTTTTCCCATCTTTGCCTCCTGAGACTCCAATATCTTGGAATCCTGGACCACTCTCACTGTACAGGTGCTGGCGGCGGCTAAGAAGGGCCTCGCGAAGCTTGGGGCGTCCGCGACAGAAGCAGTCGCTGGAAGCCGTCGCAAGTGCCCTGATTCATTAACATCGTTAACCCCATCGGCTTCACTAATCAAGCACGCTGGCTGCACCTTGACAAAGCAGAAACACAAAGTTTGCTGCCCTTTCCAAATGACACAGGAGTTTGTCTGCAAAGAACTGAAAAAAGCGTTACAAATTGGATCCCGTGGTTTAGGCTCAGTCCCTTCATTGCTATCAATGCAAATAAGATAATATGATATAAATGATATAAAGTATACATCAGAGTAAGTATGAATTTGGCTGAATCCATCATGTTTATCATAGTTTATCCATGTTTCTTAATTTGAGTTGTTGGTGAGAACCTTGCAACCTCGCCGAGAGGCCCCAAGCCACGGTGATGTCCGGATCAATCTCCGTGTGGAGACGCTTGGAGGGCCTAGGTTTGCCAAAGCACAGAATATTTGATCCAGGCATCAGAACATATCATATATGATATGAAACATATGAATGTATCTTACATATATACATTTATATACATCATATAGCATATATCATATATATAAGTTATTATGTATATATATATGTATATCACACATATATATATATATATACATGATATATATATATATATATATATGTGATATATATATATATATATGATATATATATATATATATATCATATATATATATATCACATATATATATATATATCATATATATATCACATATATATATATATATATATCATGTATATATATATATATATATATATATCATATATATATATATATCATATAATATATACGAGTATATACATATATATGATATATATACATCATATATGTATATATATCATCTTTCAGAATACATCAATCAATGAAAAAAGCTCTGAACACAATTGAACACACTGAACGACGATCAAAACCAGCCAACTCAATCAACTCAAAAGAAGATCTTTTTCGAATGCCCGTAGTTGTGCCATGCGAGCGCCGAGAGCCTGGCCCAAAGAAGTCTTGCAACAGCTCTCGCAACTTGGGTGTGCGTGACCTGAAACCGAGGGGCCCCTCGGATTACCGGGGGATTCCCATGGGTTACCCCGGGCAAGTCGCAAGATTCCAGGTTGGGCCACTCACTGTGGCACCGATATCAAAAGGAAGGATAATAAGTTGCAGAAAATCCCACAATGGATGTGAACGGGATCTCAAAACTCCCCAAATCGGTTGTCTAAATCGATTTGGGGCTGTGATCATTATCTTTTTATCAACATTCCACAACCACATTATCAACATCAAGTATGTCCCATTGGACAACATTGCTGCTGTTAACGAGTTGTGGCTCCCCACGCACCACCAACAAGCACCACGTCATTGATGTAGTCCGTCGTCATCATCTGATCGTCTAGCACCTGCAAAATTGATCCATGTATATTCATCCAATGCCAACGTCAGCTCATTGAAAACAAAACGTCTGCAGAAGTGACTTGTTGATTGCTTCTTGATTAGTCAGTTCGTGTGAAAATAGTTTACTCCCAATTCCCATCATTCTCATTCTGCCCATTTTATCCCATTCTGTCCCATTTTCATATTGTTTCTGGGCCTTCTGGACCGGAGCCATGGCGCGGCTAAAGAGCTCAGAGGAAGCGTCCTCAAATTCTTGGCGGCGAATGGCCTCAGAGCTTGGGTTTTTTTTCGGTGAAGCGAAGATACCCTGGATGCAGGGGAGGGGTTCCATGGGGTGCCACATTGCCATCGGGTTATTCAATATACCAATAACTATGGAGACCATGGCCCTTTTGTAGATGATTTATAGATGATTTGTAGATGATGGATAGATGATTCACCGTTCCACACCCAACTTTTGATGCGGATGAACTTAAACCTGAAAGCCCAGAGCGATTCAAAAAGTACATGTTCAAGGCACAACAGTTGCTACCTTTCAACACCAAAGCGCTTCAACCGTAGGGAGAGGTGGGTGGGATGACAAGGATCATCATCCCTGAGAATGACAAGGATCTTGGTACTGGATGATTGCATCTCATACTGACGCGTCCCTATTGCATTTCCATCATTTACACTTGCAACTCTCCTTTTCTTACTGGTGCGAAACGTAGGGAATGGGGGTTGCTGACCTATAATAACCATTAATAATCATCCCAGCAACCCCCATTCCCTACTAAGCACAACTGTCCTGCCTGAAAAGAATCCTAAGTCCGTTGCAAAAATCCGATCTTTTCCATCTGATGCAAGGCCTCACCAGCAGCAGCTGTGATTTCCAACCGATTTCCGTTGCGGCTGAGCTTCCGGCATCTCGTCTCCACCTCTTGCTCGCTGCTCAACCGGATCTTGGCATCCTCTGCTAGGATGTGAAGGCCAGAGCTTTCACAGCTTTCCTGCCAAGAAGATACCGGATGATAGCAGGTATCATGCCACTATCCGCCATGTCACTGCATTTGGGTGTATGTTTTAAGCAAGATGCGAGAATTGTTCTGACCCCAGCCTTTGCAGTTCCCAAGTCCGCGATTTGTACATCACCACGTTCCTCATCCACCAATGGGTTGATTTCTTCAAAATTGGGAAACAAGAATGGGTCTGAGAATCATGTACTCCAAAATCACAGTTCGGAATCATCATTTTCCCAGGGTGAATCATCTAATGGGATAGACTCCCCATGGCTTATTCAATGCCCATCTGGGGAGTCTATCCCTGCTGGGCGTCTGACTAATTTCGACTCGAGAAGTCGTCGCATCCTCAGGGTCTGAAAAACTCATTTGAGGCGTCCGTTCCAAAAGGCTTCGAGTTCTACTTCTCTAACTTCACTGGATTGGTTTGAGGGAAAATTTACAGGAAACCCCTCTATTTGATGGGAAAATCCATTGATAACTTCTATAGATCTAAGTTCTAAGTCATTCCAAGTCATTCAAAGTGCCGAAGGTGGAGAAAATGATGAAACATTTCATTAAATTTCTGAAATGATGAAACATTTCATGAAATTTCTGCAGGATAATTGTTCAAGACATGGAAACAAAAACGACAAAAAAATCCTCCAGGCCACTGAATATCAAAGTCAGACCCTCCGAGGTGGTCGTCTCCAGCAACACTCAGTACGCTCACCTGAGGGGCATCGCACGGAAATCCTGTTGAAATCCCATTGGATTATATCAAAACCTCATCTTCGCCCCATTGAAGATAAGGGAACCCATTGTTTTTGATGTTTTTGTTCCTCTTGCGGCCTGGTTGCGGCATTGCCATTCATGTACAGCAAGGATGTGTCCAACGTACCCCCACCAATGTCGTAGACGAGAACCTTCAGCTCCGCTCTCATTGAAAATATTGAAAAGGTTGTCAAAATATGGGCCAAATATAGCCCTGACGGCTTCCAAAAATCCATGTTCCTTAACTTGACCAGTGACTGATGTATGGCTCTCAAAATCTCGGTCTATTTTGGGATCCAGATTCTGCAATGTGGCAATCGAGGGCCCCAAAAATGTTTTGGACAAAGTCTTCGAATCCCATCACTCAAAGCAGGAAACAAAACCCTGGTTGAGTGTTGGAATAGTTCATGAATTGAGGACCCCTTTGTGATTTTTGCGATGGTGATATGAATATATGATCGTAGGATGGGATTATTCAAATCCCAAAAGATGCTTTGGTGGCTTTTGCATATCCATTGATATCTCCCAATAGGGGTTACAGAGTAATATGAGTTTGTCTAAAAATAGGATACCCCTAGATCCATTGGTTTAGCATCATGTTCCCTAATTATTCACTTGCCATTTGTGGGTATCCCCTATTTTCAGACGAACCCATATCCCACAGCAATTCAACGGCTTCCAGAGACTACAACGACAAAAACCAGATCTGAGAGGCTGGCATGTCTCACTCCTTCACCTCAAAATGTGGCAGTGCTCGTTAAACCATCCAGTTTAAAGGGAATGAACCATCTATACAAGTGGGATGTTCATCTAAAACTGGGATTTTCAGCTAAAACAAGTTATGAATTACAAGAAATCCCAAATTGTGTTGGATGAAAATTCCCATCACGCAAAGTCTGGTCATGGTTTTATGTAGGTCATTTTTAATGTTCTTTATGTGTCTATTTACTATCACCCCATTCTTGGGGGATCAATCAATTTTGAGCCACTGCCACCCTTCGGCCCCGCACCTTTGTGGAGATTGTAGGCAATCGCTGCGGCAGTGGGTTCCTCCAAAATTCGCATGACTTTCATGCCAGCTCGTTCGAAGGCCTCTTGGGTGGCCTGGGAATCGCAGAAAAATCATGGCAACATGGCAACATGCACAAGCTCACGCTGCCACCTTCGTTTCTGGAAAGCCAAACTTTGCTGGGACCTCAGGTGGGTCAAGCTTGAACTTCTGGTAAAAACTGCACCTTCCAAGTCGGGAAAACAGCCATCTTTCTGGGAGAAATGTTGCTGATGCTGAGGAGTGCTCGCAAATGACGGCTCGTGAGATCTCGAAACCTGGTTTAGGTTCGTGCTGGGCAGCGGAAATGGCTTGCAAAGCTTTCTTGGCTCAAAACAAAATGTCCGGGCTGAGGATGTCTCCGAGATGTTGTGTTACAGAACGTCGCATGTGCGCCACCTCAACAAAGGCACCATATATGGATCCGTATATGGAATGATATATGGATCCATATATGGATGTGGCACAATGGGAGAAAATTCGTAAACCAACTGGCACAAGCTGAGGTTCACACTACTTCTGCTCCTACATCAATCGGTGAGACCCACCTCTCTTTCTGGCCGTCGAGCTCAATTGCAAATCCAGCCTTGTGGCATCGAGTTGTGGTCCCGACTTGGAAAGTTCCACGTGGTGAGCGTATAGCGCACCATTCCCCCATCCTGACCCCTGCTGGTTTTAGTGACTTTTCTGGGTGTCTGAAAATAGGGACTACCCCCAAATGGCCATGGTTTTTTTCGGATAAAACATCCAATTTCAGGGTGGCTTCCCCCAAATTTCAGCCAAGTTGCTGCAGATGCAAGACTGGAGGCGTTGGGTTCCATGGAGTTTTTGGTGAAATTTCCAACCACCTGAAGCCACGGTGCGGAACGGAAGCCCAGGTGCTTGTGTTGGAACACAGGGGAAAACACCACTGTTTAGTCATTTCATCTTGGGTAAGCCAGAGGATACAAAGTCGTTGGAAATCTGGTTGTCCAGAGCTCTTGACTTTGACTCTGAAACCTCTTAAACCTACATGTTCCTTGTACCAGGTACCGCGTCTCCTTGAAACAAACGGTTTCATGTTTCACCGTTTTCTTTGCCAAACATTGCCAAAGTAGACTTGTCTAGACTTGGAGCCCAAACGATTGTGTCATGTGGTTGTATCCGTGTTATGAATGGTTATCTCCCTGTTCAACTTCTTGCCATCTGCATTTCACCTGTTTAGTGGTCTTGGCTACAGCTACTTCCGCACATTTGCAATTGGCACGTCTCAAAATTGGTTGGCTATTAAAAATACAAAAACTATTGACCCCTTTTTGATGGGTAAATACTACTACAGTTACTTTACATAAGAGTTTGAGAGGCTCGGCTCTAATCTCATGCACTCCTTGGGGTTGCATCTGCTATTTCCGTAAGTTCCCTAGGAAGATGCAGGACCCTGGCGTGAAGAAACTGAATGCTTAAAATTATGACTATACAAGAAGCACCAAGATTCATTGTGGGTTTATCAAGGTATCGGCATGTCTTGGCCAAATTGGTGGTATTGCTACTTACTCCATATTATTGCCATCCGCAGGGGGTCGCCCCATAGCAGAAATACGCAGCGCATGGCGTGGCCAAGCCACTCGGTACGCATGCTCTGCGCTTTCCTGCGATACCTGGCCGATGTTTTTGGTCCAGGGTCAAATCTTCCAGCTTTTGGGGGTGATGGTTTTGACCGAAATCCCCAGTTGTCCATGTCCCCATCCTTCTTTTTCAGGTCTCCCACCGCTCCATTTTCATTCAAAACCCAACGGAAAATAGACTGATGTTCATTGCAAAGCAAACAAAAACGGATGGAAACCACACATGTTCAGCGAAAATCCCAGTGGAACACATCTGATTTTCATTGAAACTCCCCCGTGGAACAGCAAAGCACCTCGCCCAGCTCCCTACCAATGAAGCGCTTGGCGTTGAAGATGGTTCGCTCCGGAGAGCGTCCTCTCAACGTTGTGGAGCCAATAAAGGATATGGTTACAGTATTCCGTATATGTTAAATCAAAAAATTATGACCTAAACAATAGATAAAATGACATAGATTGATTATGATATATTATGATTGATTTTTCTAGATGTGTTCTAATCTTTCTCTATGCGCTGGCATGGACATACATAGATGCAAATCAAGGAATGGCTATGAAGTGATCCTCTTTGAGCGACCGCCACATCACCAACCAGCACTTTGCCATCCGACGTGTAGGTGACTACCGACCTCTGTGAAACCGCAGCTCAGGCGTTGACATACATTGCCTTCAGTGCAATGTCCATTATTTAGATGGTGAACATAGTTGGGTACTCCATAGTTGGCCTCCAATATGTACTAAAACTGGTAGATAGTTAGTTATAGTTGGGTACTCCATATAACTCTCATATTTAACACTGGTGAATAGTTGGATCACATATCTAATACCCACATACGCAACATCTAGCAACAGCACATCCTTACGGGGACCCGCCCTGGTCAGTTTCTCTTGTGGTTGAGGTGAACACGGTAATAGCTGCTTGCCAGTGACATGGTCCGGAATAATCGAGACGGTCTGGCATCCGCAGAATTCATTGCAGATCGGCAGCTTCTTGGAGTTTCTTCCCCCATCTGTTGGTTCCCCCAAAAGTTTTCGCACAGAGCAAAGGTTGCATGGCATCCCAAATGAACGAAACCATGTACTCTTCCTCTGAGATCTTGGTCTCCTTGAGCTGCCAACCTGTTTTTTAGTGCTCCCATGACTGTTTGTATTAGTTGAGGCAACAAAGAAGATCTCAGACTGATGGATTTCCTGGGTTTCACCCAGCCTATCTCTTGGGACGAGCAACGAATCATTGGTGGTTCTTCCCATACCAACTAGGCAGCCCATAGAATCTCAACTGGTGGTTTCAACCCATACCAACATTGTTTGCTCAATTGCCAATCACCATTGCAATTGTTGGGTAGATTAAACTCGTGCAAAAAAAAACTCTAAGTCAATGGAGTTGTTTGAATGAACACGTACAGGAAACCCTGATATCACATCTTTCAGGGTAAAACCCATGGTCGAATCCATGGTTTCCGGACTGAACAGTTCCCAAGTACAGCAAGTAAACTAAGCCACTGAAACCCACCGTCCCCAAGTCGTTTCAAGCGAAAAAAAGTCGGCTCCACTCCATCTGTTGCTTTCAACGCAACCACCGAAAAAGTGGTGCCCAAGTCGATGCCAACGACCTGCCCGATGTTAGGGGGATTTCATGGGGAAGTCACATATTTATGGTAAGTCTATGGGAAATTTGTCTTAAAAACATATGATACATGATATTCAATAGTATTTTCACATGACTTATTATAGAATATTCAATATTTCTAGTGTGCGCTACATGATACTGTGTAATAGGTATACATACAGTATATTGATATTTTATCTAGATGTTCCTGAGGGTCTCGTTTTTTTAGCCCCTCAGGCAAAATCTGCCTTTTTATCTACAGAAAAGGACCAAATATAGGCCCCAATTTTCCACGTTTGTGGAAATACAGTGTTTTATGATGTTTTATGTACATAATAATTTGTACTTCCTAGTCTTTCATATATAGTTTAATCATGTACTAATTCAAAGAGTTTCAATTACATAATGTTCATGAATATATTGAAATTATTCTTCTTCAACACTTATTATTTGTTTTCTGGAAACACATCTAATCAAGTTTTCCATTGCAAAGAAAGAAAAACAAACATAGTGAAAGACATAATGGTTTCCACAATTTTCAGAGATTTCATCGAATAAGCTTCGAAAACCTAGATGCTTTAGAAAGGAAAGATGCAAATTCTTCAAAATCTAAGTTCTTTGAAGTCTCGANTCATCGAATAAGCTTCGAAAACCTAGATGCTTTAGAAAGGAAAGATGCAAATTCTTCAAAATCTAAGTTCTTTGAAGTCTCGAAGCTTCGAAAAAGGTCTTAAATGGAGATTTTAAGCCTTTTGAGAAAGATGCAAATTGATTTCTTTTGGGGATTCTAGGCTCTGGAGAGGGGGGGGGGGCAATTTTTTTTTTTTTTCCGACACCCCCCCCTTCATAGCTCCAAAATCCTCAAAATCCTTATCTCTGTGAATCTCTGGAGATTTCCAAGAATCACCTTGAGAAGAGACGATGGGAAAAAGAAGTGCATCCTCAACTGAAACCTTGGAAAACCATTGGTTTTTAGCACTTTTCATCCCCAAATCTTGAAAACACCTAGTGTTTTTGAAGGTTTTTGAATGAAGTCTTGGAGCCTTGGAGAAGCTTCCATTGAAAAAAACTATGTTTCCCTAGGGGTTTTTTAATGTTTTAGATGGAAACGTAGCAAAAACCAATGGTATTTTAAGGTTTTTGAAATTTCTTTCATTCTTGGCTAAAACCTTGGAAACAACANACCAATGGTATTTTAAGGTTTTTGAAATTTCTTTCATTCTTGGCTAAAACCTTGGAAACAACATTTCTTTCATTCTGAGCTAAATTCTTGAAAAACCATGGTTTTTGGCACTTTTCATCCCCAAATCTTGGAAACACCTAGTGTTTTTGAAGGTTTTTGAATGAAGTCTTGGAACCTTGGAGAAGCTTCCATTGAAAAAAACTATGTTTCCCTAGGGTTTTTTAATGTTTNTTTTTGAAGGTTTTTGAATGAAGTCTTGGAACCTTGGAGAAGCTTCCATTGAAAAAAACTATGTTTCCCTAGGGTTTTTTAATGTTTTAGATGGAAAAGCAGCAAAAACCAATGGTATTTTAAGGTTTTTGAAATTTCTTTCATTCTTGGCTAAAACCTTGGAAACAACATTTCCTTCATTCTGAGCTAAATTCTTGAAAAACCATGGTTTTTGGCACGTTTCATCCCCAAATCTTGAAAACACCTAGTGTTTTTGAAGGTTTTTGAATGAAGTCTTGGAACCTTGGAGAAGCTTCCATTGAAAAAAACTATGTTTCC
>BGPT01000279.1:71314-89362 GCA_003297045.1 Symbiodinium sp. clade C Y103
TAAAACCTTGGAAACCACCACATCTTTCATTCTTGGCTAAAACCTTGGAAAGAAACAATTGGTTTGGCCAACAATGACCTTACATACCCCACGTAGATTCAGTCATGTGCATTACATTGGTTGGAACACCTTTATACGTGAGACCCAATATAAATAAACAAGTGCGTTGGCAATTATATATGGCAACGTCATAAGGGCATTTGCCTTAGCAAAGAAGAGATTCACGNTATAAATAAACAAGTGCGTTGGCAATTATATATGGCAACGTCATAAGGGCATTTGCCTTAGCAAAGAAGAGATTCACGTTTACTACCTTAAACATCCTTCAACACATAGGCACAGAGAGAGAGAGAGAGAGATATATATACATATACAGATATATACAGTATATATAAAAAAATTGAGTTGCTGCTTGCCATGGGTCTACTTCCAAGTGGATTTGCAAAAACCATTGGAAGAACAATTTACAAAAAAGGATTTGGGCCCCATCTCCACTCCCACAACACTTTTTGACAAACACTTCGCTGAACTACATGAAACAAGAACCAAATAGTATCAAATAGTAATGTATCAGGAACAAAGTAAACAAAATGAAATACANTTCGCTGAACTACATGAAACAAGAACCAAATAGTATCAAATAGTAATGTATCAGGAACAAAGTAAACAAAATGAAATACACAAACATCTCAAAACAGTAAGAATATAAACAACATAAACTATCAAAAAATGCCTATTTTACATGGCAAAATGGGGCCTACATTTGGTCCCTCTCTCTATTATTTTGGGTTCTTTTTTTCCTGCCACCTTTTCTGGTTTGTCTTCCTGTCATTCCGCATTCTTGAGTGGTTCGCAGATGCTGCCGCTTAACTCCCACATGGGTTTGTCATGCATCTTACCACTGCCGCCGCTGCCGCCTTTTACGTGCGATTGTGCTTGAACGAGTGGGTCGGCATCGACTTGCCAAGTCACTGGCTCAGGTGCAAGCACTGCAGTAACGGCTGCTGTCCGCGCTGCCCAGCTTCAAGCTCCAACATGCTTTTGGCCCCAGTGGCAGGCTCAGTTGCAGCAGGTAGTGCAAGTATTCTGCACAGACGGTTGCTTCCGTATTTTCGCTCCTCATGCCTGCGCGCAGACACGTGCCCTCTCGTGTGTTTTTGAAAGAGGTGTGTCCCTTTCGTCCCAGACATGTTTTTTGTGTTGTTTTTTTGCCAGACCTCGTGACGAGTGCCCACAAGTGCAAAACGCATTGGTTCAGTGCGATGCGGAAAACTTATAATACCTCATGAGATGAATTCCGACGACATTCTGCGCACGAAAAGGGGTGTCTTATTGTCGCTGGTCCGGGAGTGTGTCACCAGATGTTTTTTGAAAAAACGCGTTGCCAATTTTCGAGCACCCAGCTGCTTGGCAACAAGTTTTGTTGACAGCTTGGAACGCAATTGCCTGCCAAAAGGTCCAGCGTCCTTGAAGAGGTTCAATCCGGGTGGACCGCTGGACCGATTTGCACATCCGTCATTGCAATGGTATGGCAGCCTTGGCCTCGATTGCGTTGTGGCATAGCGCGTTTTTTTTTCACCATGGCTAGCAGCCTCTTAAGGCGTTGTTTGGTGGAAGTGGCTGCGGATGATGAAGATGCATCTGCTTTGGCAGGGGCCTGAGCGGAGTTGGCATTTTTTGGAAGACTTTCTTTGCAATCATGTTGGCGCGGTACGAGGCCAGGCTTCCCCCACCAAAATGAAACTGCGCCAGGAACAGGTTTCACACTACGCAAGTGGTTTTCAAGTGGGTTTGATTTGCCACTGGTTCCTTCGGATGGGGGCCACCTTGCAGGGTCTTATATGAGGCGCACGGGCCTTGAAAATTTTAAAGCGCATTTGTGGAAAACCAGAACCAAAACCAACAGCCAAGATGCAACCTCTGAACCAGCCTAAAGTAAGCATGGACCTTCTGGGCGTCAACCGCCGTTCATGTGGGCATATTTGTTTTGGCCCCCATTGGCAGTGGCGAGCTCATCTGTCAACAGGGTCTTCCAGGCTCAGGCCACCCCGGGCGATTTGGTTCAGCAGATTTCGCTCAGCGTTGCGCGTTTACTAGAGATTGCCCCGGCGAACTGAGATTATGGAGTTTATGCCCGTCCACGCGCGGGTCCAAGACATACCCATGCTAAAGGACCCCACGGAATTCTGGGCAGTGTGGTTAGGGCCGATCGCTTTACCTCCTGCACATGGTTCGCAATCGGGTCCAACCTGCTTGATCCTTTTTGTTGTGGTTTGACGATTCCGAGCAATTGTTGATTTAGTTTCGACATGTGGCGTCCAACTTGGCACCCTTGATCCAAAACTCAGGCTGGCAGATCACTGCCAAGCGACTTGGTCTACGCTTGTCGAAAGCCAGCGGCCTCAGTCTTACGGGTCAGCTAGCATGTTTGCGCGTTTCACCGTTGTTTGCAGCGCGTGCACCTGCAGTGACCAGGTGCGGGTGGATTGAGATGCGCTTTTGAATTTGGGCTTGGCGACATGTCACCTGCGGGTTTTTAAGCTGCAGGTAAGCCGACTTGTAGCAGCGGCTTGTTTGGCTATTTGGATGGTTTTCCAAGTCCTAAGTAGTAAAAATTGACCCAACTCCGGAACAACCTACGTCATGTGTGATTCCATGGGACCATGCTCAGCTGATCTGAGCGCATAGTGGGGGCCTGGCCGGGAGCTCTCAGTTGGGGCTGCCGTGTTTCACACGGCAAGGGCCACCCGGTTGGCATCGTTGGCCGATGTTGGCTGAGACACCGTCAAATCATTCACACCTTGGCTGATGTAATGAACCGCACATCACGACGCGTGAGCATACCTTCTGAACCAACACGATACATATGGCCGCAGGGTCTCAGCCAACAGAAGCCAACGACACCGTTGCAAAATAGAACGCCGTTCTCATGATTCGGCGCCGTCCCCGGCTCGCACAGATTGCCGAGGCACCGCATGCAAAGACCGATCCAAAACATTGATTGAAGCAACAATGGCAACTGGTGTCAGCGACTCATGTTGTTCATGTCTTTTGGAATTGGAATTGGTGTGTCCTCAGCCGTTTCGTGTTCGCAGCCCGGGATCAGAGCCAGATCTGAGGTCTGCCGATGCGCTGCAAGATTCAAAACAAAAATGCACCAGCAATTGTACAACTACGTGAGTATAGGTAAAACTCCGGGACGCATTGTCACATGTGTTTTGTGTATTTTTCCACCTGGTCGTTTCTGTCAGTACGGAGGGGCGCCTGCAATGGGAGCGTCAATTCAAGGGCTTTGTGATCCAACAAAGCCCGAAGGTGCCGCAGTTTAAACATTTGAGGGTCGCGCTTCAATTTCGGGTTGAGAGGTTCGGCGCAACAGCAGCCCACCAGTTGAACTTGTAAATGCGGGCGGCAGGTTATGAGAAGGAAGATGAAGAGGTTGTCTCGCAAAGCGGCGAAGATTCAGCCACTTCAGAGACGGTGAAGGATGAAACTGATGTAAGACCCATGCGCTCTGAACCATGGAGTGGGCTCTCAATTTGAGTCCTTTACCCAAAGCCGCATCTTTGCACAGCTTTGCACTTCCGGCCATGTTCAGGAGATGAGCACGCATGCTGGCGGCCGTGACCAGGAGGCCAGCTGACCACAACTTGTAAATGGAAATGGATGTAATTTGAACGTACCCCGCTGCCTGAGACCCAAGTTGATCTCTTGTCATTTTTTGGTTGTCCTTTCAGGATGTTCCTTCACTGCAGGACCTTCATGCCATGAAACCACAAAAAGTGATTCTCCAAAAGACCGGCGCTTGTTTAGGGAACCGCAGATGACTTGTCACCGCATTGCTGGTGATGAGGTTGCCTTGCACGGCTGTGGCGGATGCAAGAACCAGGCCGCTCCAGAGGCTGGCTCAACAAAAGGAAGTTGACATGGTAGCTGCGGCCTTCCTTGTGCTTTACACCGCTGTTTGCTTTAAGTCGCAAGGTTTCTTCAAGGATAAAACAGCATCAACCAGATTCAGCCAGTGTCACTTATAAGATTCCAAAATGCTGCAATTGTACCCCAAACATGTTCCCCCTCATGAAATTGCCGTCAGGGTTGGCGGCATGGAAGAGCAGATTTGGTTGCAACAGTTTTGCTCATCGCCCGCTCATGTTTGGCAGGCAAACGATTTGGATGCGGCCTTCCCTGAGTGATGCTGGCGTGTTTGGTGACACCGTCAGGGTGTCGTGTTCTGTGGCTGTCAGGGTGTGCTTTGTGCTGACCAGGCTCCCCAGCATGGTAGCTCAAAATCTCCCGGCAGCGTGGCAAAATTTATTGTGCTGCTTTGAGAGGGCACGCCTTGCAGCATTCAAAATCATCCAAATTGAATCTGTCATTTAAATTTGAGGTGGTAGATTTTCTTCACTTTCGCGGGGCTTGCAAACAGTATTCTGAATCAAAGGCTGGGTGAGCACAGATATTTGTTTTCGGATTCATTGATCGATAGATGTGTTTGGAGAGCACGGGCGGCAGGCGGTCGAGGAACTGCTCAAAGTCCCGCAGCCGCATGTGATGATGCAGTTTGCCCGAAGAACGTCGTGCAGTATCGGGCAGCTTGCGGAACACTTTGGGGGGCGCACGTGGCGCAAAACCATTGCCGTCAAAGACAATTGCCCCCGTTACCTCAACTGCTGGTACATAAACCGCAGGCAAGAAGTTGAATTGCCGGACTGCAGTTTTGCTGCTCTGAAGTCAAGGGAAGCAGAGATGAAACCCAATTCCCTTGAACAATGGATTGGCTTGCTTTCGAAGCCGCCGAGAATACCCAGTGAATTTCTCCACTTGGCCCTGGTGTGTGATGAGGAGTTGGACCGCCAAGAGAATCAAAATGCAGGGGCCTTTCGCGCCTTTGGTGGATGAGACTGCCGAGACTGGAGATGCTTTCTACCTTGGATCTTTCTTTAGGGCAGACGAGGAGGAAACTACAGAGGAACCCCAGGATGGCTTCGCAAAATTCATCCAGGAGTGGTTCGAGGGCGCCAATGCGTTCATGGCGGCCCTTTGTTGCTGCGGAAGGCGCTGAACAACAGCGCTGACCTGGCATGCGCATTGATTGAAAAAAAATCACGTAGTATCCAAATGACGACAAGATTGAGCAAGTTCACTTTTGCTGACACCGAACTTGCATTTTTTAGTGAAACGAAACTTGCGACCATTATGAAAGCATATTCACTAAGGTTCAAACTCTTCTTGAACCACACTTTTGTTCAAGTTCTTTACCAGCTTTTGGTGAACCAACTTGGCATGTCTCGGCNCCTCAGGTTTGGCTGGGGATTGTGCAACAGTGCTGGGTTTTGTGGATGAATTCTAGGAACGTCACAGAAGAAGAATGGCAATGATCATGGCAATGATAATGATATGAATGGCAATATAACAAATACTTAATAGATCTTAATAGCACTAATGGAAAATGACAATCACAAGGTAATAATAGTAATGATAATAATGATCATTATGTTCATAAGCATCATCATCATCATTATCATTACCATACCAATGCAATTCATGGTTTCCACAGATTGATGATCTCCTGTCGTTGAAACGTTGCAGTTTTGTGACTCCCGCAGGTTGGTCAGCATGCCAGCAGTCCGGGGGCGAGTTGGCCGCCACTTGGATGAATTCAGAGCCTGGTTTGGAGGGACATTGGAACAGCTTCCGGTGCTTCCGCTGCGATCCCTTTCACATCCATTGGACCTTCTTGAAACTTTTCAGTGTCCGCCGAATCGTCTGGATAGAGACCAAGGCAAGCCGCTCACTGAGTACCAGGGATGGCCCAAAGGCCAGGACATTGAAATTGGCTTCAGATGTCTTTTGAAGCTTTCCAGATTCATTTCGAAACAAATTTGACCAAATAGCTGCGAATCTTCTGAGGTTTCATCAGTTGATCACCTGAAACATCTTGAAATCAATGCAGCTCAACATCTCCGCAGGCATCATGAGTGATGGCTGGGTGCCACCGTGCTATCCCAAGGAGGAGGACGTTTCGATCTGCTTCAAAATGTGGGATGATGTGGCTGTTTTTCCACTTTTTTCCATGGTTTGTCATGTTTTTCGTCCAGAAGAAACCACCAAACTAAGCCGATCTGTTGCTGGAGTATCCCCCATTTTGGACAAGACCCCAGATTTTATGGTTGATATCCCACCATATGCCATATCCCGGTCATATCCCTATGAAATACCCAATTTCTTGTTGCTTCACCGTCTTTTTCTGCGACAACTTTGCCGCACCTGGCAGGACTTGATTGCGTATGAGGAGCGCATGAACGCTCGCAAGAAGGCCACCCTGGTGAAGAGGCATTTGTGCATGAAGGAGCCCAGCTTTCACCTTTGGTGATGGTCAGCAATGGATGTGTCCTGTGGATTTTCACCCAAACCAATGGGAGGTTTCAGAGTTGCTGTCCCAGCTGGCAGGAGCCGCAACTGCAGCAGCTCAGAAAGAGAGAATTTGCTCAAAAGAGTTGGGAATCTCAATCTCCATCAATCTCCATCAATCTCCAAGGTCTTTCACTTGATGGCAAATGGATGTTGTAGAGGTCATGAGGTGAACAACACAGTTCGATCCATTTAACCAAGGTTCCGGGATGTATCAATCGCAGTTGCAACTGCTTGTGGGATTTGTATGGATTTGTGTAACATGGAGTGGTACATCCAAATGTCGAAAGTTCGGTGCCTGAGGCGAGTATTCCATGCTAGCCTATGCCATTGCAGAGGGCGAATATTCGGGTGAAGGCCTGCAGAGCAAAAAATTGTGCCTGGCATGACCACAGACTGGTTGGTAAACCGGAGATTGGTGAAGCCGACTATCTGAAGCAGAGCTGGTTTCAGGCCGGTTACATGCTCATAATCTGCAGGCGATGACCGAAGCTATTTCGCGATTGTCTTCTACGAGCCCTCCAAGAAGAGCAAGGCGCGTGGCAACAAGATGGCTCAGCACGGCGCCATTTTTTTGGAACAACCAAGACAACCAAGACAAGAAAGACAAGAAAGACGCAACTTTGATTCAGAAAGCAGCCAAAAGGATCCAAAAGGCCCAAATTCATTTGCGGCTGGTGATCTCAGGTGGAAAGAGCCTTCAAATCCACTGGGTTGGAGCTGGGAGACTACGAGCAGGTGGTCGTGGATCCAGATTCCAAGATGGAACAGGAGGCAGGCAATACATCATGATACATCGTGGAAAGATATTGTAGATCCATAAATTTGAGGTGGATTTAGGTTGTAGTTGTAATTATACAGCATGAACTGTTGTGAAATGTTACATGATAATGGTGAAATTCCCACTTTTTGTTGATTCATTCCCCTTTCTTGCTGGTTAGATGTGACCCGCCAGGAGAAATTTATGTATGCGCACGGCGCGGGTGAAGCAGGGGAGGTGATCCTGGGCGAGTCTGGTGCTTGGGCGATGGTGACCACTTGGGTCGTTGTTTTCATAAGGGCAGCTTATGAGGTGAAAAGCAGCTCATGAAGCGCAGCGTCATATCAACAGTATCATGGTTTCTTTATGTTTCTTTTAGGTTCTTTGTTTGCTTTGTGTGGTTGTACGTCGATGCATTTGTTGGAGAGATTAGAGGCTCTGGTTCCAAAGGTAGGTATGAATCATTATCCATCATGACAAAGATATTATACAAATTTCTGACTGTTTTTTTGGGTTGTCACTGAGTTCTCACCATATTTTTCTGGCACGTCCCCAATGACATCCTCATGGCTTTCACGCTAGCGATTCTCTGAGGTTTGAGTATCAGGTGGTGCCCAAGGGTAGTCCAGAATACGATGACCCATGGGGGCCGACTCACCCTGAAGGCAGGAGCCGGGAGGGCAGGAGCTGACATAGAAACTGCTGAAATTAAATCCTGGAATGGATTGAAAACATATTGAACCCAGCTTCCCAGAAAAAATCGGTGACGATTCGGTGATTCGGATCACGTTCCGCTGGAAGAGTTTGGGATTCAGACCTTGATATCTTTGGTGCGTGGACTCCGGAAGAATTCCCGCAGTCCTGATGCCTTTTTGGTATCTCCTGGGATGTTTTCGCCCAGTGAAACCAGTGGGCTCATTGTAAAGCACTTTATTTGTTTCCTGGAGGTTCTTGAAGAGAATAACTATCAGTAACTATCATTTACCAAGTAAACCTTTGAAAGATATACAAGAACTATTTAAGAACTAATGGCCAGAATTCCAGCTTACCACAGGGTTCCTATTTCAAGTGAGAGGATTGAATCCAGCAATCCATCCGTTGAAGTTTTTAATGCAGTAGGTTCTTAAACAGTGAGAAGATGTCTTCCGAGGAGTTGTGCTGCAATCTAGTTTCCACTGATTTATTGATATGTGGGACGACGTAGACCTCCCTAACCTCTGGAAAATTTTTGCCACTATAAAATCACACACCCCAACCTCAGCTAGAGACTTGGGAAATAGAACAAGGATAAAAAAATACGCCGGAAAATTTGATACACCTGGGGGTCATGATTTCATAGAGAGCCATCTTTGGGGAAAACCATGACATGTGCCCAACAGTACCCCAGGCCCCCTGATTCTAGAGTAGATGCGGGTTCATATTTGGCTTGGGGGGTCTGATTCTATAGAGGCCCAATTTCAAAATACCTTGAGGCGTCACATTTTAGGACTCTAAAATCAGACCCCCCGACGTACCAATGCCCCTAGAGTGGATTCGCACGCAAAATCCAATGCGGAGGTATGCACGAATACATTTTCAGCCAGATTCCTATGGATCGAGTTGCAGATTTCGTGCAGCTAGATGGAGTAGAGACAAAGTAGGAAAGACTGATTTCTTCATGTTTTCGGGCCTGTTCCAACTCAGAATGACGACTGACTCTGGGTCTGCTGTAATGGTGGTTGCAGTATGACAGAAAGTGGAAACTGCTATCACGATCGAAGGATTTCCAAGTCTTGTAGAGCCAGAGTTGGTTCTAGAATCCATGAAGGGTAGATTTGACAGCTGGTAGTTGGTTTTCTAAAATCAGAAATGCAATAGGCTCCACAGAGAAAATGGACTTTACATGCACAAAATATTTTTGTATTTCGCCACGACCACGGTAAGGACAGAGATTGTACAGTCCTTGGGACGAGCAATCTGAAGTGGGATGCATTTTACAATTCAAACAGTCAAAGCAACACTTTCTTCCATTTGCAGCCATCAAACTCTGACACGATGATGAATGTAGCGCCTTGGGAAAACACAAATTAAGGGGACGGAGTTGATGAATTTTGAAAGCTAGGGCGTGACGATCCTTCAATTCCGGACTTCCATGGGGTCTTTGCGATATTCCTTGCAACGTGTAGGCCACAGTGCCATAGGATCATGGTAATTAGGTATGTCATGGAATTTCACTTCAATCTCCTGCGTCATGCTGCGTCAATGAGTTATTGACCATCAACACGTACCAAACAATGACCCAAAGAAGTTGCTGTGCCCATGTGTTGGTCGTTGCGATCTGAGCCAAGATGCCAAGAAGGCAACCTGGAGGCTTCAAGCTGCAGGCCGTATGGCCCTTGCAACTTCAAGCGACTTTGCAAAATTTGACCGCGAGCTTCTTTGACTCCGCGCTCTACATATCCTGACAAGGGGCGATCATGGATCGAGGCAATTTGGGGCCCCTGTGCGCAACGCGTGCTTATGAACTAAAGTCACGTTTCAACACCCAGGCAGGAGCAACAGACAAAACGGCAAGACTCTCTGACAGGAAAGTTGGGACACTGTGCCAGGTCGGTTCTGGGAGTGAGAACAGCCCCTGGCGACCGACTCACGCAAGTGGTCACCTCAGCAATAATGGCTGTTGCTTTTCATCCGACCATATCAGCATGCACTTTGAGGCAATCAACCTGTTGTGTCAAGGATAGATCGGTTGCACGGACTGAGGCATGCAGGAGTCGGCGCGAGGATGGTGGTCCCCTTGTCCATAGATCTCCTTAACAAGAGGAGGATCCCACAGTCCTTGTGAAGTGGGGCCACAACGCACAATGGTTAAACGGCGCAGCGGTAAATTGCAGAAGAAGGAACAACAATAAACAGCAAGAAACCATTCGCATGATAACAACATTGTGTTGACTCCATTTTCTTTTCTTGAGACTTGGAACGTTAATGGAGATTCCTTTGCTCCGGACTAGAAATCAATGGGTTTCTGTGGGCACTTTGCAAGAGCTGCTCTTCCATGATGGCGTACAAATCCAAGTGACGCTGTGGAACAAAAGGCCTTTCTACTTTTCTAGTTGGCAGTTTAGACAATTCTTGTTTATCATTCGGATGGCGCCGAAAAATGTTGCCATTTGCCCCTTTTTTGTTTGGGTTGACACGCCCAACCCATCAAGAACATATTTCACTTATTTGGCAGCTTGTATAACGACTTGTGCAATGAAATGTGTTTCTCTGCTGTGTTGGACATTTGTTTTCATTGATTCCCCAAGTCAGAACCATGCGACCGATGGTTCGGCATGTCCCCCCAGCTCCGTTGTCCGTCAACTTGCCGTTGAATTTTTTACTTCATCAGTGGCAAGCCATCCCAATTTTTAGGGCCCAACCAAGGGTTGGATGAACAGCCGTGCTTGTACTGGAAATTGTCTATCTCACATCTCGGTGACATTGCATGTAAGATATAGTTAATATACCACTTGAAGACTTGTTGTTACCTCTTTCCCACTTTCGTGAATGACCCAGTTGCTACATGTTGTCGCTGCAATCTCTCAAGTACTGAGCTGTATTGGGGCCAAAGCGACGCCTCAAACATGTTTGGAACCCCAAGAGCTCTGCTTGTGCTCCGTTGTGAGACAGTTTTGAATGGCCAAACCAAGTGTGTCAGCGGGATTTCGGGTGCAAGACTGACATGGCAAGGCAGGCGAAGATAGCCCTCCTAGGAGTGCTGGTGAGCCCGACACGAGTTGGTGAACGGCATGATGGTCCCATGATGGCTGTGAAGTTTGAGTGGTCAGCATTGGTCCCAGCAAACAGTGCACGGCAGGGCACAAGTCAAGCCTTCTACTTGTTCGGATCTCAGTCATTGACATGACACCATGACATATTGAATATAAATTGAATTATTAAATACACTAAATATAGTTTAAATATTGTTAGATTAAATAATCATTGTGAGACCAGTGAGAACTCTTCTTCTAATCCCATATTTTCGATCTTGAAGCAATCTCGTGATCTCGATGCAGCTGACTGTGCTGTAATTTGGTGAATCCTAGAAGCATGCGGAAAGGTGAAAAAACATTTAAGTTATCATGTATCATGATCATAGTTACTATTGATCTTTCCCCCAAAGAAATATGTGTATGTATATATGTTACATATCAACATCCCTGAAGAAACCATTGGTTTAGTCTTGGACCAGGCCAGGAGTAGCGCCAGTTGAATATTCAGATGGTGCGCGGGTTGATCTCAAGGTGAACAAGCCTGGCTCTTGGTGACAGCATTATGACACCATTACCATTACAGCATCATGACAGCCTAGACTCTCCTAGACTCTCCTAGATTCTCCTAGATTCTCGTAGATCTAGATGATCTAGTTCCGATTTAGTCGTAGATCTAGTGAGTCTAGTGAATCTAGTGACTGGAATGACTGGAATGCGGCAAGTCGACTTTCTGATAGGACTGGGATGATCGATAGCAGATGAGTTGCACATCGATGTGCCAGCGCCTCATATGGCATGGATCCAGCATCGATCCAGCTGCCGAGGCTTACGTCAGTGAAAACCCAGCTGCCGTACGACTACTATACGCCCGCCCGCCAGAAAACCAGGATGAAACGCCTGCAGACTTGGACATCTTGGACTCTGGCAGGTTGCCATTTTGCAAGCCAGTGTCTGTGGTGCAAAGCGTGGAGAACTTGGGTGAGATCTTAGCACCTCAGCGCAATTCAGCACAGTAGCTGCGATTTGATGCTGTCAGGAAACCCAAGTTGTGATGTTTGAAGTTGGGTACCCCACTTGATGGCTGTCTTGGTCTTGGTTCTCATATCACATGTTTGACCTTGAAATCCTTGGAGTCTTTAGATGTCTTTAGCCTCCTAACCTCCGAAAAGATTGAAATCCATGGACTGTTTTCCCTCACCCACCCAGAGGTGGCGTGCTAAGGCTGGTGATCTCATAGAGAACTCACCTTATGACCTCCGGATGGGTGCAAAACTGAGACAGGTCGAACTTGATCCCAACCATCCATAAACCCTGGGATTTCTATAATGGGTTCATGGGGACCCTCCCACTTCTACCCCACTTTCAGAAAGAATGCATGTTGTTGAGGAGTGTTCAAGGTAATCATGATACTGGCATTCCGAAGTGTTCAACGATGTGTTTTTTCCTTGCATGACGCATCTGATAAAAAGTTCCAAAGGACTTGCCGAGACATGTTTTCGGAGTTTTTCCGAAGCCGCTTGGCCACGGGCTGAGGTGACAACCAGAATTGCAAGCTGCTCTGCAAGCAAGAGCTGAAACAGGTCAGCAGGGTCAGTGCAGTGGCAAGTGAAGGGGGATGGTTTGCGACGGCCGGGGCTCTGATCAATGTTATATCATTAGAAATTAAAGGGGGTCATATTACCTGGTTTATTGTAAAGGACTGTGACCTGTTGTGACCCAGTATGGAAACTCTTATAAAGCAGCCATGACTTGGATAAGGACTTTGAACCCTGCCCAACGGGTTTCGAGGATACCTCCATCTCAGGCGGACAAGGACCAATTCAGAGCCAGGATCGACGATGAATACATGGTTTGTCTCTCAGTTCTCACAGATGATCTCTCAGCCGACTTTCTCGCCGTTTTCTGTGGCATGAGCATCGCTAGGTTTGACATTTCAATGGTCATGGGTAGTGAATGCTCAACGCGAATGCTCAACTGACGTTTGGATTACGAATCCTGAGGTCAACATGATCGTCGACAACCTTCCAGCGACCTGCTCAGTGGGGTCCGCAGCCGGCCACGGTTGTCAGAACTGGTGTCACCGAGGCCGCGACCAAGTACATCCGCAGAAGTGATGGAAACGATTACATGTGCCCAGCCATTTGGGAATGGTATGCATACCACCTATCAAAATGGTGAAACCTGGAATGGTTTATGATTGTTTTACCAACATTAAACTGGACCTTGAAAGATGACTATGGAAACACTCGCAGACTGGAGAAGAACATGAAACTACTTGTGAAGTCAGCTGCTTGCTGTTTTCAATTGTTTTGACCCAGGGAGGTTTTCATTTCGTCTCATTCTTTGTCTCAAATCTCAGCCCAGCGCTTGCAACTGGGAGTAGAGCAATCGAATTCGAGAGATCTTGAACTCAGTAAATTCACAGGAGATGCCCCTGCGCCTCACAAGTCTCCCACTGATGAACCCACCCAGGGGGCTGCTTAACATCCTTTTTCCGGAGCCATACTGAGCCTTAAACATCCCAAAACTTCACTGGTTTTTTCTGCTTCCTTTGCCATGTCGCATGTGATGCGGCAAGCCGCCGATGTGGGCTCGGGAGGCTACAGGGTCACTCGAATGTGGTCGTTTGGGGTTGATGTCAGGCTTAAACAACAGATTCAGGGGTCATAACAGCAGTCAACGAGACTAGAAACATAGGTTTTTTTGCCCATCTTGACTTGAGATGATGAAATCACTCCACCAATAGTGTTTGCCACCATGTTATGAAACTGCTGGCATGCAATGGACTCCAATGGACTCCGTGACTCCCAAAGCTTGAGCTATTGCCCGCAGTTTCAGACCATTCCAGTTAAAATCCAAGTTGACTTTGGTAGCTAATCATAGCCATCAACCATCATCAACCCAGTAATCCCCCAAATTCACATACCCAATTTCACAGATGATATGACTAACATCTGTATGAATTATTCTAATCTATGAGCTGCCATAGGCATTCCAAGTCCCGCGGAACACCGAACTTTTGGGACCCGAACTGCTGCCACTTCTGGACAGTCCTACCTCGAGCCATCAGTGAATGCCTGGAACGTCAACGCATCGAGCTCCAGCGAGTTCTTAGCACCTCGGTGTTGGCTGACCACAGATGGACTGGCCGTTTCATGCGGTTTCATTGGGGCTGAGAAGAGCAACATTTGGACATGTCCAGCCACATGAACGTTGGATTCAAAGACGGTGTTGTATCACACAAAAACCTGATGAAACAGTTGAATGGTTTGCAAAGGAAACGCGTTTTTGCATGAAATTTCAGCTTGTGGAGCTGCTGGCACAGAGGCAATTGGACTGCAGAGTTTGACGTCATCCAGGCATATCCGGACAGTTGCGAAATTGTGTTTGCTGGAATATGAGCAATATTGACTTACATTCTGAAGCAGAGGGTGCCAAAGGATTCAGAAAACATGGCTGTCTTCAGTGGTTGTTCCTAAATATTCTTGTACACTAAAGAAACGCGGCCTTCAGCACGTGGTTTGCTGGGCACGGCATGAGGACTTTTCCGTGTGTCTTATTCTGGGGACCATAGCCAGGCCATACCCGATGCCGCGAACATTGGGGAGGTCAGGGATGGGTCAGTCTGTGGGCTGGTTCGAGTCATTTGAGGTGGACAAGCGGATCACAGAAGATATTTAGATATAATATCATATAATATCGATATTATTTAGCATATTCAGCAACCAAATGCTTGAAACACTTTGTTTGGAACAACGAACAAAAACGGGTCCAGAGTTTCCACAATGTGGGAAGATTTCAAGAATTTAAAGCAGAGGCGCCCCTATGACTTCATGGCTGAAAGACTGAGGTAGCTGAGATGCCCGGGACGTTGCCGCCAGGTGCATCAGTTGACGATGTGAGGGAAACAACATCCAACAGCAGCCAGTTACACCCCTGGGAACTGACGGTTGTGGTTGTGTTGCGTATATTTGAGAGGCCTCAAACATGAAGTGACAAAATGATACAAAATGTGACAAAAGTTCGGAGAATTTTCCGAACCGTTTCCGATTCCCGGTGCCCAAGGACATGTGGAGGAGAATGATCCGAATGATCCACAGACATCCTGGACCACTGAAGTGCCTCGGTGGAAACCGCTTGTGACGCTTGTGACGCTTGTGGCTTAGCTCCACATTGTTTGGGGCACTCGAAGCAACTCGAAACGACTCCAAACGATGGAAAATGTGTTGAAATACGTTGGTGAAATACATTGGGTATACCAGTTGCACGGTTCCATTCGCCGCCACTTTCCGGATATCGTAGGGAATCTTCTGGGACGAATCTCTGCTCTTGTGTCTTGCGTTCGATATCCGGGGAAAATGGTGAAAGATTTATTCGTCTTGGTGCCGACATGCAACATGGGTGGACCTGGCAAGATTTCAGCAAAAACGTGCTCTTTGTTCCACAAAATGAAATGAATTTCAGTCACAGCTGCAAGTGGCAGCCTGAATGCAAAGCATAGCCGCGGAACGAAGCATTTGGCTCAAGGTTTCCATAGATTTCCTACGGCCTGACAAAAATGGCCCGCCTTTGAAGATCATCATGGATGTTGTTCCCGACAGGGACCCACCACTGAATGAACTTCTCTTCGTTTCCGAAGAGTTGCGTGACTTGCTATTGGGTGAACCTGCTGATGATTCAGCGACTGATCATGCCTCAGACAAAGTGCTGAAGGCTGATGACGCATCCGGCAACACCGACCATGATCCGCTGGATTTTTTCAACAACTACAGTGGCTTCGACACCTTTGCGAGGCTCGGAAACGACCTGAGCTGGACAGCAATGCAGGGACATTGGAATATCACGAATGCAACTGAAAAACATGAGGGGCACCGGCTCAGAATGGTCAAGAACCAAAGGTTGCAAAAGCAATTGCAGAAAATGAAGAACACCAAGAGCGATGTCCAGCAGTTAAGGCCTTCAGGACGTCCGCCGACACATGGCTTTGAGCTGTTAAGAGGCGCAACTGGTGGAGAGATTGCTGAGGCAATATCGTCATGTTTTGGGCAGAAACTCCAACGTTTTACCTTCGAGATGTCCACGCGGGAGCTTCAAGCCGAAAACAACGATGCGGCAGAGTTGGACCCAAGGCGGTGTTTGATCGTGAAGATGTTGAAGACTGACATTGAACTGAGAAAGCCGGCTGAAGAGATCCGAACCACTGGGAAATGGATCTTGGTCCGCGATGCAGATGAAATTCACTTCTTTGAGAATGATTCGGACCGCATTTCTCTGTCCACAACTGTGAGATCTTCAGGTGTGATCCGCCTTGTCGTTCCAAAAGAGTCTGACTTGGACNCACTTCTTTGAGAATGATTCGGACCGCATTTCTCTGTCCACAACTGTGAGATCTTCAGGTGTGATCCGCCTTGTCGTTCCAAAAGAGTCTGACTTGGACGGGCAGCTGGTAGGATGCATTGGAACAGGTGTAGTGAGAACCATGGACTCGCAAGGAAGACTCCACAGCAGTGTCGAAATACAGGATGGCTTATGCGGTGCTTGGACTGCAGCGCCGCTCATGTACGTCGGCNGTGAGAACCATGGACTCGCAAGGAAGACTCCACAGCAGTGTCGAAATACAGGATGGCTTATGCGGTGCTTGGACTGCAGCGCCGCTCATGTACGTCGGCGGCAAGCTCCATATGACACAAATCGATGCCCGCCAAGGCACTGCCAGCGTGGTTTGGACTGATGGCTCGAGCCACATTTCAGACATTTCTCCCTGCTGGTGGAGTCCAAATCAGATATGTGCCACAACCTCTCGGCCATTTTTTACTGTGAAGCTTTTTGATATGCGAAGAATGGACGTCTGTTTGGAAGACATCGGCTTACCGGAACGAGGCCGGCTGCGCTACAAATACCACCCAGTTCACAAGGATCGGCATTTTGAATCCGGGTGGTGCATGGGGNCTGCCTTGGAGGCTATGATGTAGTTTTTAGGAGCATGGGAGGTTCAGATGGTGCCACAAAATCATACCATGATGACCTCCTAAGCTGTAGGGCCTTCGACGTTTGCTTGGGATGCGGCACGGTGAAGCTTGAAAACCGTGCCCGATCCGGGGTTGCATTGGTCCAGTACATGGCGAACACAGGACCCACAGCCGTGTGGTTAGAACATCCAGAGCCACACTCTGCAAAACCGTCTAAGCCTATGCCAAGCTCTCCAAATCTACGGGAGTCAGACAAGAGGAAGATGATGGACTCATTTGTTGGGAGTATTCTCACTGCTTTGCCTNAAACCGTCTAAGCCTATGCCAAGCTCTCCAAATCTACGGGAGTCAGACAAGAGGAAGATGATGGACTCATTTGTTGGGAGTATTCTCACTGCTTTGCCTCTTGCTGACACAAGAAGTTCAGCCGACCAACCGGCCTTGAAGCAAGCCATTGTTGCAAGGATGCTGGAAAATTGTGAAGCAGAAGCGGATGGTTGCGGGCAGTTTCCATTCCTTTGGAGAGTCATTCAGGAGGAGATGAAGAACAGTGATCCTGAACTGGGTGACTCAAAAGCAGCTCTTTTGGTCCTAGGTGCTTCCTGTGAGCTTCGCTTGACACTTTCAGATGCCCAATTTGCAGTTGAAGTGCCGGCCAATGCGTTTTCTTCTCTGGAAGAATACCTGGATGANAGGTGCTTCCTGTGAGCTTCGCTTGACACTTTCAGATGCCCAATTTGCAGTTGAAGTGCCGGCCAATGCGTTTTCTTCTCTGGAAGAATACCTGGATGAACAGATTGCTGACTCGTGCCTCCTGATCCCACTGTTGCTTGGCACGGACTCGTCAGTACCTTCTGGTCTTTTGCATGTCAATAAGTTCAAAAACAGATCCGCCATTCAAACTTTCAGCCCCCCTAAAGTGAGGTTTCCCACGGTTTCTTTGTTTTTCTTAATTGGTTGTCTTGACTTGATGATGTTTGACGTAAGTTTCCAACTCTCTTGGTTCCAAGGATGGAGTGCCGTGAAGAGGACAAATGTACAGGTTTCCGACTCCAACGATTGGATGAGATCAAAACGGCAATTTCCAGCCGTAGTCGGAACCCGTTGAAAACCACACCAGTTGCTCCCCCTCATCTTTTTGCGGATGCTGCAATGCTGGCTGGCATGCATTGGC
>BGPT01000279.1:90208-106836 GCA_003297045.1 Symbiodinium sp. clade C Y103
TGATGAGATGTGGCACAAGCTGTTACTGCGGCTCCGGCGTGAAGATTACTCGAAACTCTATGCATGGCTGGCCCGACAGGAAGACATGTTTCACCTGATTCAAAGTGATCAAACGCTTCTCATTGTGGAACAATTCGGACGAGTCAACATCGCCAAGACATTTTGTCAAGTGGCGCAGATGGTTAAAGAGCGATTGCACACTGAAGATTTTAGTGCGGAGCTGCAGCTGGAACTATTGAAATTTGAAGGAACTGATCAAATAGCACGGGCTACCAGTGCTCGGACTCACATGTTGAGGGACAGTTGGGATGCCTTCGCTTCCAAGAGCGCATGTTCCAATCCAGAAAAACGACAAAGCAAGAAGGCCAGATTGTAGAATATGGATGAATCTCATAGAAGCTAGAAGCAGATGAGCGGCCACATTTTCATTTCCGTGCCAAAAGTGGCCGCAGTTAACTTCAGTTGGCTTGCCATTGAAGGAAGGGACGTGTCCGTGAGCATGATGGCTGGGAACCATTTTTTTGAAACATGCCTGTTTGATCCTGTTTGTGCGGTCAATATTATGTTGGGTTCCCAGTCTCGGATTTTTTTTTCAAATATGATAGTACGCCCTCTCTTGTGATACCGCCCATTTCAGGGTTCATCCGAGTAACCAACCAATGGGGATGGTTTGTTATTGGGTTTGCCTCATTGACCTCTTTCACTAGGATTTTCCTTCGTAATTTTCATCCATTTGCCAACTTTCCAGATCTCCCTTCTTTAGGGCTAAGGGGGAACAAGCGCGGAGATTGAATCATGATCTGGGGAGATTCCCAAGACGCATAAAGACAGTCAAGGACTTTGCAGGGTTGGGCTCCGGAGTCACCAGTAAAATGGTTCCAACTTGAGTTGAAGCTGGCACCATTGAGAACTGCTACTGGCTCACACTTTTAAGAAGAATAAGACCATAGGCTCATGGATCACAATGGTCATCAAAATGCCACAAAACATCCACACATACTCAAGTTTTGAGTTGGCACTTGGGTATCAATTCAAGATGATCATCATGAACTATAATATAGTGTCCCAAAAACGATTGAAGAGGAAAATCTGCAAGCTTAACCCCAAAGTTTGATGGGAACAACCACGCCTCAATATCTAACGTCGTAATCAGGTCACCCCCCTAATCTTGGATATCTTGGGAATGCGAAGGTCATCTAACAGCGTGGACTCAAACTGTGGCTTCGTAAAATACCCAGTTCTTTGCGTTTTTCCGAAACATGTTGAACCATGTTTTTTGATGTTTTTTGCTCAGGAGCGGACTGGCGCAATGCCCAACGCATCCAATATGACAACCGTCTTTCAGCATCTACCACTGGCTCCATTTCTCCAGCTCCTCGGACATCTCAATTCCATGTGGACCTGCTAAGCGATAGGATGAAATGGGTCAAGGTCAAATGATTAGTGATCACTCTTGAAAGGCAAACACTTCAGAACCAAGCCCAGCTGACTAGCAACTCTTTAATCCACTCAAGAGAGAGAGAGAGAGAGAGAGAGAGAGAGAGCGAATTCAAAGCTTCAGGAAATGATGCATTGGATGCTAAGGAGATGCACTTTTTGGAAAGACATCATTGAGAGCGATGACCTGCGATGACATCATTCAGAACCTCGCTGGTTTGGGCTAGGTTTGATGTCAGCTTGACTGCAACATCTGCAAGTCCAGTCCCTTGGAATCCCATTGTTTGCTTCAAATGAAGTGTTTTCGTTGGCCGTTGACGTCGTCGTGTTTGGCAACTGCCCAAGAGACCACATGCAGATGGAGCAGAAGGCACTGTCCACAGCTGCGAATGCAGCGATGGAGCAGCTGCCAACTGGAAAGAGTTAAGAGTTCCATGCTGCGGGGAGTCCTGCTTGGCTTGGCCAACTGAATATCTATCAAATCTACCAGCCCAAGTATGCTACAGTTTGTGTCGTTTGTCAATTACCCCTTAAGATTGTATTTGTCACTTGAGTCCCCACTGAAATCATGACTTGAATCCCCACTGATGGTTGAACCCCCACGAAGAACCATGGCTTTTCTTTACTGGCAAACCACATAAACCCCGTGTTTGTCCCGTGGTATCCCAAGTGATTGCTTGAAACATGTTGAAACCATGATACCCATGACATCCATGGTTACTTTGGCTCCCAGCGGGCGCAACCCCTCGCCCGGCAAGGCGCGACCGGATGTTGAAACCTGCCTGGTCATCCCTTCATCCCTGCCTTTGATGATTAATGAAGGTAAATGTCAAGGAAAATCATGTCAATGTTTGGTGTCTACTCACCTCAACAGAATTTGCGTTCTAGGTTGGAGCAGTTGTCTGTTGTCTTGTGAGTGAACTTCAACTGAAAAGACTTTCTTCTGGAATCAACACTTCAGACGCGCACGTGACATCACAATGGTGTTTTGGGTGAGCTGCGTGAGGCCGACTCCATACCTTGAGGGAGGGCTCCGAATGGAGGCTGCAGCTGGGGCATGTTGCATGTTGGGTGATGCTGGGTGGCAAAGATTTCGACCCCATGGATTTTTCAATAGTGTCACAGTGCAAATGGGTACGGCTCAAATGATTCACCTTCCATATCAATCAATTTTTAGAGGTTGATAGTTGAGAGCTGTATGCACATGGAATTGCAAGCACTGGTGGCTTTGCCTTTCGGCAAATGTGTGCCTTTCAAAGCCATGCATTCATTTGCCACAACGGTGGCCATTAGATATGATGATTGAGATTCTATCGACATTTTTGGTTATATCGCGGACAGTTGCAAGCGGCCATGCACAACGAGCAGTGCAGTGACATGTTTGGTTATAATTTATAATCTCCTCCTTTTGAAGTGAACAAGTGTTCAGGTGGGATCAGGTGGGGATGTGTCTCTGTCGGTCACAAACCCATATATTTTGGATACCGAAATCCTAATTATTCTTTTTTACTTTACATCATTCATATCTCCATATTTCTGGCAAATTCTGGCAAGAAAAAAAACTGGGTCATCGCCGTCATCGCCATGGATTGACCCCCCAGCTGTGGATGTCCCGCTTCAAAGGTTGCCACGACCGTGCGATGCTTTCGGACCTTGCGGTGGGCTTGCCGCATGGGCCACCGCCGCAGGCGCTGACGATTTCAATCTGGATCCAAGATGGGCAGCGTCCCGAAAATCTTGGGGGTGTGGAACAAAAACACAATGAATCTGAGGATGTTTTTCTTTCGGACAGGTTCGATTTTGACTTATTTGGTTCACGTTTCGAAGCCAAATCGGGAAAGAAAGTGCGTGATCTGTGGCTCGTTTGCGTTGCCAGGCAATCCTAGAAAAGAGACATTGGTGGACAGGTCTGCTTGCTTGGAACCCCAGACTCGTTTCTGGTTCTACAATTGGCAAGTCCGATCTGTGAAGCTTCGTCAAGTTCAGAGCTGGCAGTCTGCGTGGCCTAAAGTTCCGTCGCAAAGTACCCATTTCATTTTCTGATTTTTTAAAGTACTTGTTGCAATTAAATGTATTTGAACCATTTTGAAACCCTCAGAAATTGCTGCTGCTTTCAGGTTTCCATGAGATTTGACACTCTGAGGTCCTTCTGATAGTGACAGCTCTCTTTGAGTTTTCAACTCTTGACGTCGTAGGAGGCATGCTCACAGGTCGGCCGGGGACAGCCTGGAATACCACAACGCCTGACATGTGTACAGATAGACAGTTCCGTGAAGGTTGGGGTGTTTACATGCTGCATCTAATTTGAGATTGGACTTGTGGTTGGAGTTGGTTGGAGTGGCTGTCTCGGCCTCGGTAGTTGTATCAGACAAGATTCACTGCAGGGGCTGTTTGGAATCCAGTTCCTTTTACTAATTCGACAGATCTAGAACGACACAACAGTAACCTCGGTTTGATGTTCTGTATGTGTGCTATCAACAGCGGGTTTCCGAGTTGCCTCATCTTCGGTTGCGGAATCTCCCCTGCGACACCATGCTGCCAGCTCTGATGCTCTTTTTGGCCTGTATGATGCTGGCGGATGGAATGGCGGAGCTGCCAAGGTGTGGGTTTTTGATGGTTTTTGGGTGGTTGATGGCATTGGTTCATGATGGTTGATGTTTGGCCGTGGATATCGACATCCATGATATCCCTGGAATGAGACAGCCTACGGTCGCTATGTTGCTATGCGGAGATGATACCATTTTATAGTAGGGAACGGTGAGCAACTTGGGATAACTTAAGTAACTTCCCGAGATTTGAACCAGTTGCATAGCGCAGTTGGTTGGCCTACTTTCTATCTGATTCTATCTGAATTCTATTTGAATTCTATCTGGGATTTTATCTAGATCCAGTTGTTGTTGTGTTTCCAAGTGCTGTTCTTGGCCGTGGCTCTGTCTGAGGTATGCCTTGGTCGGAGACCCAGACCCAGCAGTTGCAGTCTTGCCAGATTAGTTCAGGGGTCAACTGGGTCAACATTCAGCAATGAAGAAGGAGCAAAAGGAGAGCATTTCCAGTAACATCACCTTCACCATCAGGGACCATCAGCACTATCGCCATCACTGCATCACCATCATGATCATCAACAATCATCAACAATCATCAACATCAACAGGACGCATACTTTGCGCGTTGGATCTTGCAGGCTTTCTCCATGCTGTCCATGCTGTGCCTATTCTTCGAGATGGTGCTTGGTCCTTGGATGTTTCACTCCAAGTGTGATGGGATGAGCGACATGTACCACATCACAGTCGCAGCTCAAAGCTTCAAGCGGCTTCAGTCGGATATCAGTGTGATGTGTTTGCCATAGGGTACCAAGTCTGCGGCCATGGCACCTGATCGTTGATGGTTTCAGGTCCCTGGGTTCTGCTTTGGCAGCTTCTCCCTATTGGTTTCGGTTGGGAACCACCTGATGTGAAACCCTCGAAACTTTCAGATCAGTGGCTCTTCGTCAGCAGCAATTTGTCCGCGCGGTCTCTGCCCAAATTGGTCCAGATTCGACTGGCTGAAGCAGCTGCTGCTAGCTATGCGCTGACCAATGGATCGGCAGAGGTGGATGAGAACTTTTGCCTAGATGCAAGAACTCTGGTTGCGAATCACATGGACGTCAGTCCGGAATCTGTTGATTTTGCCACGGAATGTTGCGATCTCTTGAGCTTTGACACACTTGGAAGTGATGTTTGTTTTCCGTCATGGCCCTCTTGGTCCGTCCGAGTATGCTGTGCATACTTTGCGGCGCGCGGGAAGACGGCCCAATTCAGTGCATTGTGGAAGGATGTGACTGAACTCTTCTTTGATGAAACACCCAGAGAACGAAAAGCAATTTCATATTTATCCAGAAGCATCGTGGCTTATCACAAATCTGGGATCACCATCTCTTCCAAGTTGGTAGGGCACACGGATCCAGGGCCCTTGAGCCGTTTGGTGTTGGACCGTGCTGGCGACTTACGCGTGCCCCAAGATTTGAAGCTGGTGGATTATGGGGTGCACGACAGTCCCAGGGGAGGACGGCCGGTGATCACACCCTATTTCCAGGCCTTCATTCGGAGCTTTGCTGATACCACTGGGCCTGGCATGTTCCTACATTTCTCCAATCCTTTGAAATCATGGAAGCCTCAGTTGCAGGATCTATTGGCAGAAGATGGTGGGGGTTTGGTGTTGCATCTTGTAAGAAGGCCCTCAGACATGATCGTCTCTGGCTATCGGTATCATGGTCAGCAGCGACGAGAGGGAGAAGAATGGCTACACTTTAGCAGTCCCCCGGAGTCTCGTTCGATAATTGATGATGTTGTTTTCTAGTTGCTTTCTCACCGCAACGCATTTTATCCAACCACAGTAATCAAAGATAATCAAAGCATTATATTAGATTCATCGTAGACTCATAAACTGTAACTTGTTTTCTGGGTCAATGAGTCTATGTTTCTGGTGCCTTTTCGGTACCATCGCTTGGATCCTCCTGTGTTCTCGGTTGAGGACTGTCTGAGTTGCGACCACCAAGCCTGGGCCCAGATCTTTGGGCGTTGCGCCTTTCGCTGCAGCTACTATCAGCTACTGCAGAACTTGAGCAGCACCGAGGGGCTGCAGATGGAATACCTCCGGAGCCGCTGGGATATCAGCAAGATGTTGCAAAATGCCATGAAATGGAAGGCTGGGAATGGCTGGTAATGGCTGGGAGAACAGAAAGATATGAAAAATAGAAGTAATATGAAACATATATGAAAGATTGATGGTTGATGATGGTTGAATTGAGTTGAACCAGCACGACACTGAGTATCGGGAGGGAGAATGTTACCAATTCACTGAGAGTGAGGGGCTTGCAGCATGTTTGCAGCATATCTTTGTTTGCTTTTCCAGTACAACCACAGTTGCCACTTTTCAGCTTGGTTTGACGCCGGAAGGATTTGGAGAATGTCTTGCAGTTGCCAATGGAGAGCTTTCAACTGGACTTCAACGGCACGCTGCGTTGCATCGCGCGATTCTTTCTGCAAGCGCCAGCTGGGATGGAAGGATCCGAAGGATCTCCGGATTTCGCGGAGAAAGTGAAGCGATTTGTGGAAGAATCGCAGGTCGACTCACCCAAATTGATGACATCTTGCCGAGAAGCTTTGGAAAGAGGAGAAACTTGCCGCTTTCCCAATGGAACCGCAATGCCACAGGATTTGATTAGTCAGGTTCATTCTCATGTGTCCTCCAGGGTGGGAAAGCACTCGTTGAAAGCAGCTTTGAAGCAGACCAAAGGCTGGAAACAGTTCATTCCTTTCGCAGACCTTACCTATGAAGCTGCCATTGACACCGCAAACACGCGGCTGTTTGGCTGTCCCAAGGTTTGATCATCCGCATCAGCTCACAGCCTGGAGGCAACTGCGTATCGAGAAGGGCCTGGGACGACACTGCGGCCAGGGATGGATCCAGGATCCGAAGAGAAGATGAGCTTCACAAGGCAGCCTGGAAGGCAGTTACGGTGCTGCTACGCCGTTGCCCGTGTGGCTTGGCTTGGACGCCTTGGGCGAGTTGGAGAACTCAAAATTGGCATCAGGATCCGAAAAGGATGCTTTGCGCTTTGCAGCTTTGCCACTTTGCCATTCGTCAGAAAAATGTGGCGCCACAAACTGCTCCAAACTCTCGTGCTTTCCCATTCCAAAACTGATAGAAAGGATGGATTCAGATGGATCCAGCTTTACTTTAAAGTGCTGTTTCCGCTAGCCGAGGCCACTCCTGTCTAGCATTGGTGGCCGGTCAGAGGCACATCTTGAGCAGTTGTGGTGAGATTCAGTGATATTGAGAACACCGTTTGAAGCATGAAGGTGACGACATATTGAAGTACCTATCAATGTCATTCCTTCACTAGCTCCATACATGTCTGCTATGAGTAGCATTGGGTTCTTGGGAGGTTTCAGTGGAACCAGTGGATAGAACGACTTCGAAGAATGAGCTTCGGATCACGTGCCCTCTGCATGTGACACGAGGAACTCAAATGATGGCTGTGCAGAAATCTTCAACCTCGCCTTGCTGGAAATGTGTCAATCTTTGGCCTCAAGTAGTGCCTCAGGTATACAACTATCATCAAGACTACGCCTTTCTTCGACCGAACCAAAAATTACATTTACAACGGAGCTTGATCCCTAGACTTTGGATGACTTTGTCAGGTGCAGGTGGAGCAAGAATTGGCTCCATGAAAAAATGGTGGTAGCACAATTTCAGTGGTAGAGAGAATTGGAAGCCCACTGACCACCCCACATGAAATATCGCAGGGGCCCCAGGAGCCCCAGGGTTTGAATCTGGATGTTGATGTTGAGTGTTGACAACATGGGGATGTTGTCAGATCCTGTTGGTTCATTTCCAGGGGAGCGTGGCCATGATTCTGTCACCCGTGACGATGCTACTTGGGGCGTCAGCGGCTCGGAGGGTGAGCGGATCTGAGCTGGTGGTTTCAAATTCGTGGACAAATGGAGGATACCCCAAAATAATCGAAATAGACATCAGATATCATCAGATCATGAGGAAAATGGATTGAAAATGATGATAACTCAACGATAACCCATGGATTTTTTCTGGGTACCACAGTTCCAGACCCAAAGATACAACGGTGACTGAGGCCCCAGACCTACCAGTGGGATGATTTGAATAGTGACATAACCATAACTGCTATAACTAGGATTAAAGGGTTAAAGGGTTAAACGGTTTGACTTAAGCATGACTTATGGCAGGAGATAAAGTCCAGGAAAGGGCATAGATTGGCATGGATTTGCAATATTTTGCAATGATGTGTGAGGCACTCAGGTGGTTGATAGTGCAGCTCCTGCGGACCAATTCACCAAAATCGGAAGATGGATCCTATCGAATGTATTTTAAGACAGGTTAAAAAAACGAATCACTGCTTGGGGGTAAGAATCCAAACAATGGTCTCCTGCAGTTTTTCGTTTTTTTTTTAATTCACTGACTCCATGGTTTCAAGTTTCAAGCTGACTTTCCATATTTTTTTGCCAATCTGCTGCCCTTTGATGGGGCCCAGATGTTCCTGCCAGGTACCTTGCAGGACAAGCGCATGTCGAGCTGCAGAGCAACGCTGAAACACGGGATCCATCCCCAAATTTGTGGCTGCCTCGGTGTTGTTGGTTGTATTAGGTTGTATTATCTAAGAATCTAAGGTTGATCAGTACTCTGAAATATCACCCACTCATTTTTGTTGGCTGTAACACATTTTCTTTCTCAAAGATCCCACTTCTTTTGTTGATTGTGATATGTAACATGCACTTCATTTCTTTTGCTGAATCTTCCTAATACGGGAGATGTTTCTTGGCCGAGGACTTTTGAGGCCACGAGGAATTCACACAATCGCACGGTTGCGAGGATCAGGCCCAAGTTGAGCCAAGGTCATTGCTGGTTGTGGTTGGATAGTGATATTGCCAGCCAAAATGTACTTGTAACATACTTCATGTCCGTTTGGGAATATGCTGTACCGGGATGTAGGAGATATTGCACGGTACCAATGGAGCTATTTAGAATTGAGTGCCGGTGTTAGGAACATCCCCATGTTTTTGGCCAGTTTCCCCACAGCACATCTGGTCATCTGGTTTTGTTTTCCGTCGTTGGTTGACATTTTCTGCAGGTTTCAACAGCCGAGTCAGACACTCAATGCATCCCATCAGGGATCTTGAAACCTGGCGTACAAAACCACTGATGCTAACCATACTAAGCGTCCGAACCGTCCTAACCCAAGACCAATGCTTTGTGAAACACCGGCAGATCGTTCATTTCGATGGTCGACATGGTGTGAAACATTGGGTGCCAGATACTCAGCCAAGGTTCGGCGACCGAAACTTCTTCGAACCAGAGGTGAGATACAGAGATACAGCGGTTGCGCTGGGTTTTTCGGGCGGCTATCCCCCCAAACTTGGTGAACATGAAGCAATCTCAAGGAGGACTCCCCTCTCCCTGTACCTCGGAGGACTCGCCCTGGAATCATTTTGAATGTACAGATTATTTTGAGTGTCCACGATGTCGTTTTTTCGTTGATCATTCGCTTGAGTTGTATAACTTGACATGGTCCGGTACAGCCCCTGAAAATCAGAGTTTTCTTACTGAGTGTATGATTCGAGGTATTTCCAAGTGGGGATTTCGGAATGTCATGTAATTCCAAGGAAGTTTTGGAAACATCATATGATCATCACATCACTGGTTAATCAAGCCACATCTTTAGTTAATCCTCAGTTAGTCAGTTAATCCTCAGTGATCCCTGGCATATCCATGTCTTCGCAGGTTTTCTGGACCCAGTCACCGCCTCGAGCCAGACTGAGGGTCCGAAAACCGCCACGTTTCACCAACGGATAGACACAGCCTGAGACAAGGTCAAGGCAGAAAATGGGCGGAGAATGGCGGAGAGTCCAACAATCACATGGTCAATTCCAAACTTCTGACACAAAATGGGATGGTTTGCAGATCAAATCAGCGGATTTTGTAGGACACGAATGGGGAGATGTGACAACTGTTTATCACAGCGGATCAGCGTTGACGTGCTGGGTTTGGGACGTGCTGGGACGCCTTGGGATCGATGACTTTGCCTTCGGTCAGAGCCGCAACTGCGTGCGCCACGATCCAAAACTCACAAGCCGAAGTCACTGCCTTGGAGCATTTTGAGATAATTGAGTATGCCTATGCCCAAAATCAATCAATATCCGTGAAGTAAGCGATCTGGGTATTGGAAGCGGGGAAGAACTTTTCCCTCGCTTTCAAAATCCGTAAGGCTTCCATTCAGTCCATTTGGTGTTGCCGCAAGACTAGATCGCAGAGATGCCAGGATTCACGGCATTTCATGGCCACACGCAGACGATTCATATCGATTCACAACACCTTACCGTTGAAATCCGTTACGGCATGTTGCGGCGTGGCAAACGGTATCGGAAAACGTCGGAAACACATCGAAATTGCGCCGCAACCGAAGCTGTCGATATACTCGATGTACCAGTGTAGCCGGTGCGGGAATTTACCGTCCAAGTTGAGCGAACTTCAAAAATGCGCTTACGTACAGTATTCTTTGTAGTTCAAGGTTGCAATTCTATTGAAACAATGTAATATGACAACATTCTACGTTCAGATTCGCCCCTCCAGGTCAACAGCCAGAGCAACCGCAACGATTTATGTTCGCATACAAGACGATCATTTGCTCGTGACAGTTTATGTATGCAGCGTATGCAATCCGAATGTCGCCGACAGTCCGACTTGCGGTGAGATGAGGGGGTTGGCTGCGAAACCGACGGTGATCTCGCTAGCTTTGCAACGTTTCTCGGTTCAGCTACGCAACATGACGCAACTATGTTGAACTGTGCTACCATCACTTTCGCAGAGTCGTCTTCTGTATATTGTTTGCAGCCCCACAATTGAAACTATAAGGTGGGGGCGCCTGTAAGTGGCCGTGCCAGCACGTTCATTGTTTTGTTTTGAATTAGGTTTTGTGGTTTCGCTACAGCGAGAGCGATGTTTTAGAAAAAAAGATATGTAGGCAAGGTGTCAAATCACGTGGAGACCTATTGAAAAATAATGTTTCAGTGGTGAATTTATTGTCCTGCGTGGGATGGAAGGCATCATGCAAATCTGCATTTTGCGGCCTCAAAGTTTCCGGTCTGTTTTGGTCAGCGCTGCTTGCGGCAAAGGTCTCCAAGAGCTTTGTGCAAGTCAGCCTAGCAGTTTCGTCGCCAGACAAAAACCCAGACATGTCATTTGTCTGTTTCAAGGGCCATCCGTGCTTTCAATTCTGCAAAGTTTTGGGGATACTGTTTTTGACGTGATACCAGGCACAGTCAATTTCCTGTGTCTTAACACTCCATTGCTTTTACGAATCCTTTTGGCAAATTGGTTTTTGTGGTGTGACACCGACACGAATTTCACAACATTCCTTTGAATAATATTGGTCGTTGCAATTGACTACATGATTAATTATCATAGATTTAAATCAATTAGCGAAGGAAATTTAGAAGTCAAACTTCCGACAAGATGGACAGATGGAAAAACCAAGATGGGAAGAGCCAGAGAAGAGAGAAACTCAGACAGGGAGAAAATCAGAAGAAAGAACATCAGAGAGGAGAAAATCAGAAGAGAGAAGATGCAGGTGCGCGACAAGGTAGGAAAGTCGCGATACACTGTGTTTTTTTTCCATGTTTTTCCAATGTTTTGTGGCTCCGGAGGGTCGAAAAGTAGGCTCGCTAAAGCGGCGGGTGCGGAGGCATCTGGGCAGATGAAGATGAGAGATGAAAATTGCACGCTGTTGTGGCGCGAAGCACGTTTGGAAGTAAATAATACTAAAAACTAAAGGCCTCGGGGAGGAACTGGGCACAAACTTTAGCCAGCCTCTCTTTCATCCTGCTGTATGCCCGGTTTCACGGATTCATCCATTTGGATGCATCCAGCGCTGCCATGGCCTACTCGCGAACAAGTGACTCCTCGTTCAGTACTGCCTCTCCGGCTTGTGACACTTCGCTCCTGTTCTCACTACCAGCCAATTTTCTCCCAATCTACAATATCGTCTCCACCTATTTCTCATTTTTATTCCAACTCAACTCCGGCCCGTGGACTATGGGGAAAATCTACCACATCTTCTTCTTCATTGATTCTTCCTTATTTTGCGGGCCTCAGTTCAACCTTCATCACTGAGCGGACATCCGTTGCGAGTTTGGAGGAGGGATGTGGAGGAGGGCGCCTAACAACCGGTGCGGTGGCTCATGCCCGGTGGCCTCCAACAACACTTTGGCATCATTCACGTGATACCCACATCCACACACTTGCTCGCCGCATCGACGCCTTGCAAGTGCTCCGACAATGAGCTGTTTTGCACCTTTTCACTTCGAAATGCGTTTCGCGCCACAGCGCCGTGCACTTTTTCAACATTTCAATTTCTAAATATGTTCCGAACCCGGCACTTTTAACTATTTTTGTTCCAAACACGCTTCGCGCCACAACGGCGTTCACTTTGTCAACATCTCATCCTCCAAAATTGCTTCAAACATGGTGCATTTTGACCCTTTTTAGTTCGAGATGCGTTTCGCGCCACAGCGGCGTACGTTTTCTCCACGTTACGTTGCGACTTCCAAAAGTGCCCCGAGGCCCTGTTTTTCCGCAACGATATGCAGTTCAGGTCGACACGGGACGTGAGCAGCAGAATTCCGTCAGCAAGTAGGAAAATCAAGTGAAAAGAACGAGCCAATGAAAAAGGAATCATTCAACTATGGGATATGCTGCTAATATACACGGGACCCACTGCAACATCTGATCAAATGCCTCACTGATGTTCAGCTTCGGTCCGTGTGACTACCATGGTTTGGATTCATCAATCTGCTTGTTTGGCAAAATGAAACCGGAAACGACCTCTATGGCTGTAGTTGGAGCCATTCGGGGCCTGTACCTCAGGTAGAAGTGAAAACTTCCAGCAAGATAAACGAATTAAGTCGATGTAATAGAAAATGTAGTAGACACACCCCATAGTCCACGAAGTTGAGTAGATGGTGGTCATGAAAAAGAGAAGTGGACGTAGATGATATCGATGAAGAAGAGATCGGCTGGAAATGTAGAACGCCCCATCCGTATGCACTGTGGAAGGAACGTTGTTACACCCACCCGACCCTTCCCCACCGTTCGCCACCCCACCAAACCTCACCAAGGCGTCAATGCAGCGAGCAGGCAAGTGGAAGTCGCTACCAAATGTCTACTTCGTGTGTACGGTGTAAGGAACCTTATTGCACCCCCCCTACTCACTGAACCTCGCCCGTCCCCTACCTTACCCCCCAATGTGGACGAAGGCGTCGATGCAGTTGGCAAGTGGGTGGAAATCGATACCAGGCGAAGGTCTAATCCGCCTGCGCTGAGTGTAGGGCCACCCCATCCTATCCCTTTCGCCTCTTTCCTTGCTTGGACCGAAAACGGTCTTGAGTCGCAAGTGATCGATTTTCGAGTTGAAAGTGACGCTTATGAGACGTAAGTGACGTGGAGTCGCAAATGACAAATTTTCGGAGTCGCAAGTGACAGCCGCGCCCTGGCAATGATGTGCGTCGTCAACATCAACTACCGAATTGGAAACCAAAATTCGATCAGGATTGGGAACCATCCTACTATCACAGGTATGTTTCGGAAAATTTGTTGCAGATTAACATTGTTACGTGGGGAAAAACTAGTATTTAAACATTCTGGTGGATGCAGCGCGTGCATGTCGGGATGTTGGGTCGAAACATGTGCATTTGTCACCGTCTATGCGATTGAAGACTCTGCGTGGGGACCGAGGGCATGCCACAACACCGCTTTGAAGAAAAAAACTCACCTTGCAAGTTTGGAAATTGCCCCGCGCAGAGTTGAAGAGGTAGAGATCCGATCGTCTCAGGCGTTGTTTGCAAAATAGGTCCTCTTGGAAAGATGTGAAAAAAAATTGCTCACGTTTTCTGGGCGCGAAATCGTGTAACAACCACCACTGGATGATTTTGGAACCATGTAGGAAAATAAAGCACCAAATCATGCCCAGTATTGCCGCCAAACTGCCGGTTTTTTTTTCACAATGCGTTTGATTATTTATTAGTGCACGTGGCGGGAAACCGTTTTCTCGATGCTGCCCAAAGAGGCACGGGCTATCCAGCCATCTGTCTTCACCAGTTTGTTTTACAAAGCGTTTGCGTACGTGCTGTTGGGACGGATGGAACACATCTTGGAACCTGCCCAGCCGGAAGAGCAACATGGTTTCCGCTCAAACCGGCGTTTGGAGGAAGATTTGGTGACAACATGGTTTTGGATAAAGCGTTGGCAATTGGCATACCAGTTTGGGTAATAAGGTTCGGTTTTTTAAAACTTTTGATCGCGTGCGCTGGCCTGCTTTGTGGGACGCGTTGGAATCGCTAAGCGTCTCTCACCATTGGACATCGTATTTATTACAGATATGGAAACACCAGACGGGGGAAGTAAAGGCCGATTTTGCCAGATAGGAAATCACAGCGGGTGTGCCACAATGGTGCGTGCTGAGTCCTTGTAGATCTGTCTGGGCACATGCGGGTTTAGACTCGATGCCAGGCACAATGCCAGTAGGCGTGGCTGAATGGATGCCGGATGGAATGATAGAACAAGAGTATCCATCAGCTACAATGCCACGCGAAAATTTTCAAAGTAAACGTCACGTAGAATGTTGGAAGAGAGATGGACAAGATCATATACAAAAACTAGAGCGCATGCCCGAAGAGAAAACTGGATGGAATGCAGGAAGGTCGCCAGATACAATCAGGAAAAAATGTCCAAATAGATGCCCGGTAGAAGGCCACGTATGGCAGAATTTGAAGAAATGTCAACATAGACGTAGATGCGGAATAGAATGGCAAAAAAGAAAGCCAAATAAAATTGCAGAACATGCCCAAAAAGAACCGAGAAAATATAACAACATATAGTTGAAATATTACGACCCCGGTAGCCCCACATGTACAGTGTAGTCGTAGCTATGTTAACTCATGTGGTAGTGGTTGTAACAGTCATTGAGCTATGAGCCCAACAACACCAATTAATGCAACAATGTAGTCCAATGTACAGTACTTGTTGCCCAATGTAAATATCAACAGCACCTGTAGTTAGAAGCGTTAGCNGGGTCCAACATAGTAGCCTTCGCAACTTACCTTGGCTCAAGCTGCCCGCTTGGAAAACAGGGCGTTTTTCTGATGATCTTGGGGTTCGGGAGTGAGTCTTGGTTTTTCCCCCGAAGGTCCCCATTTTTCACTGGTTATCAGCCGTAAGTTTTCTTTTGTGGGTTGTCTATCACTCCCTAACCGGTAAATAGGCCCNTCACTGGTTATCAGCCGTAAGTTTTCTTTTGTGGGTTGTCTATCACTCCCTAACCGGTAAATAGGCCCCCCGCACGTATTGTCTGTCTTGAAGGTTGTGCATGGTGCCAGAGGATCTGGTTGAAGGGGCTGCTGATTCAAGCGCCCTAGAGTCACCTGGTGATAGCACAGCGCAAGCTGCGGCAGAGGTTGCTCCCGAAAGCACCGAAGCTTCAGCTGGTGCTGCTGCTAAACCCAGGTGGGCAGATCTCTCTGAAGAAGCGACCCCGCCGGAAGCTGAAACACCTGCAGGTCTCCCGCCACCGGACTTGATCGAGTTCGAGGAGCCTGCACCTTCGGTAACAACTCAGGTTGAGGAAGGGGCTGCCTTTGGCGCCCCAGGTGAAGTCTCTAGTGTTGAGGAAGCTCCAATTGCGGACGACTTGGATCTCTTGACTTTGGACCCGTTTCAAGTGAAGACTGAAGAGGTCGAACCCGCGACTGCAGAGCAGATTCTTCAGGAACTTCAGCAATCCCCGCCTGAGCCTACTGAGGACGCAGCTGAAAGCGCGCTAACTTCAGAGCAAGTTGAATCTAGTGCCATTGACACCAACCCCATTACAGATAATCCTGAAAGTAATACCCTTGAAGCTAATCCTGATTCATCTAAGCGACTTCTTGGGAATCAACTTAGATTTCTCCTTGTCGGTCTAAGGGTAGGAGACGATAGTGAGCAGGTTGTGGAATCTTCAGAAGCAGCCGAAGTGCCTGTGGCATCCGAAGCATCCGTGCCGGCTGAACGCAAAGCATCCGTAGGAACTGCATCTGCTGAGTCTTGTCCAATCTACGTTCAATACCTAGCTATTGATCCGGACGACGAGCCACAGCCACCGCCCACATCTCCAAACCTTGTGCAGGAAGGGGCTGCTTCAAGCGCCCCAGAGGGGAAACGTAGTACGCACCGGACACTCACCATCCACTGGATCAAGACCACCTCGTGAGAGGGGAAGTCGAGGTTCTCGAGGCGGGTGGAATCGGAAACAACGTGCTGCAATCAAGAATTGGCAGACTGACCTCACTCGCGTCAGGGATTGGTTGTACCGTGAAACTGGCGGTGATCCGAGTGGTTTCTGGCTAAGGTGGATAANCTGCAATCAAGAATTGGCAGACTGACCTCACTCGCGTCAGGGATTGGTTGTACCGTGAAACTGGCGGTGATCCGAGTGGTTTCTGGCTAAGGTGGATAAACTACGAAGACGCAGACCCAGAACTCGTTTGGTTTGTAGCAGTGTTCAAAGTTCTTTTGCAATATTGCTGGACAGATCAGATTTTGGTTTTGCTCTCCATAACTTATCGCCCTTATTCAGATTGGTCAAGTCG
>BGPT01000279.1:139769-194938 GCA_003297045.1 Symbiodinium sp. clade C Y103
GAGTCAATGGTTCATTATGTGTTCATATTGTTCCCGAGCAAGAACTACATACACCCGATAGCGAGGCAAAGTTCTCTGCTGGCCTTTCCCGGCATCAAGCACCGATCAGGGGGGAAAGTTCCCATGATAACGCGTCACACGTGCCTATGGTCGCTACACAGAGCTTGTCATCAACGCTTAAGGGCGGTATAGCTCTTCCATCAACCCTAGGTCATAAGTCAAGATTCACTTCTGTACAGGATGTTCATATCTTGAAACCTACCGAAACACACGAATGTAGGGCTGATGTTGAAAATACTCGGTATCATTCAAAAGAATGCAGAACCAGATTCCAAAAATTGGTTGAACAAGAGACAGAAGAAACATCTAAGGAAAGGGCAGCTGCCAAGCGCCTTATTGCACCACCCGAAACGCTTGAAGACATTCCAGCAGAAAGATCTGTTAAGGAGTCTCCTCTAACTGTTGGTATATGCGTTAGTGCTGATCCTCCAGTGGGACCCCATGATCCTGCCGTTACTGTTAGTGTTTCTAGTGTTGCAGTAGTTCCGAAGATGTCTTCTAGTTGTGCAGACTCANCGGAGTATATATCAGGCTGGACCTCAGACATGTTGCAAATAGCTTGCCACATAGAACGGGTGGGGATGCTACCAAGCTGTGGCCGGCAACCTGGGACCCGCCCCCCCTTGGGGGGGGGGGGGGCCAGCAACACGGGACACGGAAGCATATATATAAATAGACAAATAAATAAATAAATAAACAAAATATACCCTGGAAGTGCAGGGACTGAAAAGTACGTCCTCATGAAAGTCCGTAGAAAGTCGACCAAAAAAGTACGTCCATGTATTACTATGATCAGATGATGTACTCTTTTGAGGAGTCGGACCTCAAAAAGAACACTGCTATAACATGCTATAACATCCTTTAGATGTACCTTTTGAGGTCCCAGGCCAAAAATGGAACATTGCTGTAACATCCTGAATCGTGAGCAATCGTGAGTAATCGTGAGTGAATCGTGAGTGAGTCGTGAGTAATCGTCAGCGAACATTGCTATAAACCCTCGGCTGTAAACACTCGGCATTGCTATGGTTTCTCTGCAAGGACCCCTTTTTGCGCCACTTTTCCTAAGGACTCATTTAGTAGGGTCTCAGGACTTGCAGGGATATCTATATATATATATTATATTATAAAATATACTTCCCAACAAAAATGGCTGGTTACTCCAAAAGTATTTTTTTTTCCCCATGATTCTCTGCATGTTTTCTTGATAAATCCAGCCTTTTTCTGGAACAAAAGAAGGCCATGAGGTCCGTTTCCCTCGTTCAGGACCTCACTGCAGAAGGTATTTGCGGAAATCCCGAGCTAAAGGACGAGTACATTGCGCCTGACAGCACCTTGCCTGGGGCGCTAGTCATGGATTGAGGTGTTCAAATTGGACGACTTGGGATGATGTCGAAACATTTGACACACTATAGTTATAGGGGATTGGAGGATTTTGCTTGTTTAAGTTGGAAGATGTAGTCCATAGGCCATAGGAGGACTCAGGGTTTATCGGGTGATTAGATGCAGCATAGTCAGCAGATTGGTATTGGAACCAATAACTTTTTCGCACGATCAATCCTCTCCCACATTGCCATGACGGTATGTTGACAGAGAATCCAAGCCAGTGACAGGCACGACCCTCAAGGGTGTGTGGATAGATGTTTGGAATATGGGTGTATCTCAAAATCCTTTTGGCTTGCTGGAAACATGCCGAGTTGTTACGCTCATCGTATACCCATTTCCCGCTGAATGGGATGATAACACCGAGACCTAATGACAAGCATATTTCTTGAGGGGGTGGCTCAACCACCAGTCATATGGGTATGTCCGAACATATACAAAAATGATGGGTACATAGACCACAATGGCAGTTTGAATGGGGCAAATCACTGATGCTCCCGTGGTCAGTCACATGGCTAGCTGGAAAATCCCCACTTGGTCAAAGCATCCATGGAGTTTGATGATTTTGCGATTCAAACCTGTAAAAACTGGGATTTTCAAGCCATTCCAAGTTTGATGATTTTCAATGCCGGAAAGTCATTCGGGGAATTTTCCCCGGCCTGCCATGTTTCTGCGACGCTTGAGGTGGCAGGATGATCTTTACAGAAGCACAGCACACGGCTTTGTGCAACGAATGCATCAATTCAGGCACGGGGCACCGTTGGCCAATGCGCCAATGGCCGGTTCTCACTGGGGTGAGGTGAACGATAACATCCAATCAATGATCACCACTAGTTTGTTTCATCCATGAAATCCATTGTGGAAGAACGGTATAGTTGGACAATTCATATAAAATAGTCATACAATATCATATATAGTTTCACATGATTTAGCTAGTTTTTAATGGGGTATACTCCTACGCCTAGAATGATGTAAAGTCAATGATCCCGAATGGTTGGTTGGGATGCTTATGGCGTACGGGGCTTTGGGTCGCAACTTGGACACCTAAAAGAAAGTTGTCATGTTCAGTACGATCCACTCAGGCTACCCAAGCTGTTTTTTCGTACCTGGTTGGGTTAATTATATATATTTTGTAGCTCTGATTATTTATAAATGCTTTGGTTTGGAATAAGTATTCCTATGTTCTGGTGAATTATACAAGCTTTGGTTTGCTTTGGATCTGTTTGATTTCGTAGCCATTTGATGAAGCAACATTTGGACTCGTTGACATCCCACTGAAAAACGTATTTGATAAGACATTAACATATCGGATACACGTGGAGTAATCTCACATGATCAAAAGTCGGCTGATCTACCCAAAACTGTGTTTTTTAGCAATAAACCGTGGAAAATAACTTATGGTGAAGGACTAAGGATTCCCATTCTGTGATGACAATACCTCTTTCCTAGAAAATTGTCATCCCCCCAAATTAATTAAGAATCATTTTCCTAAGAATTACACTGTATCCCAAGATGTTTGATTTGGTTTCATTCTTCTTCTTTCAGCTTATCCATACTATACCCATTGTCCATTCATTGATCAAATATTATTCCCATCCCCTGATATTTAAACACCCCTATTGTATAGTCCCAAATAAATGATTTCATCCCCTACATCAGCATGGTTTCGTTTTCGGCTGTTTAATTTGAACCGAGGATTGGAATATTCCCATTATCCATACTCTATAGATCCAAAATGATTCAAATTCTTCTTGCGAAAGGACTTAACCCACCAAATCATACTCCAAATACTCCAGAAGCTACGGCTGGATCCAGATCTATACTTACAGTTGGTTAGTAAGGAACCGGTATTATGTGTAATATATATATAATATAAATATATATATATATATGAACCAGGCACTGCCACACACACCCCCCCTCCCCCCATGGGTTCCCCCCCGCCCCTGATGGTAGTGGCTGTGGTGGTGGGGGGTGGTACTTGTGCAAGTTGGTAGTCAACAGATATTAGGTATACATTATTGAGTATTAAGTATTGGGAGTATTTGCAGGTTGTGTATAGGTATGTAGGTATATAGGCGTGCAATGGGCAATATATTAGGTGTGTATTATGTTCTATAGTGTATATATTAGGTATGTAGTGCTTGGTATGTAGTCTTAGTTATATTGTATACGTATAGTATATAGTAGTGTTAGGTATGTACTGTTAGGTATGCAGGTATATATATATACATGGTATATATGGTGTATATATGGTGTATATATGTATATAAATGGTATATATGGTATATATGGTATATGCATGGTATACGTGGTATTTACGTAGTGTTTGCTCTATGACTCTATATGTAGTGTTAGGTATATATGATATATGGTATAATATAGTTGAAATATTACGACCCCGGTAGCCCCACATGTACAGTGTAGTCGTAGCTATGTTAACTCATGTGGTAGTGGTTGTAACAGTCATTGAGCTGTGNGTAGCCCCACATGTACAGTGTAGTCGTAGCTATGTTAACTCATGTGGTAGTGGTTGTAACAGTCATTGAGCTGTGAGCCCAACAACACCAATCAATGCAGCAATGTAGTCCAATGTACAGTACTTGTTGCCCAATGTAAATACCAACAGCACCTGTAGTTAGAAGCGTTAGCTATAGGTAGAGCCTTTGTAAAGCTTAGGAATTGTTGTTCCCCTTTCATCCAGTGGGTCCAACATAGTAGCNGCTCAAGCTGCCCGCTTGGAAAACAGGGCACCATTCAAATGAACTTGGGGTTTGGGAGTGAGCCGTGGTTGTTACCCCGAAGGTCCCCATTTTTCTCTAATATATGGTTTATTTGTGTGTAGGTATATGTGCTGTATATGTTAGGTATGTACATATATGTTATATATTAAATATGTGTGATTTGTGTTAGGTGTGATATGGATTAGATTGGTACCGGGCATGAATTGGGATGGGTTGGCAGCCGGGGTCAGGGGAGGGGCACCTTCGGCCCAGGTTCACTGGCACCTCCGGGATGTCCTGGAGGAGACCCACCACCTTTGACTGAAGGCCCTGTCTGTTCCGTAGCTGGAATAGCAGCGTTAGGTCATGTTATGTGCTATATATATATATATATGTATATATATATATATATTATAGATCATGATAGATCATATATATATATATATATACATACATATAATCATATATATATATACATACATATGTATAATCATATATAATCTATTTTGTCATTGCCCTTCGCTCGTGTCTTTTGTGACGCCTGCTTGCGATTTACCAAGCAAAGCCGCTTGGCACCTCATGTAGTATGTTACGAATTAGATGTAATCTATATTATATTCTATATATATATATATAATTATATATACATATATGTATATTCGATATATATGTATATTCTATATTGATGTATATATATATACATACATATAATCATATATAATCTATTTTGTCATTGCCCTTCGCTCGTGTCTTTTGTGACGCCTGCTTGCGATACACCAAGAAAAGCCGCTTGGCACCTCATGTAGTATGTTACGAATTAGATGTAATTTATATTATGTAATATTATGTATATGTATATTCTATATATATATATGTATATTCTATATTGATATATATATATATATATACATACATATAATCATATATAATCTATTTTGTCCTTGCCCTTCGCTCGTGTCTTTCGTGACGCCTGCTTGCGATACACCAAGAAAAGCCGCTTGGCACCTCATGTAGTATGTTACGAATTAGATGTAATTTATATTATGTATATGTATATTCTATATATATATATATATGTATGTATATTCTATATTCATATATATATACATATATATTCTTTATATATATATATGTATTATATATTGATCTGTAGTAGATATATTATAGATCATGATAGATCATATATGTATATGATATGTTGTCATTGCCCTTCGCTCGTGTCTTTCGTGACGCCTGATTGCGATACACCAAGAAAAGCCGCTTGGCACCTCATGTAGTATGTTACGAATTAGATGTAATCTATGTTATATTCTATATATATGTATATTCTATATATATATGTATATTCTCTCTGTATATATATATATATATTATATTATATTATATTATATTATATTATATTATATTATATTATATTATATTACATTATATTATTTTTACTGTATATATATATATACATATATTCTCTATACATATATATATATATATTAAATATTATTTGTATGATACTATAAATCGACCCAAAGTTGCTGGTGAAATCTGGTGAAATCGCGTCAAAATTCACAGAGAAATCACCAATTTGCTCGAAGTTGATGAACACATTAAGCACAATAACAAGATGGTCCTTCATTTACTAAAGCGGTTAGGGGAGTATATCTATCTCTGAACAAGAGAACTAACTAATTGTTATTATCCAACCATGCAGATTGGTTTGTGAAGTGGTTTGGGCAATTTCCTGCCATTTTCTGGCATTGTCGACCAGTGAAGATTGCAAATCGTTTCTGTAAACAAACATATGTTGGTGGCACTCTCAGAGGACACATTGGACTATATACAATACAAATTGACCTAGCAAATGTCATGCCTAGACATCGGTTGGGTATGGCCAAGACTTAAAGACACAAAAAAACTGGATGGTTTAAACTTACTAAACACTAACCACATCAAATCATCTACAAGTAGGACACACACACATACACACAAACTGGTCCCTTTGTAGTGACTGTATCCTTATTTGTGTAGTGCCCCAAATACCAATTGAGGAAATGAAGAAACCCCGGTCAATTAGATTTAGCTAAGCAGGTTTCCATTTTTACTGGACACAGCCCATTCACTGTAGAACGAAAAGGAAAAAAAACGATGACCATAAGTATAACATATACCAGCATCATGTTACTGATCCTGCATGGTGATTCTAGCAATATCCGAGTTGGAATGCAGCTGCTGATGCGCCTCCAGCATTTGTATGAAGAACAGATCGAGTACGTCCCACGGACCACGGAGTGGGAGAATCTACCTGACACAAAACATAACAAAAATGATAGCAAAATTAACCCGAAAACCAGCTTCAAACACCATCGCCCGCTGATCACTCAGCCATGGAGATTCGCCCCAAAGAGAGAAGCTATATCCTCAATTGTGTTCAACGGGTCAGACCCAAAGACAAACATAAGGTTCTTGTCTTGCAGTCTTGGCGTAATGTGGCAACAGTAAATTGCTCCAAGAAGAGTTGCTGACGCTAAGGTAAGTATGTCTGATTCAAAGAATAAATACATAGTCCCATGGAAATAGAGCAAGTACAATGGTTTCTTAATGGCTGCCGCATGTGCATGAACCTCTTCAGATCTTTCTGAGTATGACGGAATGCCGAAAGCCTGTAAAACGATAAGGAACAAACAAGATGCAGCCCACGAACCCGAATGCTCACACGAACCTTCTTGACACTCCTGACATGACACTCTTGCGAAGACACTCCTGGGAGACACTCTTGGGAGACACTCTTGGGAGACACTCTTGGCATGACACTCTTGGCATGACACTCTTGGGGGACACTCTTGAGAAGACACTCCTGGGAGACACTCTTGGGAGACACTCTTGGGAGACACTCTTGGCATGACACTCTTGGCATGACACTCTTGGGAAAACACTCCTGGGAGACAATCTTGGGAAGAAACTCTTGGGNNTCTTGGCATGACACTCTTGGCATGACACTCTTGGGAAAACACTCCTGGGAGACAATCTTGGGAAGAAACTCTTGGGAAGACACTCTTGGGAAGACACTCTTGGGAGAGACTCTTGGCATGACACTCCTGGGAGACAATCTTGGGAAGAAACTCTTGGGAAGACACTCTTGGGAAGACACTCTTGGGAGACATTCTTGGGAGACACTCTTGCGAAGACACTCTTGGGAGACACTCCTGGCATGACACTCTTGGAAGACACTCCTGGGAGACACACTTGGGAGAGACTCTTGGGAGAGACGCTCTTGACATGACACCCTTGCGAAGATGGAACATGTTGAAATGTCACAAAATGCCACACCTGCCACATAAAACAACGTTTCGACACGTTTGAAACGTTCAAAACATCATCACTTTTCAGCTTCCCCCATAGACAACGACGTTTCGACACATTTGAAACGTCCAAAACATCATCACTTTTGCAGCTTCCCCTATAGACAACGACGTTTCGACAGTCCAAGACATCATCAGTTTTGCAGCTTCCCCCCTCCAAAACATCATCACTCTTGCAGCTTTCCCCAAAGACAACAACGTTTCGACAATCCATAGCAGCATCACTTTTGCAGCTTCCCCCATAGACAACGACGTTTCGACATCACGTGTTAGAAAGTGCCACTCCTGCCACACGATTTGCACGTTTTAACTCCTGGACGCAGCACTGACAATGCGATTCGCAAAAAACACGCAACACGACACGTCTAAAGTACTGCGCTTGCCACGAAAAATTACGATGAAGGTCTCCAAAGTGTTGCGCCTGCCACGAAAAATGCAAGTCAACTTCAAAACGATTTTCGTTGGAATGTCACAAAGTGCCACGCCTGCCACGCGAAATGACGTTTCGACGCGTCGAAAACGTCCAAAAATGACAACTTTTGCAGCTTCCCCCATAGACACGGCCATAGCGACCTCACGCGGACACTTGCGAACGGTTGCGAATGGTTGCGGACGGTTGCGCAACGCCTGGCGAACACACCCTCACCCCCCAGACCCCCAGAGTGAAACGGGAACCCTTGCTACGCATTCGGGAAAAAAAACGACAAGGTGAAAACGGAAATAGCAAATTTATGCGGGTTGTTTTTACTACCTCAATTGGTAGATTAACACATGGGAGTCCTAAACCAACAAGGTTTGACCCCTTAGAAACTTAAGTTGGTTTAGAATCAGCTTAAGTATAGTTCATGGTGAAGATCAATAACTGTAGATCATTGTAAATATATCTATAGTTACTATAGGTTTCTGATAGGGTTTATAAACCAACAAACAGAACTGGCACCACCATGTAGTTGCCTTTAAAAAGACTTGCTCCTCTGCTGCGCAGACTGCGGCTTCTTAGCACCTTTAAATCGAGCCACTGACGATGAGGCGCGTGAGCTTTTCGGGACATTTTCTAATGGCTGGGGAAAAACAATGCATTGCACTCCAATTGCCGAAGATCCCCAGTTGAACCGTAGGTATGTGTGTAGTTTATCAATATATTGCTATGTGTATATATATATATATACATACACATGTGGAGGTTTCCTAAAATAGGGGTACCACCAAATCCATTTTATTTTGTTTTTTCTATTAAAAACCATCCAGCTATTGAGGTACCCCCATTTGTGGAACCCCCATACTAGCTTTAAACCATTTGCTGGGATGCACATTCCAAGGATCGCGGCTAAATCTGACGCAGCAGGTGATTAAAGCCCCTTGTGCTTGGGGCTTTGGGAGCATGACAACCACTGCACTGTTTGACTTCTTTCCCATGGCTAGATTTTGAAGTACAGTACATGTATCATTTTTTTTAACATTTCCCTTCATGAATGTGGCATCATTTGGAGCTTCAAAGCAGCTCCTGGGGCAGGAATGCACTCCGGACATCGATCCCAAGATTGCGGATTTGCAGGCAGGATCTGGAGATCTGCCGGGGAACATGAGTCACTTGCTGAATCAAATTTGCTGTGCAAAACATTGCGGCTATTCACAAAGCGGCATCGAAGCCTTCGACATGACGACATGACTTGGTCTGATTAAAGCGATTTCAGACGGGTGGCGGATTCGGTGTAAATTCCCCAATGCTTGAGTCCCCAGCAATTCCCGAATGCAGCATCATGTTTATACTTTAAATTGTGTACATTGGTAATAAATTTGGCAATAAGTCTTGTTGGTTTCCCCATCAGTTTTTGGCAAAATGCTGGTAGTTTGAGCCCGCCTCAGTTCCTGGGATCCGGCTCCGAGCCAAGCAGTCCAAACTAAACGGGCTAAGAGGGGCGATTCGAATCGTTGCAGGTTGAATCGACTGCCAATCAACTGCCTTTCTTCATCACTATGCCCTTGATTCATCTTGATTCATCTTGATTTATCTTTGCAACTTTGTTGAAAATCAGTGCCAAACCATTTGCTGCTCGCCAAAGAAACAGTGCCAGTGCCAATGCCCCAAGGTTCGATGGAGGCACTGTGCACGTATTAGGTTTTGATTGAAAATAGAGTGACCCCAAATTCCATGGCGAATCATCACTTTTCCATTACAATGACAATTGTGGGGTATCATTCTTGGACAAACCCAATGTTCATTGAATGAATCACTTGGAGTCACACAGTCACACCCCTATGTTTGATGCTTCAATCCACATAATTTGGTTGGGTGAATCTCCTAAAGAGTCCATTAAAAACATCCCAAATTGGACAATAGTTGGCTATAGTTTTCGCGGTCTCCATTGAATCGCATGAAATCCCATTTATTACTTACATCCCCCTGAGAATCACTGGGAAAAAAACCTCCAGCGCCATCGCTCCTGCAGAAACTCAAAGGGGGTCCCAATTGCGTGATCTATTCGGAGCCGGGGGGGGGGTTGGGGGTCAACACGCTGTGGAAACAATGGAGATTTCATGAGCATATAATTGATATCAGATATTTCATTGTCTGGAAACAAGGTATTCCACAAAATCCACCGGTTCATAATGTTAACAATCAATTGTCCGATGTACAATTGCCATCAAAAGGGGGGTAGACAACATTACACAACCCACATTCAGACACACCCAAGTGGATCTCATGGGATACAAAAGCCTCAATGTCCATCAACTTCCCATGGCTTGGAACGATATGTCCCCCCATCAGAGTGGCCAATGGGATAAACCGGGTATCCATGGGTATATCCATCTTTTTGCGATTAAACATGATTAAACCATGCGCATCCCAGACATTCCCAGTGGCTTGTAGCAAGGGCTTTGAATCCAAAGTCATCAAGACAATACCAGCTGTTGTTCGGTGTGTTTATGTGTGTTTATAGAAATTAATGTAATCAATGATTGCAATTCCTACCAAGCAGTAGATGCAGTAGCACCAATCCAAAACAGAGATTGAATGTTGATGGAATTGGGATCAATGTCCTTCGTGATTTGAAAGTGTATCGGGTTATATGAGTGGGTTAAGGCATGTTAAGGCCTCAGATTTGAAACCATCAACGAGTCTCGGGAAATCATCCCTGCAGGGATGCGGCAATGAGCCGGCCATAGACTGGTTGTTTGATCTTACTAACTACGTTTCTATAGGCTGCTGTGCATATTATTTGGGATATAGTGTGAAGGAGTGTCTGAACATAAGGGACCCCAAACATTGAATGGTCCATGAAATGTCCATCGTCATTATCTTTTTGAAATGGCCATCAATTGGTATCCCTGTTCGGAGGGACCCATTGAATGGGAAAAAATGCCAGTTCCACGCACGAGTTATAGGTTGCTTCATGAGATGAGCCCATCCAAGTGCGGTATATCTAGCCAAGTTATACAGCCACTTACCTATCAAAAAGCCACAACAATATGGAGGTTTCCTAAAATAGGGGTACCCCCAAATCATCCATTTTAATAGGATGTTCCATTATAAATCATCCATTTTTGGGTACCTCCATTTTAGGAAACCCCCATATATAAGAATCCCCCGCCCCAATCCCATCCCCATGGCGCATCCCAGTACCTTGGACGACGCGTGAACTGTCAGACCTTCTGTGGCGAGCGGAACTCGGAATGTGCCACTTGGATTTGGAGAACCGGAGAACCTACCGGACCTACCGCGTTTGGCTGGCATGATTCAACTGTGCTTAGTTAATCGTAATTGTATTATGTTATATTATTATGTTATATTATTATGTTATATTTAGATATATTTAGCTATATATTTAAAGTTTTAGTGGTTAGTTATTAATTCTATATTATAGTAAGTAAAAGAGTAAATCCTGCTGAGATCCCTTCTCCACAATATTTCGTGATTTTATTTTTGCCCAGCGGGCCCCATTTTGGAATGTATTGGACATGAGCCCCTCACTGGAGGTATCCAATAGTGGAAGGGGAATAGGATAGCTTCAGGGATCCTCCCAGTATGGACTGCACCATGCCGTCACTATGATAAAAAAGCTCGGCTCTGGTTGCCAGTCAGTATCCGTAGTACATCGCGCCTTTGCTTTAGGATTTTAACCGTGCAGCAGCCCAAGGGGCAAGCAACCCCGGAAGCAACAAGCAGAGAATTTGAATTATGATGATCATGGTGGGAGAGCCATATTGGTGTATATGACAATGGGGAATACACCCAAATGGCAATTTAAATCATTTTCATAGGGAAACACATCACCAGTGGATTTGGTGGCACCAGATTTTCAGACAACCCCCGGGAGTGTGTTTGGTGATTTCAGACACCGTAAAATTGCAGCATAAGGTGGACGTATGAAAGTCCAGCAACTCCCAAATGTAAATTCACTAATGTATATCCATCTATCCAATTAGTAATTAGTAATTGATCATAGTAATTCCCCAAACGATAGAACTGAACAGTATATTTGTTTATCACATTTTATCACAAGTTTGGTAAGATGTTACGTTTCTATCTTTGTAGCTCTTGCTATAGGTATGTGTATATATATATACATAAAACAGATTCGAACATACTATCAGGCTCCAATGTTCTCTGCACCCAGGTGGCCCTAATCGATGATGATGAGAAGAGGAATACTCCCAAATGCGTTCCCAGACAGTCTCTAGAGGAAGTCGCGGGTGGCAAAGCGGATGGGCGTTGGGGAAATTTGCAGTTGATACAGATGGGAAATTTTGCGGAAGAATATTACTAAGTCATTTACCAATATATGGAACAATTTTACTAGATTATATCCAATGAATTTAGTTGTTTTAATGTTTTTTTCTAGTGGGGGAGAAAGTGGCTAGATTCTAGATATCGGATGATATACCAAACACATGTCTCAAATATATGCAGATCTTATGGGGATATGTCCATAATTATGCAGATATTTGGGGGTAGATCGGATAACATGGGTTGTTCTGAAAAAAACATGGTCGGTATATTTCAAGGGTTATCCATTTTCTTCAGTCGAACCCGCATGGTTGTTTGATGTTGTTTGCTAATGTGATAAACCCGATACCATCTGTTACTCTATCTGGAACCAGACATGGTAGTATCCCAAAACGTAGCCCCAAACCCATGGTTTATTTTTACCAGTTCAGATTTGTTCTTTGGTGAAAATAGAAACATTGGTAAAACAAATCTGAATCGGGTGGTTTTTCCCCAAACAGTGTGTCCACACTGAGGGGTTCTTACGGTAAGGGTAAATGGCCGGTGCTTGATCAGGGTGCTCATTTGGTCCCCGGCACTCTTGCTGTAAATACCCGCATAAAAGTTCCCTTCTGAGATGTCCATTGCATTTCGACTGCGCAGGCTCACACAAAGTCTGCGACGCGATCTTGGGGCGCGGCATTTTTGCTGAGAATTCTCCGGTAAAATGCTTTAAAAGAAATGTGATACCTCCAACTGCATTTCGAGTGCGCAGGCTCGCACGAAATGCGGGTCTAGCTCTTGTGATGATTCTGGCACGCAGCATTTTTGCTGAGAATTCACGCATAAAATGGCTGTTCTGATACTTCCAAGTGCATTTCGAATAGTGGCATTCCTGTGCAGTGCGGCATCCGTGCACAGCTCCTTGTCATGGCATCCGATGCACTCGTCGTGTACAGGTCATTGTCGTCGGAAGCACCCGTGTCGCGTGTTTTCTCTGCGTTTGCGTGAGATGTAGGGCAGTTTCATTCGTGGCATCCGTGTCTTGGACTGTCTTCTTTTTTCGTAGCATGTCAATTTTCAAGTATTCATCCATGGTCCTATAATTAATATATCTAGTTTTCGGTGTCTTCTCCAGTTCAGCTCGTTGGCATCCAGTGCATTCGTGGCATCCGTGTACAGTTCGTGGCATCCGTGTACAGGTCCTTGTCATGGCATCCGACGCATTCGTCGTGTTCAGGTCATATGTCATGGATTCCGATGCACGTGGCATCCGTGTACAGTTCGTGGCATCCGTATACAGGTCATTGTCATGGCATCTGCTGAATTCGTCGAGTACAGGTCACTGTCGTCCGAAGCAACCGTGTCGCGTGTTTTCTCTGCGTTTGCGTGAGATGTAGGGCAGTTGCATTCGTGGCATCCGTGTCTTGGACTGTCTTCTTTAATTCCCCAATCAGCGTGTCCACACTGAGGGTTCTTACGGTAAGGGTAAATGGCCGGTGCTTGATCAGGGTGCTCCATTTGGTCCCCGGCATTCTTGCTGTAAATTCTCGCATAAAAGTTCCCTCCTGAGATGTCCATTTGCATTTCGATGGCGCAGGCTCGCACAAAGCCTGCGACGTGATATTTGCTTTTCCGAAGGTCTCGTTTTACTAGCGCACCGTGCTCGTTTTTGAGCTATTTCATGCTATGTCCATTTTGTGTGGCAGGCGTGGGACATCCGGGACATTTTGATGTCTGAAACGCCGTTTTGCGTGGCAGGTGCAGGACATCGGCCACTTTTTCATCCGCGTAGCAGGCGTGGGGCTTTCTGCACGTTGCTAAGACGTTGGCAGGCGTGGGTCAAAATGAGAGGTGCTTTTGGAGCTCATTTTTCGTGGCAGGCGCAGTATTTGGTGAACTTCGACTACGATTTGAAAGGCTCGAAAATCACGTTTTGTGAAACTGTCGTCGAATTTGATTTTGGACATGATGATGATTCCGTGTTGCAGGCGCAGGACTTCGGATGCCTTGGGCTGATTTTTCGTGCCAAGCGCAGTACTTTGTAGACCTCGCCAAAAAAGTGGCTGGGACCTAGGTAAAACGGTGAAACGATGTAAAACGTCGTTTTTGAAATTCAATGTGCATTTTTTTGTGGTGCACGCAATGTTTTGAAAAAAATTAATCTAACATATGCTCGCGCAACCCTCTCGTGTCTTTGGGCCTGTCGGATCGCTCTGGCTGTGGCGCGGTGCTCATTTTGAAATCCTTCGCACTACTGTCTCGGCGCTTTGGGCCTGTCAGATCGCTCTCGCTGTGGCGCGGTGCAAATTTTGAGAATCAAGAAGATCTTCTGCAGATCTTGCTACGGAGGCCTCTTATAGAGATCTTGTACAGAGATCTTGCCAAGGGGCCTCTTTTAGAGGTCTTGCACAGAGATCTTGCCAAGGGGCCTCTTTTAGAGGTCTTGCACAGAGATCTTGCCAAGAGAGCTCTTATGGAGAGCTTGTGCAGAGAACTGAGAAACAGATCTTGCCAAGAGACGTCTTATGGAGATCTTGTACAGAGAGCTTGCCAAGAGACCTCTTATGGAGATCTTGTACGGAGACATTGCAAAGAGTTCGACCTCTCATAGGGAGCTTGTACAGAGATCTTGCCAAGGGGCCTCTTATAGAGGTCTTGCACAGAGATCTTGCCAAGAGGTTTCCTTTAGAGATCCTGCCAAGAGACCTGGTGAAAAGAACATGAAAAGAACAGAGATCTTACTTTGAGATCTCTTACAGAGGTCCTCTGTGGAGATCTCTTCTAGACACCGTGTGCAGAAAGCCTTACAAAGGGATCTTGCACAGCAGCTTTTAAATTAACGACTACCTGTCAAGGAGATCTTGCGCACGATCTTCTACATAGATCTTGACAAAGGGAACTTGCAGAATAAATCCTGGCATCTCTTCTTCCAAAGACCGCCTTGAATGAACACCATGGTTTCACTACTAGGGTCGCTCTTGTCCTGCTAGCTTGGAGCTACTGATGATTTTGGGCCCTTTCCACCTTTCCCTTTAGAATCCTAACTACACACTGCTTGGGGTCTCTTGACGCGATGCTTATGTATTTTTTGCCCAGTTTTAACTTTCAGAAAACCATGCTCCTGGAAGTGGTGTGGTTTGCAGTTTGCTCGAAAAGCAAGTCCGTGTCTTCGCAAAATTTCGCAAAACCTTGCAATGGTCAGATGGTTTCGGGAGCGTCTGATTTTGTCATAGTCCCGGAAAAAAACCTTGATTTCAGAGCCAATGATGCTACTCATCTTGGCAGGAAGAGTCATGTACTTCCTACAGGGTGAACACTGGCATCTGTTCCTTGGCTCGTGTCCGGAGACAGTTTCCATTCATTCCATTCCATCGCATTCTAATGGTATAAACACGTATGCATATGCATAATTATGCATATGCATAATTATGCATATATATATATATACCATAATTATACCATATATATATATATATTTACCATATATATATATACCATATATATGTATATATATATATATATTTACCTGCATCTAAGCCAGAAAATGATCAGTGAATTATTCATGAATGATCATGAATGATCATTCATGTCAATAGGTAAGAGGGTAAGTATAGCATGTACGGACAGTGCGGGACAGGAAGGATGAATTCACCATGGTTCCGGGGGCCGTTACCCGGGTCATGGACAGTACACCACTGAGGTGTCTGCAAAGTTCCAGAGAACAATGCGCCCCAGCAGCACAGTCATCAACTTTAGGTGGTGCACCTTTGTAGTTCTCATGGATCAGAAATTAGATCCCTCCTTTTGTTGTGGGGTTTGGGTGTTTGGATTTGGTGTCCACTTTCCGCTTTAAAGACGGTTATGTGTTGCATTTCTGAGCATTTCTGGGTGAAGATGTAACAAACGTTGTAGGTACATGTAGGTATGGTGAAGTCGTTGGTGTATATGACCAATGTTTCTTACTTTTCATTTGATGAACGGCGGAGGTTCTTTTTACCCGGTTCAAAGTCTCTTGCAGCGATTCTCTCACGTTTGACCATCAGAGATCAGTGAATATGGTAAACCCCTATACTCAGCCTTTGTTATATGGAGGTTTCCTAAAATGGGGGGTACCCAAAAATGGATGGTTTATAATGGAAAATCCTATTAAAATGGATGATTTGGGGGTATCCTTATTTTAGGAAACCTCCATATCAGTGATTATAGTGAATTGTTGCTGGTGATTTCCCATTTCTTGTGGATATCACCGTAACTAGGGTTTATCATCATGATCAATCCAATAGTCATCCAATAGCTCCCTCAAACAATTGATGGGTAGTCAATCATGGCAACTCCCACGCAAAAAAAACGAAGGAAAACAGGATCATGAGTCTAAGTCATGGTTTTTAATCAAGTAAAGCGTTCTAAAGGATCCATGTTCCTTTGTTGAGCTCTTGGAGGATGGAGAGGATCTTCTGGTAATACAGTAGAAGCTGTTGGCATTGGAGAATGTGTTTCTTTCATCCTCTCCTTTGTTCCTTTTTTCTTTTCCTGCTTTCGTTCCTTTCTTTATTTCTTCCTTTCCTTTGACCATTTTTTGTTTTTCTGTCTGGCTTGCTTCTCCTTGTTCTTTTTGTTCTTTGATTCTTTTGTTCCATGTTTTTTTGTTTGTTTTTTCTCTCTTCTTCACTTTTTTTGTGTGTCTTTCTTTCTTTCCTTCTTTTGTTCCTTTTCTTCCTTCGAAAGTCGAAACCTTGGCTCACCTTCTGCTTAGAGAATTCTTTGGACTACCCCTTGAATTTACACAACGGGTGTAGCGAAGGAGTCGATCCATCGCCGGCAAGGGATCGATCGATCTGTTTTGTTCCATCTGAATCAGCTGTTTTCCCTTCCTGGGAGGAAAAAAAAGAACATATCTGAGAAAAACACAAACTAAAGTTGCCAAGTTGCCAGTATTCACTACCACAAGATTTAGGGGCCTTCCGCCAATCAGATTAGGCCAATAAGATTCCGATCATTCCAACCGTGTTCGAGGATGCCTAACAACGTACAGCTTGGCATGCAATCATCCCAAGCGTAGTGGTTTCGTAACATGTGGACTCCAATTTTTGAATCCAACATTAGACTGTTTTTAATGGGAAAATCGGTTTCGATTGGAAATCAACACCTCAGCCATCTGGATTTCAAATGGCCACAGGTCCGAATAGCAGCATTGAAGAATGTGTTGCTAAAACTTATGGCTCCCCAATAAATCTCGGGGCCCCTTTTTTCAAACTCTGAATGACACTATTCATTTGACTTTATTTGAAACTCTCACAAACAAACTTCAAGGGTGTGTCTGGAAATGGGGGATTTACAGCGCTGGATTCTTCAGCGGGGTTGAAGCCACCAGTAACGGTCGTCTAAATGAGATAACATAATACAAAATAGGTAGAGTATGGTAGATTTATGGTAGATGTCTTGGGATTTCATGGAAATCACTTTCAACCATGGGCGCGATGGGGATTTCCCAAAATGCCCGCTCCGTGTATGGAATACCACCATTCACACCCAAAATGAAGCAGTCTTGTAGATGAATGTTCCAAGCATGGAGTGTATGAGGGTCCTGACCTAAGCAACATTTTCGTAGCATTGAATTTGTGATTTACTGTAACCCCGAAAACATGAGATTTAGATTACATCCTTTTCTAACCCTAGCTTGGTATATATGTCCAAACGGCTTCAAGGGTTTAGGTGATTGTCATTCTGGAGTCGATAGAATATGGCATGTTCAAAGAATCCTCATTAAGATTTCGAAATATGTTTGAACATCCCATATTCTACATGACTATATATCACCCAAAACAGGTTTTTATAGATCCAATTAGTTATCCATAGATCTATGATATTGTAAATCGGTATCAATTAGTTCTATATTGTCAATCCCATATTTCATATATCAACTCCAAAAGTATAATATATAATTATATATATATATTATCCCATACTCACATATGAAGTCCAAACGTGTATATATATATATATATGTATGTATATAACCAGGCCTGGTGCCCACAATTTGCCCCTTTATCAAGTGCCCCGTTGTATTTTTTTACCCAGGCGCCTGGCGACGACGTGCGCACGGCCTGCGCCAATTCGGTGGATAATTTGCCCCCTAGTTATAAGTTGGTTTATAAACCCCATTAAGTATAGTTATAAGTATCATAAACCATAGTTATTGGAGTTATAAACCAACTTAGCTATCTAGGGAAAATTGGATTGGTGTAAGGGAAAATTTACAGGAAACCTCTATATTTGATGGGAAAATGAATGGTTTCCTGTAAATTTTCCCATTAACCAATCCAATGAAATGTGGGGTGATCCGCCAAATTCCTTGCAGATTGTGGTTGGTTAACAGACCCAAATGGGACGACAAGAAGCCACATGCTATGGTAGTTGGATGTGTTTAAATCATCATTTCATGATACCAAAGACATGTTTTAATGATTGATTAGTAATCGATTGTGGCTCTGGCATGCAATGACTCTGATACGAGATGGTGATCCAAATGCAGATGATCCAAAAGTTCTCCTTTCCCCCGAAAAACACAAGTCTCACATTTACTTACTTTTTCTCCATCGCAACCGGCCCTGCGGCCTAAGGGACGCTGAAGCTATGTGCAAGCTGGGGGCCCAACCATTCTTGGATGAGGCCTATAGAGTGGACTTCTGGGTCTCGCGACTTGACATCTCATTTTGATTAATTTTGTCAATTGGACATCCCATTGTATCCCATTTTTTCCAAACTAACTCCCCATGTTGGATGCTAAATCCCAGTGTAATCCCAGTTTTGATTCAGAAAATAAATTGTTATCTTGGTTCGATCCTATTTTTGCTTCGACGAAGTCCATCTCTGCTTTGCTGAATCTTCACAGGACTTCACAGGATACCTCTATTTGGAGCTTTCCTAAAATGGGGGTACCCCCGAATCAGACATTTATAGATTGATATTCCCCTACAAACCATCCAGCTCTTGGAGTACCTCCATTTAAGGAACCCCCAATTTGTCTAATTTTGTGGCCCTTTTGTGTTTGAACATGTGCCTCTTTGAGCGAACATCAAGCATGTCTATGCCATGGCTCTGTAGCTGTAGCTATCAACATACCAAGCGTCTTTTTTCATGTCTTTGACTACCTTTCTATTGGTTTATCTAGGTCTCTCTATATATATATATACATATACACACAGCTATGTATAGACAGACGGATAGATAGGTAGATAGATAGATAGATATAGATGTATGATATATTATATTGTAATATTGTATATATATATACATAAAATTCTATACTATATATATTACACATACATTACATTGCATTACACTCAACTACATTACATTACACTCCCCTGCACTCCCCTCCACTACATTGCACTACACTACACTACACCACACCACATACCATACATCCCTACATACCTTTCTACATACCTATCTACATACCTATCTACATGCCTATCTACATACCTACCTACATACCTATCTACATACCTATCTACATACCTATCTACATACCAACCTAAATACCTATATCTACATGCCTATTTACATACCTATCTGCATACCTATGTATATACCTATCTACATACCTATCTACATACCTATCTACATACCTATCTACATACCTATCTACATACCTATCTACATACCTACCTACATTCCTACCTACCTACATACCGACCTACATACCTAAGTATCTACATACATACCTACCTACATACCGACCTACATACCTAAGTACCTACATACATACCTACCTACATACCGACCTACATACCTAAATACCTGCATACATACCTACATACCTACGTACCTACGTACCTACGTACCTACGTACCTACATACCTGCATGCATACATACATACATACATACATGAATACATACATACATACATACATACATACATACATACATACATGCGTTTCAATTTCATACATACATACATACATACATACATACATACATACATACATACATACATACCTTCCTACCTACCTACATACATACATACAGACATACACACATACATACATACACACATACACACATACACACATACACACATACACACATACACACATACACACATACACACACACATACACACATACATACATACATACATACATACATACATACATACATACATACATACATACATACATACATACATAATCATACATACATACATGCATTCATACATTCATACATCCATACATTCATACATTTACACATTCATACATTCATACATTCATACATTCATACATTACAATTTCGTTCTTTCATGCATACATACACACATACATACAGAAATACATACACACATTGTCAATGCCTTGCTTCAAAAAACAGGAAACATATGCATCTCCACCATTTTCATTGTGGCCCTCCTCTCGGCCTTCAGGATTGTGTGAAAATAGCTTACAGTTCCAACCTCTTCCCGGGTTCCCCATTAAGATTGTAATTTAAGTGGTGTATTCCCAATTTTCTCACAACATCGCATCACATTTCCAGATTAGATATTTAGACGGAAACACAATGATTATATCCTATTGACATGGCTGTTGTTTGTCGCTTGGCACCTGCAAACAAATTAAACCCCGGGTTTATTTTGTTGATGGTATATCGCACTGCATCCCGTGTTTTGAATCCCTATGTTGAGTCAATAAATCCCGCTTGTTATTGGTTTGGATTTAATGTTTCTTGGTGAAATTCCAACTTCATCCAATCATGTCGTAGTGAAATCTAATTTGTTTGTGTCGAATCACTTGTTTTCCTTTTCAAACCCAAATTTTCCTGATAAAACACAATGTGTTCCTTGTAAAATCAACCCTTTTTTGACTTAATATAATCATGTTAAGCCATGTTAAACCAGGTTAAACCATTATTTTTTCCAGTGGAATGCCCATTTTTTTCTACGGTGCACCCGGGAAACCAATGCCTGGAGGCCTTGTTCCCCGGCCGTGAGAACGGCGGACGGCGGCTACAGCAGCTGACCCAGACGGAGATGGATCTGGATTCGCAGCTGGAGGATCCTCCGCGGAGATGGGATTTTGATGGGATGGGGCGGAAATGTTTATAGGATTTTATGGGGATTTAGTGGAATTTAATGGAAATCTATAGGGATTTAGTATGATTTAGTGAGATGTTAGTAGGTTTATCGAGGCAGCTTGATATGCGACAAATGGGCGAAATGAAGTTCTAATCCATTGGAATATGGGGTACACTATTCTCAGACAAGACCAAATTGACATCGGGATGGGTCAAGACCTATTTTTGCCATATGGGTGTGTCTGAAAATGGGGTATACCCCCAATTATGGGTATACAACAGGGATAACGACGATTAACCATTGGATTTAGGGATACACCATGTGCAGACAAAACCATATTTCAGGGAATGAACATCCATCAACCACACGGCAATGGAAAATGGCCCATTGAAAGATGAGTTTCTGACTAGAACCTCCATTTGGTTCGGGGATTTTCAATTGCCATGTTTGATTATGGGAGGGTATGGGATTGAATAATGAATATATTCAATTGTCAGGAGGGAGCTAAACCAACTATATTCAATTTGGGATGTTAATGGGATTTTGGTAGGAGTTAAAAACAACCAAATTATGGGGTTTGAGTTGATCATCAAAAATTGGATTTAATGTTGGATAAAATGATACCAATGTATAATATATATATATATATATATATGTATATATATATATATTGTATATTTAATATATATATATAGTGTATAATGGGAAGATTCGGGAATGTCACTATTGAGAAACAGGGGTTCAATTTTTGTTGTGGATGTAACACTTAATTTCTAGCTAGTTTCAACGGGACAATAAAAAGATTTCAGACAAACCCAGTGGCTGTGGCTTCAAATTATTCACCACCCATCTCCGATATCCAGCAGTTTTTCTGTATCAGAATTCAAGGGAAAACATCTAGAAAAGCAGTGGTTTTCGAGCCAGCCATGGCTTATGTGCTTGAGGATCATCATTTCTCTTCAAATCGATACATGCCACGCAAGCCCTGTACTCCAGAAGATATGTATACAAATATCTGCAATGTATACTAGGTACAGTATACTCTCCAGCGAGAATCGTTGCTGTCATGTTTCGCGAATCTGCCCCGATCGGGCTCCAGGATTGCATGGTGGATTGCTGCAGCTCCGGCCGGAGGCCCCAGGTATGAAAGGTGCCACTGCTTGGAGCCATAGGTATACCTTCTAGTAATCAAGCATTGCAGTTGGAAATACCCTAGAAATGGAGGTTTTAATTGGAAACTCATTTTTCAATGGGCCATTTTCCATTGCCATGTTTGATTACTGGAGGATAAATTTATGTAATGTGGTAACCCCAGTAACAGTTCCCCATTTCTGTAAAATTTGTGGTAAATCATCCCCAAATCCTAGGTTTACTATTGGCTTTGTCACATTATTGTAGACATCCATGGGGTAAGACCGCCTTGTGAGCCACAGCCCATTCTTTGGGTAAAAAAAATGATTTTACCCATTTCCCAATGATGTGCTAAAGAGGAGGACCGGTGTGGCATACCCTTCATCATCATTTATCTTTTGATCCTTCACTTTTACCTTTCTGTATACTTTATACCCACAAACCAACTTGCGGGCAAAAGGGGATGTACTCTGGTAAACCCGATCAAAAAGACATTGAGTACGCATATCAACATACCAACTTTGTAACAATTGGGTATGGTTGATTATTGGGGGTTACCACATCTATGTATATATAAATTTATGAATGTCGTTCTGAGACGGTAATTCTATCATGAAAATAGTCTGAAGGTTCGGGCATTATCATGAATTATTATGAATTATTCGGACAACGATGACTGATAAATGGCAAGAAAGCACGGTTGAATGATTGTTCTCCAGGTATTGATCATTGAAATTGTGGCTTGAACCCCGAGTGGGATTGTTTTCTGATAGTTGGCATCAGTTGCTATCCCCAGCCAACTAACGTAGAACATGCCAAATAGTCGGTGGGAAGATGAGTTTCCACTCAAAAACTCAAAAGAGCCTTATTTTCAGGTACAAACTGTTGATTTACTGAAGGTTAATTCCATTGAAAACTCCTATCCCCCTACTAATGTACGAAGCATCCTATAAATGGTCCCAGTCATATTATGTGATTTCATCCCCTACATCCACCATGGTTTCATTTTTTTTCGAATCCGGGGATGGGATTAGTTCAAACTTCCAAATACAATAATTTAACTACCCTCTGGTAATTTAACAAACTATGGAAAATCACCATTTTTAATCGGAAAATCCACTATATATAGATGGGCCATTTTCAATAGCTAACTGTTAGTTTACCAGAGGGTATACCATGAATGGGGGATGGGATTTTTAGAAACCAAACTCTGTTCATGGTTTTTCCCGCGGTAAAACCATTGCTGTTGGTCAATCCCAACCACCCAGATCCGGCGGATCGCCCGGCCATCATCCAAAACGCGCGCTTGGAGCTGGTGACTACGGCCAACGTTGTGCGAAGCTGCCGAAGCACCCAGTGGATGCTGGTGGATGCTGGCTTGGGGTGATAGGAGACTGTCCAGTAATGCTATGGTGTTCAGGTAAAAAATATGTAAAAACAGCACAAGATCACCAGAATCGATTGGGTTTGAAGATTTTGACCCAGACTCATATCCAATGAGCATTGTCATATCATATAACATTACAATGTGTATATGTATACATATGTATATATATATATATATTTAATGTTGAACAATTTATGTGTGTTGAATCGTAAAGCCTTCCGTTTTGAGTGTATGCCATACGCAACCGTGTGGCCTTCCTCACCAGACCGGTATGGACTAGCAGTACCAACTCTGTAGTACATGCTATATTCTGCATTTATATTGATGGAAGCCACCCGGGGCTGCAGCTTTTTGAATGAAAACTTAGTGGCAGAGATGCTGATGAAAGGACCAGACTGCTTCATCCAATACATGGTGGCCATCATGGAACCTGAACATGATGGGCCCACATGTCTTGGAGGTCCCTTTTGAGTTCCCCACGGGGCCAGCAAGTCACGGCTTTCTGCACCAAGGCCAAGAGGACAGTGGCCTTCAGCTGGAAACGGGCGAAGGTGCATATCCCTGCAACTGCGCAGGCGGGCCTGCTGGACGGAACTCAACGGCCAAAATTTGATGCATCATGTAACTTTGCGGATGGCTATGGCATCGAAACATTAAGATTGAGGACACCAAAAAGAAAGTGAAACCTCCTCAAATTTTGTGGCTTTGAACTTGAACATCTAATTATATGATCGCGCATCTTGTGAATTCATTTGAGCCAATCCATGAGAAAGCGCAGCGTCCATCTCTAGACCATTCTTCGGAACATTTCGGAAGCCTTCTCTGAAATTTGGAACATGAATGAAAATGATGGATTTATGAAAAAATATATATAACCTCTATTTACGGCTATTTCAGGAGAGAAAACGCGATTTAAGACCACGGCAGTTTAGGAGGAAACCAATTTTGAGACAAATCCAACTTGAGTCCTAAAATACAACATGAAGAATTGTTTGTGTATTGGATGGTGATATTGATTGTCTACAGAAAGTGGGAATGCAACCAAAAGAATCCAAAAGACCAAATCGGGTTCAACCAGCAACAAAAATCTGATCTATCTATTCCACACGAATGTTGGTTTGTTTGAAAATAGGGCACCCCATGCCATCCCAGCATCAGGTGGTTGAACACCTATTATTGCCCATTGAAATTGCTACAAACATGATGGTGATTTCAAACCATTCTTGATTACGGTCTAATTTATGTAAGTAATTCCCACATACTCTCCGGTAATCAAACATGGCAATGGACAATCCACCATTTATGATCATTTATAGATTTATAGATGATTTTCCCACTCAAACAAAAACCTCTGTTTAATAGGAGATGTTCAATTGCCACGATTTGATTTCCAGAGAGTACACCGTAAGGTAAGTATTTTTATACCCCATGTTCCATTCCCGCAAAAGGGGTGGCAAATCCCCAGTTTTGTTTCAAACACCATGGATGTTTCCAATGGTTAGAACGTGTTAAAACCTAATTTCCCATGCAAATTGCATTCAAATTATACTAAATTCACAATTGTTGGACCCAAAGGGTCGAAATCCGAGTTTTTCCTAGTTCAATCTGACCAAAAAAACATATCTGCTTAACTTGCTGTGATCCCCAGCATTTGTGAAACGCTTGTGAAACGCTACGCCTGGCGTGTCCACAGGCGCCGAATGTGTGGAGGGTCAGGCTTGTCTCATCGTGAACGACGAGGGAAGCTGTGACTTGGTACCAACAACCACCACCGTTGTGACCTTCACCGTCACAGTTCCCTGGCAGAAATGGGCGACTGTTCAAGGACCGGAGCAATCGTGGCTACGACAGCAAAAAAGTTGGGAATTTCACCAACAAATAAGGGAGATCATTGGGATATCAAGATGATATTGTGATGATCATGGTGATCTACGTACCCCAAAAAGTAAAAGATGTCATTGAAACAAGAACAATGATGAATTAACTATCTGATTTTGTACATGAGAGTTTAACATAGTTTCACTCAGCATGGGACTTTTTTTGTGATTTCAACCAGCAAAAACATGCTGCTTTAACCACCAGAGATATGGTGGTTTAATGTGATTTATAACCAACAAACATTGGGATCAGGGCCATTGTTTCGCCTTAAACACGTTGGTGATTTAATCACCAAGAGCTGGAATTTTGCACCAAAGAGATGCCCATAAGATGGTTGGTTTAGTTCCAATAAAACCCCAGATGTAAAGTTGGTTATGTTCCACAACATACCATAAGGGCCCATAACATCCCATTCAAATCCGATACAAATCCCATAAATTCCTCAATTGGTTCAATTCCACCAGAACATGCCATCCCACCATCCATTAAATCACCAACAATCAGTTGGATCCGAACTCAAAAAGGGAGAAATCATCCAACTAGATGGTGGAGAATCCATAAAAATGGTGGGTTGAATCCCATAGAAAGTCTCGTGAAAAACAAAGAAATGGACGAATTCCCATTCTCATCGCTTACCCTCCAGTAAACTAACATAGCTATTGAAAATGGCCATAGAAATAGTTGATTTTCCCAATAGAAATGGTGATTTTCCATAGTTGTGTTAGTTTTCCAGAGGGTAATTTCCGAGATGTTCCCCATATTTTCCCGCTGAAATTCCCATGTTTTCACTTCATCAAGGGCACGATGACCACCTCAACCGCGACCACCGCCACGGTCACGGACACCACGCGCACCTTTACGGAGTCGACCCTCACAACCACTCAGACGACGTGCCTTGGGATTTACGAAGAGAAATGGTGGTGTTACCCTCTGGTAATTTAACATAGTGTGGATGGAAGAAATGCTGCACCACTTTGGATGGTAGAAAGCCTAAACATAATGGGATAAACCACTATCAATTGGTGCAGGATTCCTTCCATCCGCTGAACTATGGAAAACCCATGCTTGATGATGGTTAGTACTGGCTAATAAATGTTAATAATTGTTGATGATAATTCATGATGGAAATGACCCTTTGGTAATTTAACATAGCTATTGAACATGACCATTTAGTTCGTTGGTTTACCTATTAAAAAAGAATTGATTTTCCGTAGCTACATTAGGTTACCAGAGTGTGTCATGTTTTACCATCAAAAAGATGAGATAAAAAAAAAAAACTGGGACCTGTGAGAAGTTTAACTCCTTGATTATGGCAATTCAAAGAGGGGAAGCTGTGATGATTCACCTGGTCCAAACACTGGGCTGGTTTTAGTGCCCGAAGATCAAAATGCTGGGGGTTTTGTTCCATGTTTTCTTTCTTGAGAAATGCTGGTTTTGCCATAACACAGGTGATTGTAAAATATTGTGAATGGGTTTGTATAGTAGAAGAAGACATGCCAAATTGCGGGTACAAGTCCATGACCACCAGATTTTGTTTTTTGCCAATCAAGCATAGGGATTAAACGAAGAAAAATGGAGGGTTCATCTTCATTTGGACGTGTCCAAGAATTGGGGATGTGGCAAAACATATGGAATTTTCACCGGAACGATTTTATACATAGGTTCTACAGGTATTTAAATGGTATTAATATTGGTATTTTTCACCTTGCTAGATTGAACAAAGGCCTAGATTTTCGTGCTGGGGATCAAGGCAGAGATTCCCTCGTTTTTTAGGTCTCCCAATGCTGGGAATTTCGGATTCACTATGTCTTGGATGTCTTGGATGTCTTGGATGTCTTGGATGTTGAGGTATGTTCAGTGACCGAGCATTGTTTCACACAACTTTGACAATTTCGACATCTCCTTGAACCCAAAATGGAGAACCCAAAGCTCCAAATCCATCCCACCAGGCAGACCACGACCTCCTTCTCGAACACCAGCACCACCACCTTGAGTTCGACTACCTCGATCACCACCACGGGAACCACTTATACCAGCACTACCACCACCCTCAGCAGCACCACCAGTTCCACCTGGTCCTCCACCACCTCCAGTACCATGTCTGCAACAACGGCATCTTGGCAGAACGTCGTACAACTGGGCTCTTCAGTGGGCAGCTGTGCCAAAAAGGAACAACATGCTGCTACCGGGTCTAGGTCTACCTGTATGTTCTTTGGTGTTTTTGTTCCCCTTGATGGGATGATGATTCCAAACATAATTCATTGCTATGGTTCACGGAGACTCAAAGCAAGAGTGCTTGAGATGATGTAGTGATACCATATCCCCAATGCTCCATGTACAGAGTATTTACCAGCATTCGCCCGAAATGACCCGAATGTGGGTAAATATTCCATAGATGGAGCATATATGGGTATATATACATATATCCAAAAATTTGGATTGGATATTCATTTATGCAAATTCTAGTTGGATTATTATTGGGAACAATATTATACACGTCACTTTAAAACTAAGCCATTGAATTCAAGCAACCCTGGTGTGCCAGAATCGGTTTTTCAACGGGAAAAAACCTTCAGGACGCCCAACAAAAATGTCCCGAGATGTGCCGCGAAAAAAGAACTCAGGGTGTTCTGCAGAAGTTCCCTTAAAATTCCGTAGACCAGTATAATGAAACCCGTATGAGAAAGATTAGCAACTGTTGCTCAAATATATACATATATTATATATATAGATACATATAATTGTATACAATTATATATACATACAGCGATATCCCAACTTATGCTGCTTAGGATCCCATGATTATATCCATTTGCGCCCGCAAGTATTGGTGATTCGATCATGTTCAACCCGCATGTGTGAAATATATATATATATATACAAATCCTCCATTTCCCCGTGAAATCCCCACCTACTGAATGATTATATAATCCACTATAGGTATTACTAGATAATTTTGATATATGTTTACATCCAGATATGTTGGATGATTAAGAACTACAGATCTATTGTTTCAGGTGAGTGTTATGATGAATCCAGATATTACTACAAGTATACACCCATGATATCCTGTATGTTCCAGTCATAATCACTTCCATACTATTGAATAGTGAGTCCATAGTGACCACTATCTCGATCATTTAGATCATAATATGTTGCTGTGTTATCCAGTCAGCGAATCAAAATCATGTATATCGGAGTATCCAAACCTATTGAATGATGATTATATCTGATTATATCATAGATCGGCTATGGTTATTTATTGTGTAATGATATAGATAATGATTGCATCCAGATATTAATATATGACCGGACAAATCAGTCCCTGGATAGTAACCAGATAACTAAGCGTATCCTGGTTATACAGATATTTCTTGGAGGATCATCCCACTTAGGAACTGGGGGTAATAAGCATATTTATTTATAAGCCAGCTAAAAATATATATACATATATGTATATATACACATATATATATATATACATATATATATATATGTATATATATATATGGGACAACCCCACGAATCAGGGAGTTTCCAACCAGGGTTATTCGCCACGTGCGATTCGCGGGATGATCTTCCAAGTGATCCATGGACGGATTGCAGCCTTGCAGTCAGAGAAGACTCAGCAATTTACTGTAGCCTTTTTGGGATTTGGATGGGTTTACAAGTTTACATACACCAATGGTCCTGCTAGAAAGTAAACTTTTTGCTGGGGATCAACAAACCATGAAGATTCCCAACCAATAGATACCAATGGGTACTAGTAACAGCTTCATCACCACTTGGGGTACCATAAGTAATAGGCCACTAGTAACTCGTCAATAGATACCACGTGATACAGTACCACTTGGTACCATGCTTTGTTAACTAGTGGTAATGTGATTCTGGTCAATAGTAGTCGGTCAACAACCATTAAACCATTATTAAACCTCCATGAATATCCCATTAAGACTCATGAAATCCAATCACTATTGAATCACTTTAAAATCCATTAATAGCCCACGAAAATCCCATTATATCCATTTATATCCCATTAAATTAATTTGGGTGGAACCCACCATTTAATCCATTAAAGATCATTAAATATAACTATTATATCCCCCTTGGCCGGCAGGTGACCAGCACATCGTCCGTCACCAGCACCAGCACCAGCATCACGAGCACGAGCTCTATGAGCACCACGACGTCTCCCAGAGATGAGAACGGTGGAGGGTGACATTTATGGGAGCTGATTTTTTTTGGGGATGGGGGGGGTAGGGAAAATGATGGACATGTTGTATTTTATTGGGGAATACTTAGATTTTTTTGGGGGGAAAATATGAAACTTGTGTATTTTACTTGGGACCAATGGCATTTTTTTGGGGGCGAAATCATGGAGATGTTGTATTTTGATTTGGAATACTGGGACGTTTTTAGGGAACATGATGGAAAATTGTATTTTAATGTGCTTTACTAGGGGAATAACGGGATTCGATGAACATTTCACCATGAACATTGGGGATGCAATGTGCATATACCCTCCAAATGACCATGAAAGCTCATGAAATAATAGGGACGATGATGATTTAATATTTATATAATGATCCATTGGAGTTGAGAGATTGTTGGATCAATGGATTAGTTAAGTTTGGATTTGAAACGGGAAACCTGGTTTTCGCGTCCAAAAAGAAAGGAGTGTCGTGCAAATTTCCGATAGGAGCTGCTTCATTATAGGGGAACCATGAAATACTTGGGATAATCTTGGGATTTAAATGGAAATAAATGACAAATGACGGTTGGTTGATGATGCTACCCAATATACTGGGGATGATCACAGTGCACGTTTGGGAATCCTTATCAACCAAGCAGTATGGGATGGATGACCATGGCCACAAGACTGAGTTCTGAGCATGAAACACTATGGGAACTAACCGCTCAAAATGGGCAGGGGGTGACAGGGATTGAAGTATGAAACTACATAGGGTCGGTAGAATATATATATATATACATGTGTATATATATATATATATCATAAATATAATTTACACCGGAAATGATCTTGTTGATGGTTACATCAGTTGTATACTGAAACCACAAATGTCATTGGGTAGTATGTTTGGTTGTCATGAATGGAGGTGTACATATTTAAGCGTTAACAGGTAGGATTGTCAAACTCATGCATGATGATTTGTAGATGGGTAGTAGTGGGGTGAAGCCTGTCCCCATTTATTCATAATTTTCCCGTTTCAATGACCATTTATAGGGGATTTCCCGTTGATGTTTGATTACCGGGGGGTGGTTTTGGTGGACGAATTCCATTCCCCCGATATTAATACCCTCTAATATGAGCCCCAGAATGAATAGATCCAAAACCAAACCAGTGGATGTTGAGGGGGTATTAAGCCATCTTTGAACTAGAGGTAAGTTTAAATACGTTAACAAAATGATGGACCAGTTGTTTGACAGCTTCAAATATAGGAAGAGTACCTAGGTTTGAATCTTGATTCTTGATAGTCTTCGAGCAGCAGTTTTGAGCTTTCTAGCACCGCGCCCAACAAACACAAGCGGATACCGGATTGGTGGAAATAGGCACCCCCAAAAGCCCACGGTCTATCAATGTTTATCATCATGTTCCCTCATTGCCAGCTTTTGGGAGTCTACACCCTAAGTGAAGAAATCCATGTTTTTTCCTACTCAAGCCCCATTTTTCGATGTTGAAACCACTATTTCTGATGGTAAAACCATGTAAAACCACCAATTTCATGGTTGGAATCGAAGCACTTGTCAGGACCAGCACGAGCGTAACAAGCGTCACCAGCACCACCACCAGTACCACGGTCACCACGGCGACCAGGACGTCTTAGCTGGATGGCGTTCCACCTGTTGTTCCACCTCCCCTAAGGTGATCCCGTAGTCGATTTGTTGACGTTCACAAGTTGTTTGTTTTTTTTTGTATTTTATACCCTCTGGTAAACTAACATAGCTGTGGAAAATCACTATTTTTAGTGGGAAAATCACCTATAAACTGCCATTTTCAATAGCTATGTTAGTTTACTAGAGGGTAAATACGTATTAATCCCATGTTTTCTATGTATGATTGTGCCATATTTAATGCCATTTTAGGCTTCACGCATATAGAAACTCGCGTCGTTTCGTGCTTCAGGCAATTTTTGTCTTGTGTCTGTGATTTTTTCTTTCATGCTCCGCAGCCATTTGAATGTTAGTTTTCCTGGTGTTTTCACACGTATTTTGAACATTAGTCATCAAGCAGACAAACTTCATGTATCAACATATAAATGTTCAACTTCACGGATGTGAGAATCGGGGACCGCAAAACTAGCAATCTAGGTTTCAAATGTTGGTTAACTTTTGCAGAACTCAAGTGTTCAAGTTCAATGTTGCAAGCGCAGCAACATTTTGAACTCCCTGCGTGACTCGCAAATGTCTCACCCCACCCCACCCCACCATAGCGTAGCATGACGTGTGTGTGTGTGCAAGTGCAAGAGAAGATCATCGTAGCGTAGCATTACGTGTGTATTCAAGTTAGCATGAACGTTATTGCCCCACCCCACCCCACCATAGCGTAGCATAGCGTGTATGTGCAAGTGCAAGAGAAGATCACCGTAGCGTAGCATGACGTGTGTGTGCAAGTTAACATGAACGTTACTGCCCCGCCCCACCCCACCACACCCCACCATAGCGTAGCATGACGTGTATGTGCGTGTGCAAGTTAACATGAACGTTATTGCCCCACCCCACCCCACCATAGCGTAGCGTGACGTGTGTGTGTGTGTGTGTGTGTCTGTCTGTGCAAGTGCAAGAGAAGATCACAGTAGCGTAGCATGACGTGTGTGTGTGTGTGTGCAAGTTAACATGAACGTTATTGCCCCACCCCACCCCACCCCACCCCACCCGAAATGACCAAAATGCATATTACATTGCGGGCTTCTACATGCGTGAATGGTGTTAGTTTACTAGAGGGTAAATACGTATTAATCCCATGTTTTCTATGTATGATTGTGCCATATTTAATGCCAATTTCATGTGATTATACCTCTATACCCCCATTTCGAAAAAAACACAATCCTCCATTGGTCCCAGTCCGAATCACCATGTTAGTATACCCCCTTCTGCAAACCAAAACATCTATAAAAGGCCCAGTACACTCAAAATCTGAGCAGTACGTCACCTACAACTGGAAACGATATTTCAATGGCCTATGTGTTTTTTATCAGTCCTTTTTGGATTTTTTCTCATCCCCAGTTTTTTTTCCCTGCCTTTTCGCGCAAGACAGGACAAGCACATCCGCGACTGTCACAAGCACCTCAGCGACTTTGCGACTTGGCTCCGGATTGGCACCACTGGTCTAATGTATAATGTATATGGTGTATATAAAGGGGGTATAATTAGGGATACCAACCCAAGATTGGTATGTCATTTTTTCTTGATTTCCCAAAAAGATTATTATCATTTCCGAAATTGGATTGTATAAATCCACCAGTTTGGCGAATCTGCTGTAGGAATATGTGTTTCACCTTGTTTGGCGTTGTTAAGCAAATCCAAGTTGTTTGAGTTTGATCACGGGAAAAGATAGACACAAAAACTTCGGGAGCGAAGTGGTACAGCCAGAATATGAGTCAGGGTGTAGTTGGGGTGTTAGACGCTAACGTTGGCGGATACTAGTCATTCTGTTTTTTTGTCCAGACATGCGGCATTTGCATACATGTACCACATGTTGTTGCCAATTTCATGGAGGAACTCGATGATCAACCACTTTTGTCTTGGGGGATAGCCTATTTCTCCCATTTTATGGGTATGACATGAATAGCTATGACAAACACTTGGGGATAGCCTACAAAGCTATGACAAACCTCAACACGACTTGGCTCAGGACTGCCACAACGATCACCAGCACCTCGCTCACTGCTACTGTAGCTTGGCGCCAGTCACCTCACTGGCGAAAGCCTATGATTCTTTTCGAATTGCCGGGAATATCACCATGATCAAACAACGATTCAGGATCAAACTGTGTCAACCTTAGATGCTTCGTATTGCATAACCGATTCTCTTGGCGAATATATGGGACATTCAAACATTTACTGACTGGTGCTTAGGGAATGGGGGAATGACCTATAATAACCAGTAACAGTCATCCCATTCCCCCATTCCCTACTAAGCACAAGTAAGTTTACGAACCACCTATATAGATAGATTATGATTTCCAGTGCAGCTAAGATTCGCCATTAGTTCAGTGTTCAGGTTTCGGCCAACAGAACTGCAAAAAAACTCTGTGAAAATATCAATGGTCTACCCTCTGGTAATTTAACATAGCTATTGAAAATGGCAATTTATAGTGGATTTTCCCATTAAAAATGGTGATTTCCCATAGTTATGTTAGTTTACTAGAGGGTAACAATGTTGTCAACCCTAGTCTATGTTGGTTCACTAATTACCCATCGAACGATAGGTCTAATCACCATAATTAAACCATATAGTTAAACTCGTGAAAGCACAAAGTTGAAGATTCCGACCTGGCGCACGGCCTATTTGAGCAAGTGAATAAGTCCACAATTTCTATGTTATCCCATTTATTCCTGGGTGAACTAATCCAAAAACACAAAGAGTTTTGAGATGGTAGATACCGCCCTGGTTTTTGATGGTCAAAACATGTCAAAACAAACATGTGGGTTTACCCATCAAACATGGTGATTTAAGATGATTTGACAATCTGTGGGGACTTGTTATCTAGCTTAACTAGGTGGTGCTCCCGTTTGTTAGCTAAGGCTAAGTTGTTCAATAACATTCACTAACTATTGTCTTCGTGATGAAGTAACTATATTTGGATGCGTAATAAACCAACTCCTTCACCCACCTTGGGCTTTCATGGGATTTAATTGGAATAGAATGGGAATACATACTGGTTCATGGTGATTACTGAGATGTATGTGCCATGGTCGAGAGATGGAACAAATGTGGATTTGAGAAACAGAAATGATGTACAACACTAGCAATCCCCCAACAAAATAGAAAAGTAATGCATTCCAGTTATAGTCATTAGAAACCACTATATCCCCATTGTATCCTGATTAAATCCTAGTAACATCCCATTAAATTCACGGTAATTCCATTGTCTTTTCATTAACATCCCAGCAAGTTTTAAATGCGATGTCACCATATCCCCATTAACATCCCATTCAGATCTCTATATATATATATATGCCATTAAATGCCAATTTAATAACATCCGGTAAAATCACATCAAATCACCTTTGTTGATGGTAAAATCTCATGAAATAACGGTTTTTCGATGGTATAATCATAGAAGCCATTTAGATCGCCATGCTTTGATGGTAAAATCCCATGATTTGTTCCCATCTTTCATCCGTTTGTTGGATGCTGAGTCTACCAGCTTGACTGTCACAACTGTCACGGTTACCGAAACGACGGTGACCGTCAGCAGCACCACCAGTAGCACGATGACCGTCACCTCGCGCCATGGCGAGTTGATGCCTTCAAAAAAGGGAGTGTTATGGAATTGATATAAGTGATGTTTGAATGGGATGTGAATGGGATTTGGGATGGGGATGTGCATGGGATTTTTGGAGTTTTTTTCTGTGATTTTGATGGGATTTTTAATCGTACATGTTTGGCCAACTACCTCCAATTTGGGAGCATCTGATAAAATGGGGTATTTCACCAGAACTACATGGGATTTCATCAGCCAAAACGGTTCGGTTGGTGATTGCAACTGGGATGTGATTTTTCATCTCCAAGGTGGAGCCCCGTAATCGTCGTGCACGATACGTTGGTTTGAGTCAAGTAACGGAACTGGAGGGTCTATGGTGATGAAATAACTGTAATAGGATGGGTAATAATCTTACATTTTAGGGGGTTATAATATGTTATACTCTTACATTTAGGGGGACACCTGGTAAAACAAATAGTACACAACCCAGAATCTCTGAGGATGTATACTTCAATGGATTTGCTGGGTATCCTTGTTTGAGACAAACCCTTTTGGTTAAGGGGATGATCATCCGATTTGGGGATAATCCAAGGCTCAACCACAGATTTTTCAATGGAATACCCTCTGATAATAAAACCTGGCTTTCTTGAACACCATCCTTACTGATATTTACAATATGGTAGGTATCCATCTGTGGACGATTATCAGCTTGAACATGGGGGTTCTAGCCAGCTCTTTTTTTTTCCTTACCTCATTAGAGGGTACCCTGAACATGAAACAGGCCCCAGGCTGGAGACTTAGAAGTGAGTTTATAAATTATATTTTCATATTATATATATAATTATATATATATATATTCATCGTTAAAAGATGAAAAAGATGAATGTTGATTTGAGGTCTCCCTTATACATTGCTTTGCTGGGGTTATTGAAAAAGTCCGGAAGAGTCTACAACAATGCACCACAGAGGTTCACCTCGTAGGGGTCAGAAATCTGATCGCGAGGATGTTTCGATCCCCCAACTAGTTTGGGAAACTGTTACCACAGACCAAAAACGTTGCTTGAATGTTTTTTTCCGGGTGCTTTATGACGGATTTTTTATTTGATTTTGTTTCGACACGATTTCTCACAAGTTTCAAAAGCTGACCTCTTGAGATTGTTTCTTACAACATGTATAGTTTGTATTCGTATTGGCCTATGCAAAACTGGCATGTTTCAGTTTGAGTGACACCTCAAGAGCCGGCATTGCCGAATTTGCCGATCAACTGAGTTAACCGTTAACCTTTGATAGTTCAGTAATTTAGTGCACTTCATTTGATTTCATTTCTTGCTGTTAATGGAGATATTCACTATCCAGGGTATCCACATTGTCAGGTTGATTCTATCCTCCTGGTTGTTGATGATATCAATGATATCCTCATTGTTGGTTGACTCCTTTGCTATTGATTCCATCACCATGTTTTTCCCTTGGACCCACCAAGAAATGAATAGTTCTTTTCTACCTCGGTCTCTCTACATTGCTGTTAACTTTCCATTTCAACTTGTGCTTATATTTTTTTAAAAAGAGTGTCCATGTTGTTGTTGGTTTATTAGTGTTGTAAAACACTTAAATGCAACAGATACAAGTTGCGATAGTGACGTCCGTGATTACCTTTTCTGTCGAAAACATTGGATAGGCTACACAGTTTGTCAAACTGGTTCCATCCATGTATATGGATTCGGTGTACCCATTGAACTAGAGCAACATTTGTTAATGCCAATTGATATGTCACCATTCTAAGGCCAATTGTCTAAACATATTTAGATCACTGATGGTTTCCTGTTTGGTGTCCTCTAATCTCTAAACGAACCGCAGCATGCTCGTCATCCTGAGGACGTCGCAGACCCACACCACCTCCACGTCATCCACCTACACCACCACCACGACCTACCAAGAGCCCAACCACTGCGCCTGGGACGATGTTTGATATCTTGGACTGGCGACCATCAGCGAATTATGGTGGGAACCCATGGGAACAACCTTTGCATTTCTATCCATTTGTGAACAATGGGCGCAGGTTGAAAACTACTGACATCCCAAGAAAAACAGTACTGGCCCCCCTCAAAAAAAACGTACCATGCCCATGCTACCGTTCAAAATTACTCCACGAATCAGAAACCATTTGTGGGTCAACTGGCACCCCAAGGTCACCATTCCCGCTTTCGATTACCGGCACTCCCGAAGTTTGATGCTTCAATCCCCCGACGGGTTGATCATGAAAATCGTCCCGTTCACTTAACAATAGTTATATAAATCATGGTTGGTTTTAGATGTTTTAGGCCTTTTGAGCAAGCCTCCAACTTTGGTGAAAATCCATAATAACATCTAAAAACTCATGAAAATCCCCCAACTTTTATGGTGAATGTCGTTCTGGCTTCACCCTTCCCCTTGCCGTGATCAGGTGGTCCCTGGGTTTCAACCGGCGGCTTCATCCGAGTGGGGCCATGGGACAGCGCCTTGGCCATGCTGCTTTCATGGGATTTTGACCGATTTTTCCAGGAATATGGTTCAATGGATTAGTTAATGGGAAAATTTACAGGAAACCCCTATATTTCATGGGAAAATCCATGGTTTCCTGTAGATTTTCCCTTAAACCAATCCGATGAATGGTGAGTTCATGAGAGTTTCATGATATTTAGCCTAGCGCTTTCATGTGACTGGTGATGTTGTTTTAACCCAAGCTTCCAGTTAGCTGTTTGATCGGAAACTGGAAGGTGGAGGTCTTGCAGGTGAAGCCAGGAAAATGCAAAAAATAGGTATCCAACTACTACAAGAAATGGTGGCAAAAGAAGACCGGTTCAATTTAGGTGTGTACCATTGTGTAACGATGACTTGTGGCCATTTTTCGGGAATTCAACGAGCGGAAGAGTTGAGAGATCCAACCAAATGGGAAAGACGACTCTTGTGTGGCAAGGTTTCCTACATCTTTGGAAAAAAAAACATTTGGCTGACTGTTCGGATAGTGCCATCCCGGAGATTCAAATAATAAACTCACCCAGCATTCAACTTGAACGTCAAAATCATTCAAAATCTCTTGGTCCTGCAACTAGCCGGCGCCATGAATTTCATGGGTTTATCCCATATTATCCCCATTGTTCTACAGTTAATCCGGCCCCAATGTTTTGGAGTAAAATCAGCCATGAATTTCATGACACCACAGCCGCAACGTCCTAGGAGGAGAAGTGAATATTGAAACAGGGCAAGGCACCTACGAGTGGCGCGTGTACTACACCAAGCTCCCAAGAGCCGCGGGTGAAGGCAATTGAGGCTGCATACCCTCCGGTAATCGGTTACAAGAATAATTGGAAATCCCCGAATTGTGATTGAAAACCCATGAAGAATGGAGGGTTTAGTGGAAAATTCTCCATGTGTCCATGTATAGCTGATTTTCCCAGCTAAAAACCTCCATTTATAGAGGATTGTTCAACCAGCCACGTTTGATTAGCAGAGGAGAAATGGCGGAGAAACTGCCAAACTCTTTTTCAGTTGTTCCCTTTACAGTGTTTTTGTTTCTGCCACCGTCCCAAGGTTAGCATGATCTGGGATATTAATGGTGTCATGAAACCTGGCAATGGAAAATCTCTCATTGATCGCGGATTTTCCAATCAAAACCTCCAATTTACAGGGGATTTCCATGCTTGCCATTGACAGCCCGGAGGGTACCTGGGATGATACTCCCCATGGACTGCGGAGGAGACGAAAACCAGGAGTTCTTGGTGACCCACTGCAAGGATATTCAGTTGACCACTTGCGACATCTACTGCACCTTGGTTTTGGTGTGTTTGTTGCCGACCAATTGGCACTTGGACTGGCAATTTTTAACTGGAGACAGCTTGGGTTCATTAATGCTTTTATCTGTTGCTATAGATGGTAATATGTATCAACCAGCTCGGAAAAAGGATGGTATCCAAGATTGGCCATGTACAGCTCACCATGTGATAACTGGGATACTGGGATGCTAATTGACCGAACCCATGTCTTCAAGTGCTCAATGCAAAGTCCACAGTGTGCATTGCGCATAGTCATGCAGATGGTTCTTCAATACTTCATGGTTTCTTTAGGGTACAGTAAACATGTGCAGCCCTGCTAAGAATCTCTGGTGCAAAAGGTTGAATGTCTTGCCTTTGAGCTCCCGAGTACACACAAGACACGCAAGATATCGCAAGATTGGCGACTCCCGGATACTCCCGGTATTTGATGGGATTTCCTATATATATATATATGCCATCTTATGCCCATCTACAGACACCCCGAAATATCCCGAATTGGTGTTGAACCTGGAAGGTTTGGAGCCTGGTGCATCATATGATGTGAGTCACTTGGCAATGTTGTGGAAATGTTGCTTTGCATGTGTTTCATACTTGACATTGGCTGATTTGTTTTGTCCGCCTGCAGCAACCACGATCAGATATGCACTTGCGGATACTTAAATAAGTTGGGACTTTCAAGACAAAACAAGTCACCAAAGAATGATACATGATTTTTTAGTGAGCTATTGAAAATAGCCATTGATTTCGTGGATTTTCCCATTAAAAAGTGTGATTTCCCATAGTTATGTTAGGCAATACCAGAGGGTATGAGTACAAGATCATAGCAAATCCATTCAACTCCTTTGTTTTTTCCGGAGTTTTTCTTCGAAATCTTTGGCACTGCGACCAGGAGTGAATCTGGTGCGAATCGACGCCAACTTGCACGTCGTGGTCATTGGGTTCCGTGGCAGCGCCAGTGGCCAGATGTGGAGAATGCTATGGCCATTCATATAGGATTTATATGGGATCTATATGGGATTGATACGAGATTTAAGGGGAAAAATGTGGGATGTGCTGTGGATCCTGTTGAACAAGATATGATTCTTACACCTTAGCTGTAGGAATTGAATCCCATCTTCCCATCCCGATAGTGTTCATACCTCCCTGACCCCAAAATGAAGGGATCAATAGATCTGTAGCCTTTTCGCCTGTTGGGAAGGCAAGCAATGTTAAGCCACCAAGCAGGTAGCTGATGTTATGCTGGAAAAAGAATAGGCAACAGTCCCCCAAGGTTTGGTGCCAAATCTTTGGTGATTGAATCCTCAATGCCAGGCTCAAGGGAGGATATGTTCTGTTTACTTCATGTATCTTAATGTAATGATATGTTTATGTATATATATATATACAGCCCAGTGGCCATCGGGTCAAATGGCCAAGGGGATATATAATGAGATATATATATATATATTATGTATATTATACTATAGTTATATATATATATATACTGTAATTATGATATAGATATACTGTCTATTTATGTCCAGTTTTTCTATTTCTACCCTTGTTCTCGTTGCAGAGGATCAGCCATTGTCAAGCATGCCCCCAGCAGGATGCTCTGTTTTTCCTGACACCATTTGATGACAGCCATGTCTAGATCATTTCCCCAATAGAATTGGTGATAGCCTCCAATGATCACTCGATACAATGCTTGGTTTGATGCCCTCAATGACGGGAAATTCTGCCGGCAAATTCCCATCGTGTTCTCTGATAATTTTCGTAGCTGCCTACATGAAATGGTGATATCCACCCTGATATCATCATCTCCCATTTTTTTTGGGGCAAACAAAGTGACTACCCTCCTGTAAACGTTTGCATACATGTGGAAAAAGAAAGACTATTTTCCTCAGGAAACCATTGGTTTCCACATCCTTTTCGATGTTTCCCCTAGGTATAACATTATCGAACAGTCCGTATACGTGCCCAACGAACGGGCGGGAATGCCTGAGGTGAGATGTTGCTGCTGACTTTTCACAGGGATATAATTGATATAATCCGGTATATATATATATACATCTATCGGGGCTCAAAAAAAGATAGAAAAGACAATCACCATCAAGTTAATTAGTGTGGATTTACTTTTCGATTTTTCTTTTGGTTTGTTATAATAAATTGGTCGATTTAATCGAATATAGTGATGGAGGCCATTAATGTGGGATTATACATAAACAATAGTGGGTATCAATACCAATGATGATTTTACCTAGACCCTCCAAATACTCTACAAAAATGGTCAAAGTACTACATAATAGTTAGTTCATTCTGGGGCAAAACTGCATTTTTAAGGGTACAAACGGAGGGTCTCGGTAAAACCATTGATGATTTTGTTGGTGATGTGAACTATTTGTAGTTTTCAACCACAGAAATGGGAGTGAGCCATGATAAGCACCTCGGTTGATCGGTTTCTATAGGGAGTTATATTAACTGATACTAACTGCTTTACTCTTTGTTTTTTTTGGGATGATTAAGGGCCATGATAAACGGAATGTGTACAAACCGGCCAGTATGATTATGGGATGGGATACGGGTATTGTATTTTTCATGGCTCAAGTGGGATATTGGCTGATTCAATGATTCATATTTGAACATTAGAGAGTATCTCAATAACATTGTTTACACGCCCATCTAATTGTAGGTATTTCCACTATAAATCACATTGTTGGCCTTGTTGCACCCACTTACCCAGTTCCTGCGAGGAACCCCACACGATCCCACACGATTTTTGCTTCTCGGTTTGTTGGGTTCGCCACGTTCGCCAGAACCTGCAAGTGCTGACCCATGGAGACCACACTTTGGAGATTTTATGGACACCATCGGAGGAGCAGGTGCCGAAAAGTTGTCGCGGCTTTTGGATCGTGCTGCCTCCAAAATGGGAGATCTACCTCTTATGAAGAATTGGGTGGGGAAATATTTGGTTTTTCAGAACATCGGGGATAGATTCTGTGATGATTTTATGGCATATGTGTTATGTGGGTGTGCGTCTTCCATGGAGAAGTTATTACCAATCTTAATTGATGGCTTTCCATCGAGGGGATGGGGTTCCAATTGTTGAGATCCCCACATGACCATCCCTCAAAGAAGCTACTTCGATGTTTTTTTTATTTTGGGGTATATAAACCATGATGCTGGTTGACTTAAGCCAAAAAAGTTTGGGATCAAAACCTATAGGTCCACCATGGTCCACCCCCTGAGAGCTATAGCTGTTGCCAGGGCAACTGCTCCTTCAACTCCTATACGGTGGAGATCCAGGCCATGAATGGCGGCTGGTTGGTGAACCCACCCGGTTGTACCGACCTGACGCAGGATTTCCAGACGAATTGCTACTTGATGCATTCAGAAAGCTATGGACAGTTGCCTCAGTTGCCCGTTGATAGGTGATTCACCTATTGAAAATGGTGATGTTCCGTAGATTACCAGGGGGTAGCCTCCAAAAAGTGAAGCTACTGCAGGGGTGTCGTTTTTTCCAGAATGTTGATCATCAGATCCTCGTGCAAGCTTCTGTTGAATCCTTTAAAGGTAGGGAATCCATGCGTCTTGGTTGTTTAGGTCATGGTCCATGACCTTCCATTAAGTATCGCTTGCAGTCCAGAAGTTACCGTGCCTTGATGAAAGGCACAACTTTGAAAGGGTCCTCAACTTGTCAGGCGTATTGTTTGGAGAATACGCTACCCTAAAAAACACATGTTCTTTTATTCATCATTTTATGGGTGTGTCTTAAAATTGGGTACACCAACATCCAATGGTCTATTCTTATATGTTCATTGAACATTACCATTTTGGAGGTCCCCAATTTTCAGACAAACCCATATTGTCTTCATGAATACAGCTAGTTGAACACCCAAGAGGCAGTCTAGAAGATGCAGGTGCTGGGGCAGTTGTGGAAGGATCCAATGTCACGGGAAACAATTTCTGGCAAAATGTTTAATGGTATATGAATGGGGATAGAACCAACTACAACTATATTTCATGGATTTTCATGGGATGCAATGGGATTATTGGGATCTATGATGGGAAAGCCTCTGGTAATTTTAGAGTTTGCTCTCCAAAATGGCCCGACTTCGATGATTTTCCTATGACCAATGGCGATTTTCCATTAGGTATGTTAAAGTACCAGAGGATAGGTGGAGAATTACCGTTGGTTTCAATTGATGGCCTGAAATTCACTGAGGGTTTCCATTGGAACCCCCATGGCCTGAGGTACTTTGACGGGCTTAGCCTGTGATACTCCATACCAAATCCAGGTGGGGCTGGCAAGGGAAGCCCTCTGGTAAATGAACATAGCCATTGAACATGGCGATTTACCTTCTGGTTATTTAACATAGCCATGGAAAAATACCATGTAAATGGAGGTGTTAATGGGAAAATCATGAACAATTAGCCATTTTCCACGGCTATGTTAAATAACCAGAGGGTAGTTCGCTGATTTACCCATTAAAAGGTTGATGATTTTTCATCGCTATGTCAGTTTACCAGAGGGTAATACGGACAGGATGGATGAACCTCCTAAACAGTGAAACGTCTTCCTTTCCTTTTAAAAATCCACGCCAAATGGTACCAGTTTGGATGAAAAAAGGGGATGGAAAACCCAAGGAACCTTACACCAAAAAAAACGAAGAACCCTCCACCTGGGATAGTGATCCCTGCTTGGAAAATCGGCGGATTTCTTCTCATAAAGCTATTGATATCGTCATATGGAGGTTTCCACAAATGGGGGATCCCAAAAATGGATGGTCTACCATGGAAAACCATGTGGTCCTGTTGAAATGGATGATTTCGGGTACCCCCATTTTAGGAAACCCCCCATATATCGACTATGCCATCTATGTGTCTGTCAAGCCAAAACAAGCACAAGATTCACTTCACATGCTCACCACCGATGATGATGTGATCATCATCTCCCGTATTTGCTTAGTATCATTTCCCATTCTTGTTGGTTAAGTCCCTATTAATCACCATAGAATCCCTATAGGTCCCATGAAACCTCCATTTATCCCATATGTTTTGCTGGTAAAACCTTTATTCAGCCATTAAATCACCATTAAACCTGTATGAATCCCATAAAATCCCATAAAATCCCGTAAAATCACTATTAAATCACCATTAAACCTCCGTTAAACTCCGTTAACCCCACAAATTAATTGGTTAAATCCCACATTCTTCCAGAAACCCCAGGTGAAGCAGCTCTGTGAGAATGAGGAGAGCAACTCAGACTGGAGCAGACCCATCATTGGCGAAACCCTGGCTCCTTGGCAGCAGATAGTGAATCAGCCAGTTAGCTTCATGATGTTCATGTCAGTCAGCTACAGATACTTTTTCATTACTTAGATATATAGTGAATTTAAGATTCTAGTTGATCATTCTTAAATAGTCATAGTTCATGCGAATTGAATTCGAATTGTGGGTTTCTTGACTTCGTCCGAAGATCCAACGGCCCCAAGGAGGGCGGTGCCTGCGCCGACGCAGCGGAACCTCCCACGGACCAAGCCGCGACCCCGGCGTTGTGTGCATGAGGAGACACTGTGATAAACCCAAGGATACTTTCGTAGAACTATATAATGTACTTCATTAAATTAGGTAATTTATAGCAATTATATAGCACCTACAGTACTACAGTAATGACTACAATAATAGTCAGTATTAGTACTATAAATATTACTGTCGACTGTTGTTAAACGGTTACTATGAGGATAATGAGTTATCTCGCCATACATCTAGAGATCTAATAGGTTATTGTGTTATATAGAAGATGCATAGTTTGTTCTGCATATCATGTAAACCTATTATCTCACTTGCAGGCATAAGGATACAATAAGGAATCATAAATCTTGCCGAAGTGTACCAGTTCAGGGAGTTATAGCTATATCTACATGGGTTTCTGATTGCTGATTGCAATTAAGGCAGTACATTGCTTTGGCAAATCAACAGATCATGATTTCCCATTCATCAAGATCATAGAGACCATCAAGCAAGTTAATGATGTGGCAAAACATCGATCTAGATGAAGATATTTACATGATTGGTTTCATGCTCATCCTCACCATACGGCTATATCAATTCATCCTCAACATACTACATCGAATTCATCCTCGACATGCTATCTCAAAATGATACAACGTAATTTACAAAAAATCAGTCTCCCAGCGATCGATTCCTCTTAGTCATTGCTTCATGCCCAGGCCAAAGGTGTAGGCGAGGTGGCGATTAGATACATCAATGGATAGGTTTACAGAATTGGATGAGGGGAAAAGTTCAAGGGTTGAAACTACGGATTTCCCCTGAAAAAGTTCCCTGTCAGATAGGTCAACAAACCCAAACATCATTAATATCACCTTCCAGTTTCCTATCTCCTATCGGTCTGGAAGGTTAGGGGCTGGTGAAAACCCATGGTTTCCCTTCCTAAATCAATCGATTGGGTGTTTCGGGTGATTGTCCACGAGGTGGCGACCACAGAAATCATCGTGCCCGGAAGCCCATGGGTTACGCTTGAAACAGCGTGAAAACTAACATCCCGAACATGGGATCATTGGTTTGTTTGAAGATTTAGAAAAAAATCAAGATCTATTGTTGGGATGGTTGGCTCAACCACAAATCAGAGATTTCATAAGATGTTTTTTTGTGATACCAGCGGATTTCAATGGACTTGTTCTTCCGTTAGGTAACTTCCTGATACTTCCTGCACATTTGCCTGGCTTCACTCTCGCAAGCCTCGACTCATAGCCTTTGGTCCCTTGAAATCTTGACCTTCTTCCACACTGTTTCCCCATAGACGGGCGATAAAAAAAAATGTTGCACACCCTCAAGTGTGGCTATATCATCCAACTTTTGATAACGCTTGGCACAGGTTTGCACCACACACCTTTCACTCCCTGGTAGGCCGGATTCGAGTGGAGGTGGTCGACGTTTGTCGTCAGCGGAGTGCCAATCGATTGACTATTTGTGCCTTGGAAACACCACGGAAAGGCTGAGGTTTCAACATTGAAACCACCAGTTACTGGGGGCGAACCCTTAGAGACGGGTGGCTCTTGTGTTGTTGGTCAACATTGGTCAACTATTGACCCTGTCCATGTGGATTGGCGGTGTTTCAAGTTTCAATGAAGCTAGTATGCTATATATATATATATATATATCCGTTCCTTGGCTCATTTGTAAGATGCAAGTGACATGCGTAAACCAGTTGAGATTCTTGAAGCCTTCATTGTTTTCCATGGAAGAGAACACGTTTTTTTTGCGGGATCGAACCAACAGCCGTCCAATCACCCAAGAACGCCTCTAGGCTTCGACTTCGTTGGACCCAAGGAGAGCAGCAGGAGCACATCTGGGTGTAGTTCACGCCGGAAAACATGGAAACTACCATCCGGTAAACTAACATAGCTATTGAAAATGATCCATGCATATATATATATATGTATTTGATTTACCTATCAAAAGTTCCATCATTTTCCATAGTTATGTTAGTTTACCAGAGAGTATACACGGTGGCCATCGGTGTCCAGCCTAGTTGAAAGTATTTGTAAATCGGTTTAGATTTACCCCATGAACTGTAGTCATATCATCATATCTACCATGAATCCAATGAATCCCATAGTTAACCTAGTTCTGTTCACCAACTTTGCTAATTATGGGGCCCCACCTTGTAGATATTGAAATAGTGGAAATTGAGGTATGACTGCGGTCGCAGAATCCAATAAGTTTCAGCATGGCAATTCCTCATTCAAAATGGCAATTTGACGGGAGATGTGTCCCTACTTCTGGAGAAACCTTTCTGGCTGCAGAAATCCAGCTACGCATCCCGAAAAAGCTCAGCACAAAACTGGTGCCCTGGAAATCCGACAGAGTATAGTCTTAGGAAAATTGACTAATGATTCAGAGGTACCCTGAATTGGTGGATTTGTATTCAAAGATAAGTGTCGCACGTTCTTGCACCTTGCGGATCAAAATTCGACCTATCCTATCCTCTAGTTATCTCTAGTTGAAAAGGATGATACAACAAGTCCACAGGCCGTTTCTATCTTTTCCAACCGTATCCAAAGTGCTCACTGTTTCTTAGCTTTGCTGAGGATTGAGAATTGCCATTGGCAAATCAAACAGTTAAGAATCCATGCAGATTAAATTTACATGTAATCTCCAATCCAATGGCAACATGTGCGAAAACTGGCTCCAGGACTCCCAATTCCTCGTATGGAATCTGGAGGTCTACAAATTAACCGTCGCCACTTGGTCCGTACCGGGTATCCTGCCAGTTCTGGATGGTTTTGGCCAACCATTTCTGGTGGGTTTGGGGATGGGGTTTAGGGCCTAGGGTTTACTGATTCACTGCTTTACTCAATCCAGAGAGGACTCCCAGAAACTTGGAGATGCATTCCGGACGCGTCAAGAAATACTGTATCAGAATGTACAATGAACGTACAGTACACTCAGTACACTCAGTACAGCAATGCTGCATGTCCATGTCCCTCAAGGTGTTGAAGTCACATCTCAGATGTGATCCCGGTCGCACTCAGGTCGCAGGCGTCATTGATCCCAACGGAAATGAGGTGATTCCTGGTGTCTGCCAAGGCTCGAATACCGGAGGATCATCCAGTTAGAAACTGAGTGAGTTGCAGGCTGCAAGCCATTTATGATGGAATATTCCAGTTCCAGTTAGGGGACTTCCAGTTCCATTTATGATGGAATATTCCATTTATGATGGAACTTATCAGGCAGAGTTATGAACTACTTAATGCAGGAGTGTTGATTCAGTCTTGACTGACACGCAGCATCTTTGGCCGTTTGGGCCATTGGGGAAAGTGTCAGAATAGTTTTCTGCGTGACCTGACCTTGCCTCGCTTTTTGCAAGCTCGCGGACTCAAGCCTCTGTGTGCCCAAGTGGACCTAGTGATCCTAATGTGATCCTGGTGCCCATGCCAATCTCGGAAATATGCTGGAAAATGTCGGTATGCAAGTAGAGCCTGCACAACCCGTTCCAGTAGGCAGACGTGTTCCAAAGGAGTGAGCGCAAGGTTTTGCCTGTAGGAGTTCCAGTGATGTAAGAAACTTTGCGTGCTGTGTTTCAGTGAATGCTTTCTTTGGAAGACATCGTTGTTGAGTCACGGCAGCTTTGGATCACTCAGTTGCAGTGACCAACCCAGTGTAACTTCACGTTTTTTGACATCTCTCTCCCTCGGCATGTTTTTCTTTTGACACCCTTTTCTGTTGACATCTCTGTCTCTCGACACTTTTTTTCGCTTGATGCTTCTTTTTGTTGACATCTATCTTTCCCGGCGTCTCTTGCACCTGCCACCTGCTTCTCCCATACCATACTTTTTCGTCACAATTCTTTGCCTCGATGTCAGTGTCCCCGGAATTCCCTTTCCCGTCGCATCTCTTTTCTTGTGACGGCTCTTTCGGATGTCACCTCTTTCTCCGAACACAAACTTTCTTTTGACCCGGTTCTTCCTTGACCCCCTTTCAACATTTTCAACTTGACATCTCCTTCTCTTGACATTTCTTTCTCTTGTAGTGGCACCACACGGTACAGCCGACTGTGCCGAGCGGCAAAACACAATAGCAGTGCACCTTGTGACAGGTCACAAGATGTTACAAGTCACCGCACGAAAGTCGTTCCGCCCATTGTGTAATCCTGCCTCGCAACCGAGCCTACTCAATGTTCAACGAACGCAGACACGTGCTCAGAAGGGGGAAAAAACACAGTGTTGAATTAATAAAACATGATAGAATATGTTAAGATTCAAATCACTGGTTCAAGCTTCAAGGAACAGTTCTCACCTTTTTTTAGCTCTTCTTAGCCCTTCTCAGCTCTTTTCAAAGCTTCTCACCTCTTTACTCTTTTCCCCTCTCCTCACCTCTTCCCAACTCTTTCTCGACTTATCAGGACTTACAGTATCTAAATCCATCTCAACTCTCCGTACCTTTTCTCACCTCTTCTCACCCCTTCCCAACTGTTTCCAACGCTTCTCAACCCTTCTCACCTCATCATTTCTCAAGTCCTCTTCTCAACTCTTTTAAACTCCTCTCAGCTCTTCTCAACTCTTCTCAGCTCGTTTTTTTCCTTTCTTCATTCTTCTTACCTTGTCTCTGCTCTTCCCAACTCCTCTCAACCCATTTCACCTCTTCTCAGCACATCTCAACTCTTGTCAGCTCTTCTCAGATTTTCTCGTCTTCTCTCAGCCCTTTTTTCAATTGTGGAGTTACGCGAAACCCAGAGTGTCTCAACAAAACTGTCTTGTCAGAAAATATGTCAGAATAAGTGTCACAATATATGTCAGAATTTGCTGAAACGACATGTCGCAATATGTTCATAGGAACTCTGTAGTAGCATCACTGGAACATGCATTCTTCACAGCAGGGTTGCCTTAGATGATCCGATGTTTTCCTCTGATCACCTTGCCCTTTCCTTTGACAACCTCTGGTTGTCTTGTCAACTTATGTTTTCTCTTGTTTTGTAGATATGGCCTGTCATTAAAAGGTTCCCTAGATATGTGTCAGAATATGCATCAGGAATAATCAGGAAATATGTTTGAACATATGAGTAACCGACAACATTATTGTAATACGAATTTAGTTTTGCTTCGCCTTGGCCTTTCTGAGCATGCCCAAAAACTTCATAATCTATCGGGCACGACCCTATACCGATACCCCATTTTGTGATATCTCCGGGAGTAGTCAAATCCTGACAACCGATAGGGGACGACTATAATTTTTGCATGGCATTGGATTTAAATAATTCCGTCCGCCACTCATATGTCAAACTAAATGCATCAGTACTCATGTCAGAATATGTCAGAATCTATGCCAGAAAAGGGAGACAATGATACATACTATGTCAAAAGTCAAAACAATATGTTTCTCGTATTGCCGTTACATACATACACATATCATGTCAGAATGTTTATGTTGCTGTGTGTCACGCAAAGTCAGCAATTCTGCTAGAGCCCCTGGTTATTCTCGACAGCCCTGGAGGACATTTAGCAGCAGTGGCGTCCCAGAATCCGGCTCAACTTACAGGTAAGTATCTCTAGACATAGGATGAAGTTATATGAAGTTGTTGTTTCATGTCTCACGAACAGTTGGTTGGTCAACTGAATTGGCCACTTGGTTTTACTTGTTGTGTGATAGAAAATTGATCCTATAAGAGATGCCCAGAATACTTACTCAGAAAAATAGATTTTAATATGGATATGAATCAAAGTTAGAAACTCTCAACCATGAATTGTTTCATGCTCAAAGTGACCAATTTTGTGGGCCCCATTGGTCCCTTGTTCTGCCCCATCCCCATGTATATTGGATCTCTAGTTGGTAGAATCTCCTCGACAGAATGGTTTTGTCGTTCGCAAAAACCCGCGCCCTTCCCATGTCTAACATTGGACAACCATGATCATAAATCACAAAACATCTTTGTGATTGGGGCAACCCATTTTTTCAGAAACCCGAATATTATGATGGGTTATATATCATACTACCGGAATCACATCCCCATCAAATCGCCATTTTCACAAGGTAGTGCATCCCAGTGATAAGTTGGTTTAGATTCACCCCATCAACTAGTCGCTAATATATACTCACCATAGACATATAATGATATACCTACCATAAATCATACTTAACCTATATAGTTATGTTCACCAACTTAGCTATCATTTTGGGGGCCCGCACCTGACAGGGAAAGAAACATGTTATACAACGACCTCTCTTTGCACAGGCATCATGAGTCGTGAAACCACTGAGTGCGTACTTCTAGGAGACCGCGGGAAGATGGCTGGGGATGAATGGAATTCATGGGATTCCATGGGTGGTGGCTTAAAGGAGAGGATTGAACATTCAATGGGGAACGTTCTGTTTTGCTCTACCAAAGTGAAGAAACCAACGCATGAGGTCCATAAAGATGATGCAGTAATGACGTTGACGTTGGCAAAGGCGTGTTGACACTTCCCAGTCTCACAGTCTAGATATGAGTTCTCAGTTTGCACAATCTGCTTTTTTCCTACAATTAACATCTTGAATATGATTCTGCATGCAATTGTCCCTGCATCGAAAACCATGGGCTTATAGGTGTTTAACTTTCTTCAGGAGTCTGCAAGGTAACTCAGCATTGTTGAAAGCCCCATTTGTGGGAGAGGTGATACTCCCAAATTCATGATCCAAATTAGTGGTACGTATCCAGTATTTTCAGGATATACACTATGGTTCTGAACACTTCTCAATGGCTTTTGTTGCCGCTAGGTATTTCGGTATATTTTGAAAAGGAAGCCCCCAGACCATCGCAGACCCAGGTTGCTTTCCCTGAATCGACAGCTTTACGACCATCAAAGTTTGAATTCACTGGTCGACATATTAACATGATCTGTGGCAGGGACGATGTATATGCTTATATACATATATGCATAACCATACATTTTGTAGAATCACACATACAGTATTATGATTACAACATATACATATATAGTATACACAATACAAGGTTGATTGAACTGTTCATTTGAAATTGTTGGTCGATATTTCCATGGTTGGACTCGCCAGGAATGCCCTTCGGAATGTACGCCTTCTCAGTGCAGGAAGTCTCCCTGCTGCCAGGGAGTCTCAGTGGATTCTGGTGAGACTATCATCTCCAGAATCTATCGATGAATCTATAGTATATCCACTTGTAAGTGGAAGTTATATAAATGGAGGTATATACACATATGTAAACATATCATTTATAATTCATCTAAAGCTGATAAATGAATATTATATACGTGTATATATAAATATAAATATGTATCCATTTGTAACTGGGACTGCAGCCCTAAGACAAATGGGTTGAAGGGAAGAAACATGAAGAAGCCATAGAATTTCGAGTTCTTTGCTGTGGCCTTCCACACTTAGTCACTGGCTTTTGGAGACCAGCTTCGCTGAGGCCGGAAACCAGTTCACCTATGTCCGAAATGAGTAATCCTACCTGGATTCCCAGGTGCGGGGCGAGATAGGCTGAAACAGGCTTCGACTTCAAAAAGGGTTAGGTGCCTCACTAGTTCTAAGGCATCAAACTTTCATACTATTCATGTATATTTGCCATTGTTTGCAGAGAGATTGAAAGGATTTGGCCGGTTGTGGTAAACATGGCGCAAGCATACCAAACATGGTGAATGTTTTGGGATTTGTCTCAACTTTGGACCTCCAAAGTCCAATTGAAAACAATAATCATTTTCATCAGCCTTTTCCATCCTTTTCCCTAATATTTAGATATCAAATGGGGGTAAATCCCCCACTCTTGAGCAAAGCCATATGAGCAGTATTCAAAATGGTTGATGATTGTAGAGGGTTCTACTATATATATATATATACATACAGATATATATATATACTGCGGATTGTCATAATACGCATAAACTGGGAATCCCCTCCTGAACCAACCAGCTCTTACAACGTGGGGCTCCCACTTATGTTGGTTTACAGTTAATTCATAGTTATACATATTATATATATACACCAAAATTCCAAAGGTCCACATCCTGAACAAAACCAAGTTAGTTAATATCAATGAGCCGCTACTCCCATGAAAGCCTGATGTTTTCTGGTTGAATCATGTCGAATCTCTATTGTTGATGGCAAAATCCAAGTCAATCTCCTAGGTTGAATCACATAAAATCACCATGTTTGATGGTAAAATCCCATGAAATCACCATTTCCCCAGGCGTCGGGCCAAAGCCCCTCAGCAAGTGACCTTGTCGCAGCCCACGCTCCATGGCTTTCGGGTCTCCTGGGTCAACATGCCGTTGGAGGACGGCTATGATGCTGGAGATCTGCTGGAGAGTTGCTGGATCTAACATAGATGATAGAAATGTTGATAGAGATGTGGATAGACATATATATAGAGATAGATATATCGCTAGTCTGGAGTAGATAGAAATATGGACATTTCAATCAACAACTCACTACGATAGGAATTTTCATAGATCAAGTTGAGATGATCCGTCAAGAGTTGACGTTTTCAGCCGCAGGATTGTCCGTACTACTACACCCAAGTGGAGGTGAGTACTGGCAATGGTGTGCCTCGGCAACTACTGAGCCCCCGTGATGGTCGTGGTAGGATGTGGTAATCCCATCCACCGTTCATATTAGACATTTTTTTGTGCATTGTCCCTAATTAAACCATGGTTTTTGGGTGGTGTTTGATATTGAACGGGAGAAGGGATTTGATACCTTCGAAACCGTCGGTTTGCAATGGCCTACGATTGACATTGCTTTCTCCGTTGTTAGGGTGCAGGATTGAATAAGCAACTAGGGGCAAGGTATAGCCAACATCTAGCGACAGAAGATCTCTTCAACCGATACATTGGAATGTCCCAGAATAGAGGATACCCGGATACCCCCCAAAATGGCTAATTCAATAGAACCATGATGGTAAATGGTAAACATTGATAAACCATGGGATTTGGGGGTAGCCTATTTTCAGACCAACCCACGGATCCGTTTTGCTTCCGATTTTGGAGAGTGATTCACAGTGATTCACCAAGAAATCCATGTCCATTTTGACAACGGATCGGCTCCTAGGTTGCCCAACGATTTTCACTGTATGACCTGAACTTTGTCATACACAATGGGACGTGCAGTTGAGTAGCACTCGAAAGGCACAAGAAGGACTTCGGTTTAGAACAAATCATACATAAATTAGTTCATATTTACTTTGAACATCATTGAACTACTACATTTACAATATCAATATGTTTTTTTAACATTCCATTTACATCTTTGTAGCGCTAGGGTCAGTCATTCTTGGGTCCGCCGTTTTCTGGTCGCAGTTTCTGCAGCAGAGGTGTGGTTTATGCCATGGCTATCCGGCTGCGACTGGATCGCCGACCCCACAACTAGCAGCTGCACGATCACTTCAGGCCTAGACGGATGGGGAGTCTGGGATAATTACCGGTACTTTTATTGGGATACCATTATTTCTTTTTGCACAGAATTGTAGAACCAGTTTTTGTTGGGGGATTGCGGATAATTGTTCCTATGCTTACCGCTTACCCTTCTGTGGTCGAAGGTGGCAATAGAAATGCCACCATTTGAAGATGTTATTCCCGCTATAAAAACTCCATTTATAGGGGATTTTCAATTGCAATTGTTTATTACCAGAGGGTATACTTTAGATACATGAAATATATTTTTATATATCTGGATGAGTTCTAGTGACCTTACGTCCTGGCTTCGTTGGAATGATGGAAATAGTGAGGGGAATCATCCCTAAATGGCCTTATGTAAGCTATTTCTGGTTAGTGAATTAATATAGTTCAGCCAGATTTATGGCTAGTTGAACGGCGGAACAATGGTAAGCAACTGGATTTCTGCTTCCCCCTGAAACTTATCAGACAAATCCGAATTGCACGAAAGTTTGGACATGGTTGAGACGATTTCATGGGTTGGAACATGGTGGAACCCTACGTTGACATGTGAGCTGCCAGACTTATGACATGTTATATAAGTTATTTTGTAGATATATTTACCCTCTGGTAATTTCACATAGCCATGGAATAGCTGGCTAATTTTGGATGATTTTCCCATCAAAACCTCCATTTATAGGGGATTGTTCTATGGCTATGTTAAATAACCAGAGGGTAATTATTATGACTCATGACATTGCTTTGAGACATGAGATGTTTGTTTTCCCCATTGGTAGTGGTTAAATCATGGTGAACTGCGAATGCTCCTCCGCACAGGCCTGGAATCCAACACAGGCTACGTGGCCCGCGTGATGATTCAGTGCGATGAATGTCTCGGCACACCGAGTTCTCAGAAGGTGGAATGCGGTGATTCTGAAGCTTGCTGCAGAGTTTGTTGGAATGGGATGGAATGGAATTCGGGTGAAACACAACTGCCAAATATGCTATATGTTGCTATACAAATACCGTGTATGTATATATATATATATATATCAATGTTGTAATTGCTGTTTTATTCACAATATCATATTATACTGTACTGTATATATATATATAGTTATATATACATACTTATACAAATATTACAAATATTATAAGTATAGTAAATCAGATTGTTTAAGTATAGAATATATTATCGGATGCAGTTAGACCTACATATACATAGTATATGTACCCAATACTTCCAAAGACTATTGTTTAAATAGTCGTTGTTGCAAGAACGATTTTTTGCGGAAAGACTATTTTTTGTCAGAAAAGAGCGCCCTGTGTT
>BGPT01000279.1:196217-221165 GCA_003297045.1 Symbiodinium sp. clade C Y103
TTTGTGTGCGCAGTTGATCCCCTTTTTGTGTGCGCAGTTGATCCTTCTAGTGTGCGCAAATGATCCTGTTTCTGTGTGCGCAAATGATCCCTCTCCCTCATATGATCATGTTGATATATTGGAGTAAATATCATATATACAAATTACACGTATCAGATACGCTGATATACTAATGTAAACTAATATACGTGTGGAAAACCTGCTGTTTGTCGATCATTTCCCAGGATTTTCCACATCTATGTTAGTTGACCCTAATGTTTTGATATTATCAAATATATACTCCTCTAGACTCCCTGGTTCATGGCTTGATCCTGGGCCAAGGATTCGGACCCGAACATTTGCTTGGACTGGACGATGGAGAGTGGCCACCCTTCCATGTCTTGCAGCTCCCGCCATGTGAAATGCCGACAAAAAAGCAGCATCACTACGACAGGACACTATACACATACATGAATAGACAATAATATACCCAATATGCATATATATATACATATTATATAAATACACTTAATATATGTATATGTATATATATATATATGTACATACATATACGATAGGTGATAGGTCTATTTTATGGTAGCCCCACAAGTTTTCCCTACATCATCAGAAACGTCATTTGCCCTTACAATGAACCATTTTTTGCGAGCGCTTGTTGGGTAGGTTTGGTGCTTCCAGCACCATTTATGATTTTGTAGAGAGGCAATGTTTGGGTGATGACTATGTCGGAAACTTAAATTTGGACAGAAATTCGAGTGCCCATACCTAGATATACCTAATGTTTTGAAGGCCCAAAACAGCAAATTCTCCACAAAATGATGATGTAGTGTTGCAGCGGTGTTGAAGGCAACATTTTCCCCGTTTCCAGGGCGTGTTTGTCAACCCTAGATCATGATTTTGTAGAAGCTGTTTGTCCTAGTCCTATTCTCAACTCACCCGGAATTGTCGAGGCCAAACTTGGCTTTGGAGACGGCTGTCTAAAATATCGCTACACAACAAAATGAGCCCACCAACTTATTTTTTGGAGGATTCCATTTGTATATATATATATACATCCATCCATACATGTATACATGTATAATTGCAGGTATCGTGTATGCATACATACATACATACATACATACATACATCCATACATCCATACATCCATACATCCATACATCCATACATCCATCCATACATCCATACATCCATACATCCATACATCCATCCATACATCCATACATCCATACATCCATACATCCATACATCCATACATGCATACATGCATACATGCATACATGCATACATGCATGCATATGCGTAGGTAAAAATGTATATGTACACACAAGAGTAAGGAAAAAATATGGCAAAGTTGGGACTTCCTATCCCTCTTTGATGCCTGCCTATGCCTCTTAGAGAATGGCAGGTTGCTTCGTGAAATTGGACGCGTTCAGGTGCCTCTGACCCGCGCAGTTTGTTCGTGGGTCCTTTTCGTCAAAAGGTTCGAGAATAGTGACATACCGAATGTTTGTTTGCCAGGACTATAAAACTAGTATGAAATTATGATACCCGAACAGATTATGTACGTTATAGTATGATATACCCAACGTTGTTGTTAAAGTTGGTTGAATCTTAAAACACCATCAACCAGTGCGAACGCTTTCAACTGCTCCGGTTTGATAGGTGTATTTGATCTTCGAACGGATGATGGTGGGGATGATTGGATGATTCGATGATTGGATGATTGGATGATTGGATGATTGGATGATTGGATGATGATGATGATGATGATGATGATGATGATGATGATGGTACTGATGATGCGTTTCCATAGACTTATGTTGGCAAAGTAGTGCCCTCAAAATCTTGACCTATAAGATCGGTTGTGGAGGGCCCCACACCAGTGCATGCAACCAAAAAGATACATTCCGGATTATATATATACACATATCATGTCCATTACATTACATATATCTATATATGTCCATTGTCAATGTAATGTATATAGATATCTGTACGTTATATCATGGTTTTGTATGTATGCTATTATATAAATCTGTAATTGTATATACATATACATATCTCTGGGAGATGGAAACTGCCCGGCAGCCAAGTATCACACTTCTTAAAGTCAGGGCTGGCAGCTGCGCATCGGCTCCGAGCCCTCAACTCTTCACGGCTCCAAGGTCGCCTTTTTTGGGAAAGGTCGGAGGTCAATGGAAAATCCCCATGAAAAACAGGATAAATATGGGAAAATCATAGGACCATATGAGGAAATCCCTCATAAATGGAGGTTTACATGGGAAATTCATCTATACATTATCAACAGTGGATGTTCAATTGCCATGTTTTAGGGTAGGGGTGAACCAATGAGCTGGTCCCACTTATTCTATTCAACTTTCCCACAGGATAATTGAAGCAGGGTGTCAAAACAGTCTCTTTGTGATAGGAATGGGTTGCATTAGAAAGAACGTGTTCCAAATTGTGTTTGGGCGATCAAGACTCAACTGGGTCAACCTTGGATGTGTACTTTGATGCTGTATTTTGTTTGTTATACACGGGAATACATACTGGAAATTGAATGAAATTGAGGTAGATGAGCAGTTTTGGGATGTCCAGAATGGTAGAGATGCGATGGGCACATCGATTGGGCTTAACTTTGTGGTGAAGAAATATCTGACGTGTCCTCAAGTTTTCTTATGTTTGTCAGCAAGCTAATTATAGCTGTGTTTTTTTCCGGATAGGAGATGATGAAAGAAAGTGCTTGCAAAAAGCATCCTGTTGGATCACTTCATTGGTGTAGCCCCTTCTCAAAACAATAAGGATGATCCATTTAATCCATGGGGCTACAACAATGAAGTCCACGTGCTTGATCGGTGGATCCAGCATTCTTTTTCTTGTGTCCACGTACATGTATGTCATCACAACCATTATTTTGATTGAATCATGATTGGTTAGCTACTGTATCCATTCAAACCCGACTCAATCCCTGATTGAGTGAGTCAGGCGTCAGGCGGCGCCGACCAGTCTCCGGGTGCCTGTGCGGCAAGCACCAGGATTGAAAGTGGGCTATACCTTCGAAATTGTATTTTTTAATATAGGGAGAATTATGATTAAGTGATTGCTATACTGTACCCAGGATTTTTAAAGATTTCGTTCCAGTTCCTCTTAGAAAATCAGTTCATTTCGCATCATTTCGCTTCCGACATTCCGGCCAGAGGGACCAAGCGACATTCCAACCAGGTGACCGTACCGACGGACAGCGGAGTGCGTGTGACATTGGCATGGGCACCAGGACTGGTGTGGCAGGGTAAACCAATGGGGTCAAGTGCCGATTTTTGTATCGGAATCGGCATGGACAAATATCCAGTTGTGCGTGTAATTCCTGTGAGTCAATAAGTGAGCCTCATTTTTTCAGCAGGCCTCACCTGGGTATGTGCGAAAGTTGGAATGGATGAACATGGTTTGCTTGAAGTGGAAAGCCTATGCATTTGGAGGTTCCCAAGTCTCTGAGCACACCCAAATATGTGGCGATGTTTTGCTTGGGTAACCCATCAGCATGCAGCATGCTTGCTTTGGTCGTGTTATGAATGCGTGTGTTTGAATATCCAGACTTTGTTGATGTCAAACTCATTCAAATGCTATCCCAGTTAATTTTGATGTTTCTTTAGTAGGTTGTTGCAAATTGTTATAGTCAGATTCAAATTATATCAACAATACATCAGATACATACACACATGCACACATACATGCATGCAACCTACCTACCTCCCTACCTCCCTCCATCCATCCATACATCCATCCATACATCCATACATCCATCCATCCATCCATTCATCCATTCATCCATTCATACATGTATATATATATATACATATACATATACATATATATAATTATATATACAGATACACATACAGGGACAGATACGGATACAGAGACACATACAGAGACACATACAGTACATTACATTGCATTACATTGCAGAGATATATATGTATATATACATGTACATATACATATACATATACATATACATATACATATACATATATGTATACATATACATATACATATACATATACATATACATATACATATACATATATGTATACATATACATATACATATACACATACGTATACATATACATATACATATACATATGCATATATGTATACATATACATATACATATACATATATGTATACATATACATATACATATACATATACATATACATATACATAGACATATACATATACATATGCATATATGTATACATATACATATACATATACATATACATATATGTATACATATACATATACATATACATATACATATACATATACATATACATATGCATATATGTATACATATACATGTACATATACATATACATATACATATATGTATACATATACATATACATATACATATACATATACATATACATATACATATACATATACATATACATATACATACATATATATATATATATATGTATACATATACATATGGGTTTGGAACCACTTGGGATTCATGGTTTCCTGGGATCAGATCCACTTTCGTCCCTCAGCCTCTGCGAGGAGCAGGCTCAGCGAGTGATCCTTACCGGCCGTCGGACTGTGCCTCCCAGAGCTATCAATTGGAGGTCAAGTTGCAGACGGAGACCGAAGCTTGGAGACCACAAAGTTGGTTTACAGTTGGTGGGTTTCTTGAAGTCATGGGGGAATTCCCATGTCACGTGTTGACGATGGGTGTTGATCTATACTAAGTCATGGTCATTCATGACTTGGATAATTTGGGAGTACCTCCATTTTAGGAAACCTCCAGATAGCTACAAACCGAGGTTTTATGGTGATGAATGGTGATTGTCGCATTTTATCACCAGAGCCTACATGTTTTATAAACTAACCTCACACCTACTGGGCACAACCTTGAAGGTTGGCAGATGCTGAAGAGAAAAGATGTATACTAGTTATGTGTAGATTCTATGACTAGAAGAATTTCAAACACTTGTATCCTAACTAACACATCGTATAGTCCCCCTCCCATACCTTCTCAGTCGGAAGGGGCTTGTCGCAGCTCGATGCACAACAGTAGCTCCATCTGGCCCAATGGAAGTTTCTGCGAGCCCAAGTCATTCATTGTTTGGAGGAGTGTAGCAGGATTCTATATACAAATGTAAATATATATATATATGAATGTAGTATATAATACATGATATAAATATAGTGCATAATATTATATGCATGTATAGTATAAATATAGTCTATATAGTATAGTATAGATATACAATATATTATCTATGTATTTATATGTATATATATATACCTATGTATACACATGCATGTGGTGTGCTCCCTTATAGACCGTGCAGATGTCAGAATCAGCAGGCCTGGACCTTTTCGTCCTCCCAGGGGTCCTTCCCAGGATTGGGGAACGCCAGAGGGTTGTCAATCGTTGGGAAGTGCCACCACCTGCACAGCACCTTGGCCAAATATGTGGCTAGCTGATGTCAAATGACCTCACCGGTGATTGTGAAAATGAGGTATTCAAGGAAGAATTACACATATACTATATCAATTTATCAATACTTTATATATATATACATACAAATACTACATACATATACTATATATATGATATATATATATATATGATATATGTATATATATATATATATGTATATATATATATATACTATAATCTATATAGATAAATATCGGAACATGGCTCAACACGGCCTTAGAAACTCTTCTCAATGAATGATGGTGTTCCCATAAAAGGTGCCAAGAAACAAGCGCACCTTCTATGGCCCAGGCGGCCCAACTGCTACATGATCACTGGTTGCAGATTGGATCATGCCATTGATAGTGACATTATGACGAATCTATATGTTCTGCTGTCCTGCATCATGATTGTGCTAAACCAAGGTATGATGCCAGTAAATGTATGCATCATTGACATGCTTTGGATTTCAGAAAAGTATATAAATGATATGTATAATCATAGGTACATACATTACCATCACCTTCTAAGTTGCCTTTCAGGTAGGTAAGCAACCTATCTGACAGGCAACGGGAAGGTTAGGCTTATGTCTTGATGTCACTATCACCATGAAATCACGTTCAATCTCATGAAATCACCATGTTTTGATGGTAAAATCCCATGAAATCACATGAAATCCATGGTAGAACGCGCTGTTTCACCTTAAGGCCCTTTACCTGCAGTGCAACACGGGCTACGACGCCCGTGTTCGCGCCTCCTGCGTTCCTTCGGCGGCCAGCAGCGATTGGAGCAGCTTCAGTCGCTTCAGCACGGCCAATTTAGGCGGGGGCCTTGGGGAGCATGAGAAATAACAGGATTTAATGGAAGTCACTCGAGTTTAATGAACTTTCATCGACTTTAATGGAATCTAATGGGATTTAATGGGATTTAATGGGATTTAATGGAATTTAATGGACTTTAATGGTATTGCATGGAGATTTAAAATGGGTGTTGTTTATTACTACTACTACTCCTACTCCTACTGCTACTGCTTCTGCTACTGCTACTGCTACTGCAACTGCTACGCCTCCTACTACTACTACTACTACTACTACCACTACTATCATGTATTATGTATTATGATGTATTATTTATTACGTACCAGTAGTACCGCACAAGGCGGTGGCGGAAGTTTCAGAATAGGAAACCTATAGGAGAGGTTCGTTATTGTGAGTCATGGATGGCAGAGAAGACCCACTGATGGATCAAAAGGTGGTTGGAGCGTCGGCCTATCTATCTGTCTATCTATCTGCTTGCCTAACTAACTGACTAACTGACTAACTGACTAACTGCCTGACTGACTGACTAACTGACTAACTGACTAACTGGCTAACTGACTAACGGACTAACTGACTAACTGACTAAGTGACTAACTGACTAACTGACTAAGTGACTAAGTGACTAACTGACTAACTGACTAACGGACAAACTGACAAACTGACAAACTGACTAACTTACTAACTGACTAACTGGCTAACTGACAAACTGACTAACTGGCTAACTGACAAACTGACTAAGTGACCTGACTAACTGACTGACTGACTAACTGACTAACTGACTGACTGACTGACTGACTAACTAACTAACTGACTAACTAAGTAACTAACTAGCGAACTAACTAACTAACTAACTAACTAACTAACGAACGAACGAACTAACTAACTAACTAACTGACTAACTGACTAACTGACGAACTGACTGACTGACTAACTGACTAACTAACTGACAAACTAATTAACTAAGTTGTTAAGTTGTTAAGTGGTTAAGTTGTTAAGTTGTTAAGTTGTTAAGTTGTTCAATTGTTGAGTTGTTACGTTGTTAAGTTGTTAGTTCAGTTAGTTAACTGACATCTCAAAATTTACTTAAAACACCAGTTTTTGACACTTTTGACCTCCAAATGTGCTTGGCACCACNCATCGAATCGTCCAAAAGTGCCACAAAACATTGGAAAAACACAGTGTTTCGCGACTTTCCTACCTTTTCGCGCACCTGCATCTCTTCTCTTCTGACTTTTTTCATGGCTGTGCTTTTCCATCTGTCCATATTGTCGGAAGGTTTAGCTTCTAAACTTCCTTCGGCAAATATATATGTATATATTATATATATATATATATGCATAGGCACGCTCCAAGAAAAAAATCAGGGATATTATCCAAACAGACTGCAGACATAAATTACTTTGCTTCGAGTGATCCCCACCATGCCACTTTATTTGGCACATAGTGTGATACATGTTTTGACATTCTTTCTGACAAACTTATCTGGCAGGGGAGAGGAGGGGAGGACAACTCTGATGAAATCTAGAGACCTTCGGTCTCTAGATTTCATCAGAGTTGTCCTCCCCTCCTCTTCCTCTTGGCATTCTATCTGACATTTTCTCTGACATATGCTCTGACATTCTTTCTGGCATTCTATCTGGCATTCTATCTGGCATTCTTTCTGGCATTCTATCTGGCATTCTATCTGGCATTCTATCTGGCATTCTTTCTNATGTCTCCGCACCCGCCGCTTTAGCGAGCCTACTTCTCGACCCTCCGGAGCCACAAAACATTGGAAAAACACAGTGTTTCGCCACTTTCCTACCTTTTCGCGCACCTGCATCTCTTCTCTTCTGACTTTCTTCATCTTCTGACTTTCTTCATGGCTGTGCNTGGAAAAACACAGTGTTTCGCCACTTTCCTACCTTTTCGCGCACCTGCATCTCTTCTCTTCTGACTTTCTTCATCTTCTGACTTTCTTCATGGCTGTGCTTCGCCATATGTCCATATTGTCGGAAGGTTTAGCTTCTAAACTTCCTTCGATAATCATTCACCCTATGTGTTGAATAGCCAACATACCTAGTATAACCATTTGCTGGTTGACGATTATACTGTGTTTGATACAGTATTATCAACCAATGACTAGTTCGGAGATTATACCCAATGTTTGTTGGACAAACCACCCTAATTCCCATTTTGGTTGGTTATGATTGAACTCCGTGTTCTGAATATTCAATTTCATTTATCAATATAGTCATGGTTGCTTAGATCACAATAATACTGAAGTATGTTAATTTGCCAATCATATCCCTGTATTGTAAAGCAATATTCACATACGTGCTGGTGAAATCCTAATTTTCTTGGTGAATACTGTATTTGTTCAGCCCCAAATCATAGAAATAACCCAATCAAATCACATTACATCCCATAGAACCACCATAGTTCATGGGAATTCTATGGTGAAATCATGTGAAATCCGATGAAAACATGGTAGAAACCCGTGAAGTCACCATTGTGGCTGGTCAAATCCCATGAAAATCCAGCATTTTTTTGTTCCAACCCTTCCATCCTCAGGCAGCTGCCTGAGCCCTGCCTCAGCCCCTCAGCTGCTGCGCCAAACCTCTGTGGGAACCACCTCAATGGAGGTCTCCTTCACCGCTGGGACACTGGGGCGATGAATGGATGGGGATGGGAGGATGTTTTGTGAAACCATTAATGGATTAATGTTATTGATGGTTTTTGATGGGTGTAACTCTGGGAATAACTATGGCCATAATGATCATATAAAAACAATTTGGCGATAACAGAGTCAATAAGCCTTCAAACTCGAAGAACAAGTGCTGTACGATTTTCTGCCGCTTTTACTTCAACCCAATGGATCATTGGAACAACACCAAGCACACCCCTGTTATGTCTGTTGGTTTATGTTCACCCACGCATGGCCCATAGGACTATAATTCGATGCATATGCCATAAATCCAACCGTGGGTTTGGTTCGATGTTCAATCTTTGCCTATCATCAATCAACCCCAATCAACTATCAATATCAATCCTTACTTTTGCTGATGAAAAGTCCAGTTTTTTGTAATGAAATTCCCTGAGTCCCAGGAACGCCCGCGACTGCGTGTTTGGTGGTTTCGAGCTGCAGTACCGCAAAGATGGGGAAGAGAGCTGGACCTCCTTGCTGCTAGGCAGAAAAAGTACCAAGATTGTGAATTTCCTAAAATAGGGGTACCCCCAAATCATCCATTTTAATAGGATTTTCCATTATAAACCATCCATTTTTGGGTACCCCCATTTTAGGAACCCCCCATATACTAATATGTATATATATATATATATTATGATTCTATATGTGATCATGGTGAAATCATGGGGGTGTATAGTAAGGGATGTGTCATGATCAAGTCATGGGTATAGAATCCTTTCCTGTTGGGGGGATAAAAACCATGATGAATAAGATCATCAGTCTTTATGTATTTTTTCAATGTGCATACACATAGACATGCTGATTGTAAGTATGATGTTGTTACAAGTAACCACCCCCCAAATTGACATAGACCCATGAATTGCGCGCTGGAAAATTAGTTTCCACCAAAACTTGCAATTTCAGACTCTATGTTGATTTGGGGGATGGTAAATGATATGGCTGAATTATAAAAGCGTCACCACGATGTCACCAAAGATTATGGTTCGTAAAGGAGAACCATCACCAAATATTCTAATTCAGCTAGAATGATGATACCATACCACAATCTTTAATTGTGTTTAGCCTGTCTGTAGATAGATGTAGATAGAATATGTAGGCATGCTGAACATTATAGTGATTTGAATGATGATTGTAACTATGACCGTTACAGGAATCATGGCACGAGACTATGATATTTTACTGATAGATATGGTCTTTATGATACTGTACCACAATGATTCCAAAATCATGATGGTGAAAGGCTATATTTAATGCTATATGTATATATATATATATCCTCGCCAGGAACCACAACCGGTCACAGGCTTCCGCTAACAACCACCGAGCGAGGGGAGGAGTCACCAGTAATCTCAGATCATATCTATTGTTAGTGAAGCAGCGGTAAGCCATCCACAAGTTTACGATACATGGGTGGTTTCTTATCGTTTCACTAACATCATACAACAGTTTTTTCTTGTTAGATAAAGAAGATAAAGCAAATCTCAATAATGGTACATGTAAACTGGGGTATACTTGGGCAAATACCTATCACTATTATCTTACTCTGGGATTTCATCAACCACGTTTACGTTCCACCTTCCATGGGTGATGATCATGGCTCCAGTCTTGAAGGGCCATTGGAATGCCCATGTCAGCCACCAAACAGTTTACATCCAAATTTGATCAAATTTGCTGGTAAAATCCCAAACTGAGACCTTTTTTCTCGCTTGAATGGCCATTCAAATTCTGGGACATTTACATTCATACACTTCATGATCTAATGGCCAGAGAAATATATTGGTCATCCAATATACATTGTATCTTTTTATGATTCAATACTCATCATTTTTGTTGCTCTCCCATTTTGAGACGTGACACAGGCATATGTTTTTGCCAGCGGAGGGAACCCATGCTGCGTTGTGAACTTTTTTCGATGTCCATGCTGTTAGCATATCTGGGGTCTGGTTGGGGGGTGGCAATAACCTGAGATCCGCTTTCACCAATGTTACACATTGTTTTACTACATGCTTGTGACATCTGCATCTGCTGGTAGGCTATTTTTTTCGTACATGCATACGCGATGTCACGTTACTTACTGGTGCTTAGTTGGGAATCGGGGAATGATCCAAAATAATTCTGACTAATCATTCCATTCCTCATTGGATTGGTTTCTTCGGGGGAATCCACAGGTTTTTCCATGATTTTTCCCATTTTTAAAATATGGGGGGGGGTTCCTGTAAATTGTCCCTTGAACCTATCCAAGTGAAAATCAGGATCAACCATCAACATTTGGTAATTCTTCTATTTTCCAATGAATTCTCCCATTCCCTATGAAGCACCAGAAAGGTTCAGCCACCAAGGCCCTTGACCGCGGGCTCCCTGCAAGTGCGCGCCGGGCCCAGCGCGGTGATCAGTTCCCTGCAAGAGGCCGGGCGTTTGGGGGATTTAAGGGATTTCAGAGTAAAAGCCTAGGAAAATCATGGGAAAACCTAGGAAACTCAAGGGAAAACCTAGGAAAATCATGGGAAAACCTCAGGAAAATGACAGGAACATCATATTTTTTTGTGGTATTCAGTGGTATTTCACCATGAAATGACGGGTATTTAACAGACAAACTTGGAAATTCAAGCATTTCACAAAGGGATATCATGTTTTTTTTTGAGAGCAATCATGATCTGGTTGGTGGTTTTCAAAATGGTCTATGTTCAACGCCAGAGGTGGGGATTTTTATAATGGGATTTACTTTACTCTAATGGGGATAGATTAGCAACTAACGGGGGATCCAACGGTCAACTGAGTTGAATCATATCATAGTACATTGTATTAAATATTACATTACAAGTATGATTACAATTAATTATTGTAATCATAATTATTATTGCAGTTGTGTTTTTATATTGTATTACATTGTTATTAAATTACGTTACATTATATTGTATGATATAAAACATATTTATGCATAAAAATGTACATTAATATGGAGGTTTCCTAAAATGGGGGTACCCCCGATCATCCAACATTGGACTATCTTAGTATTGAAACCTATGGTTTTGGGGATCCCCAATTTTAAGAAACCTCCATATATATATATATATATACATGCATATATACATATTATATATATATATTATGTGTGTGTGTCATCGTTTGAGTCTTGAGGAGTGGTGGAAAAAAATGTGAAGTTTCCCAAGTACAAACGCCAGCAGTTTCATCAAGTCCTCGCCAGGCCACAGGCTACTTTTTTAGAGCTCGGGAGCTCTGCAACAACGGTGCGCCATTGAACTCTCCATGGGGCAACACGGAGGAACTGGCGGCTGGCAGCTGCTGTGTTTTTGTCCCAAAATGGGAAAATGAATCGCCCAACAAATGGGAAAATGATGGGGAAATTCATCAAAAATCGGGATGTGCTATCTTCTCAGGAACCCATTTGATGCATGTTTGTTTTCTCTTAACTATATATTTATCTATATATATATATACACATCCCAACTATATATATATATAAAAATACACATCCCGGAGAAAGCCTAAAATGCAGCGAAATTGGCTTTGCTGATCCGGTGTCACCTGAAAATTGGTTGTCTCAGATACTCCTCAATGGCCATGGAAAATGACTAGCGGGGTTAACTAGTGCCGGACCAAACATGTCTGTGAATCTTGGGGAAACCAGGAACAATAGTGTTGCAGATGCATGCAGATTTGGTGTGGCGGTTTTTGCGATCTTTTAAGTGTCTACTTGTTTGTTGTCTAGCAAGCTAAGTGGGATGAAACATCATTGTAATCTGGTAAACCAAAATGGTACCTGATTTCACCTGCCTGGGGGTGTACAGCAACATGTAAGCTTAGTTTGTTTCTTGAATTGCAACATCAAAGCTTCAGAGGTTGAAGTACCAACCACATAACTCGGTGAGACGCCCGAAATCCGTATATAAATCTTAGGTCAACCCACTTAGCTATCTATGGTCTGATATGGGGTCCAAACCTTGCACAGATCTAAAGGGTGAGGGTGTTCTTCCCCGCAGGAGCCTTTGCAAACCCTTGGGGTACCACCTGCACGGGGGCCCAAATGGGAGCGAATGGGTGACAAAAAAGTGATCAAGCTGGAGAATTGTCACATGTCAGAATATGGAATGAATATGGTAATTAAATGTGGTGAATTTGGATATGGGTCTCATCTAAAATCAAGAGGGTATGTTGGATAGTGTTTTGTGGATTTACAAGCACTTTGCTTGACCTGAGATGCTGTTTGTTCGCTTGAATGGCACAACTGGCGTTTAAAGTATGTCACGGTAGATCTCAAGGGCAAGTCTTAATTGGCCCAATCTTGATTGGAGATATTTCAGACGTGCAAATCACCAAGGGATTGAAGATGTCATAACATTTTTGGAGAATTTTGCGAAGAATATCATCGCTGATTGTTCTTGCCTACTTAGAAACATCATGTTTTGGCCGTTACAAATTGCAATAATCATCCGGCTTAAGTCACTGTTCTGTGTTCGATAGCCGTAGTGTTCCTCCAATCCTCCAACTATGGCCGTGAGGGCTTTCTAAGGTCTGTATGGGGGGGTGTTTGAAATAGGCTACTGTACCCCTCAAGTCCAATAATATCAATCATCATGTTCATTATTAAAAAGACACCAACGCTGGGGGTGTATCCCCTATTTCAGACACCCAAAGTCATTATTTATATCTATATGGGGATATGAAATATATCCCCATATATTTCTGAAAGGTTGGTGACCGTATCAATGTGTTTTCTGTTTTTCTTGTCAGAGGTATGGGGATATGTGATATGTTCCATGATATTATCTGGTTACATCTGGTTGGTGCTTCGAACATTTTTTAAATGTTCCATCCAGAAAATGAGACGATGATCCCAATTGATGATCCCTGGTGGGCGGTTTCATTTTCTTATTGTCAACCATAGGATCATGATCCCAAATGAGCAGTGTTCAAAAACCCTGTTGGTTAATGATTATAGGGGATTATACTACCCAATATATTGGAGATTATAATAATCCAATAGGGGAATCCTTATTAACCAACCAGTATGACAGGGATTTTGAACAATGCTCCAATGATCTTCGCTCAGTTTCTTCAGTCAAGTCTCTCAACCACCAGTCCTTTTTTCTCTTCCAAGTAGTCCTCGTCAACCGAGTCCGCAGCCTCAGGTAGAACAACCCATCTCCATTGATCCGCTGGGAATGGTCACCGGGACTCTGGTGCCTCAGAGGTGCGAGGGCTTGATGAAAATCGTTCGGGGGGGCCAAAACTGGACGGTTTAGAATGGAAACTCCTATTAAAATGATGGAATATGGATGATTTAAGGCTACCCCCATTCAGGAAACCTCTATATATTGGGAATGATCACAATACATAATATAACATAACATAATATAACATAATATAACATAATATAATATAATATAATATAATATAATATAATGTAATGCATTATAATACATCAACTTGGAAATCCTATGAACCAGCAAAAATACAGGATCAATGATGATAAATGGAGGTTTTTAACAGTGGTTTCATCGGGAAGTTAGCCTCTGTGAATTTCAGAATGGTGGTGATGACTACGGAGATTTACCCAACAAACATGGGAATATGACTGGGAATTACCCTCTGCCAATTTGAGATGGCTATGGAGAATTACCAATTGTAATCGGACAGTCATCTATACGCGGACCACATTATGTAGCTATGTTAAACTGCCAAAAAGGTGATCAACAAGAAAATTGGCTAAAATTGGATGAAAGGTAGATTAGCCAACAAATAAAGTGTGCATGTTTTTTTTGCCTAAAGCAAAATAGAAGGTGGGATGCCACCAAAGATATTCGCTTAGTGGTTTCAAGATAATTAGTTCCCATCGTAGCCGTGACGGTGATCATGGGGATTGGAATATGTATACAATACTCATATATGAGTATTGTATACATATCCATACTCTTATGATTGGTGGATCTCCATATTTTGTTGGATACCCTATATTATTGTCATCATTGCTGGATATCATTATGGTTGGATTCCCATCCTGGATCTGCCATGATCTACCTATGATTCGATCTTCCCTTGGAGCCGGAGATCTTACGAATCCCCGGTTGAACCTGCGCCGCGCCGCTACGGCTCGTGGTTGTTACGCCAGGCTGATGCTCTTCTTCGAGTCTGACCTGGATTTGGGCGACAGCACACGAGAGCCGCTGGGCGATTTTTCAGATCCAAAGGGATGATCCTTTTGTGTCGAATGATGCGGGAACTGCGGTTGATAGGTGGTAAACATCCATGGTTTATCCATGTTTATCCCATTATTTATAGGGTTTCAATATGTTTCAACCATCCAAGGTAGTGCAGGCTTTCTTCCATCCACAGGTCTTGGGAAATGTTTCTTGGGCTAACTGACTTGTGCAGTCTATGGTCAGGGTCAGTTTTTGGCCCTTGACTGTTTTAGATGTTTTTAGTGTACACTGATTAGTTTGGCCTGGATGTTAGCACTCAGTTGTTCCACCAACAGGAAAAAAAAGGAATGCTTCTTTGTAACTAAGGTCAGTATATTTTTATTTTGGATAGGTTTTACGTTTGATTGATGGTATAAGTATAGCTTGAATTACGTTGGATTTACAGTTTGGGGTTATAAACCTTAGAACTCGGGCAGGGGGCTAAACTTGCTAGAGATTTCCTGTGGCGGACAACCAAAACAGAAACTAGAAAATACTGTAACAACGCAATGTCGCAGATTGCCTACCGAACAATGATGAGATGTCGTAGGGATCGTCATAGCCAACAAAATATTGGGACAGAAAAAATACGGTCCAACGTTTTGTCTCAAAAATGGCGCATTTATATGCATTTATGAATCTATGTGCCATTAAATACAAACTGGGGAGAATCATTGGATTGGGTTAAGGGAAAATTTACAGGAAACCTCTATATTTCATAGGAAAATCTATGGTTTCCTGTAAATTTTCCCTTAACCCAATCCAACTGGGGAGAATGATGATTCTGGTGCCATCCACCCAAGGAGTTTGGGGCTTCGATTTTTGACCTCAGGATCAGCATTTGTCCATCGCTGGTGGGCACCGCGGAAGCCCCTGGTGCTTGCGAATGTGCCATTCAGCTGCAGTGGCTGCGGTTTCGATGATCCTGGTTCTGGCAATGTGGGTTGCGGGATAATGCAAGTTTTATAAGCCACTTAGAAGATGACTAAATTAACTTAACTATATTTAGCTATCCTACTGTAGGGGTTTGACCATCTTGGCCCATTTTGGCGGGCGTAATCCTCCCAACTTATGCAATTTGTTTAAATATCTCGGTAGGGGGCCCAACATATACAGATCCAATACTAAACCATGGTTTGGTTTTGGGGGAGAAGTACTCAACATAATTTCGTTGGAAGGGATTCAGTGGAATGTCCCAGTCGGAAGATAATAGACTATCCCAGTTATGAAGGTTAGTAGCTGGTTCCATTAGTACTCCCATCCCCCTACAGTAATAGTAAACACAGCTGTTTGGTTCCAGTCATATGTCGTCCCCCACATCCACCATGTTTTCTGGGGGCTGTTTCAAGAAGAAAGGAATTGGATTGAAGGTTGTAAGCGATGTAAGCCAGTTCCAATCACCATGGATATTTTGGAAGCCCGAGAGCCGCGCCGATGGGGGATGGTTGTTGGAACTCAACCCCGGCTTTTGGATCCATGGATTGGTTACGGTTATATCTACAGGAAACGCGGAAAAGCATGATTTTTCCAATGAAATACGAACATGTCCTGCAAAACTTCCCACTTCACCAATTCAATGCTAGCAGAAATCAGGATGAAGAAGAATGGCTCATGCAGTGATAGGCACAATGTAACAAATTGTAACACCAAAATGAAGAACGGCCTACCAACAATCTCCAACAATGATATGGGGGGTTCTTAAGTTAAGGGGGATCCCCAAGTCACCGTGGTTGTTTCAACACTGCAGCAAGTCATGGTTTAATGACATGGATGATTTGGGGTAACCCTATTTTGGGAAATCTCCATATGATGATATATGATGATGACAATGTTATGCTGGTCAAGTGCGCATACCAGGCCTATTTCTGCGCCTTCATGGCCAAGATAACCATAAATCCCCAATCAATCACCATGAATCTTCCAAACATCACCATAAATCACCATAAATCACTATAAAATCACTCTAAAATCACCATAGATCACTATAAATTCTATGAGTTTTTGCTCCCTCCAGTTCGGCTTTCCAGGTCAGCGTTGCTGATTGTGCTTCCAACTGCGTCCGCCGCAGCGACGTCTCGGCTTCCTGGACGGAAAAATCACCAGAAATCCGTGATGAAAATGACGATTTTGATGGGAAAATCATGGAAAATCCCCATGAAAACCATAGGAACATATGGGGATGAGTCAAAACCTCTTATTGTCCAATTTGAATGGGATGAACATCCATTTGCCAGCTAGTTTGGGGTTCACTAGGTGCCAGGATTTTGACTCATAGCCATATATGAAACTCATAGGAAACTGGGGGAAGATATAGGGAAGATATGGAAAAAGATGGGAAGATCCCTGAACTAAATATGATTAAATGGAGGTTTGCTGGGAAAATCATCGAAGTAAATGAGGGATTCTCCAGCAAGCCATTGAGCTGATATCTGGAGGGCAATCCAGGTGTCATCTCTTTTTGGGAATGAAAAGCATTTGTGGGAGGGGTTGAACCACGCGATTACTTCTATGATGATTCTGATGTTCTCTGAATATGCGTGAAGTAGACTCTGAGTTATTGCGACACCCAGGGAATGTGGAATATGAATAAGAGAACAGTGATTGACTTGGAAGTTGGATTCCTGAAAATATGATTTGCACATAGATAGTTGCACCACAAAATAATATGTATAATATATATATATACATACATATTACATCATATTACATATGATGTAATATAATGCATTGTTGACCTAGTTTGAGACACCTATTACAGGTCGAACCAAGCAGAGGGTTCACCATTCCGATCCTGTGGTCTCAACTCTGTACAGTCCAGCCATCCTGGTTACAGCCAGCCATCCTGGAATGGGTTTAGCCTGATGTTCCTTATCAAGAAACATACAATTTGAGGGTGAGTCCACTTCGATGATACTATGATGGACCATTTTCTTGGGACTCAAACATATTTAAGTGGATGCTGATACAACATGATACCATTATTCTCCATTGTCAGTTTGATATTGTTGGGGTGCAAAATACACCACATTTGGCATCATATATGTTCTACTGCTGGTACTGGTTGGCCGTTTTAGAATGGTTTCATATCAATGAATTGGTGAAACGGAAAATCGGAAACCATGGTGTAAAAACCGCCAATTTCAGAGGTAGTGAAAAACTGTACATCCACCATCAATCCATTGGAGTTCCCAACAGAAAGCTATGATACCCTCTGGTAAACTAACATTGCTATTGAAAATTGCCATTTCTAGTGGTTTTTCCCATCAAAAATGGTGATTTTCCATAGTTATGTTAGTTTACCAGAGGGTAAATCAACCATCCCAGAACGGAGGTTCTGTTGATGAGCGCGCGCGTGTTGTTGGTGGATTTCTCGGGTCGATTGCCACGGCCTTTGACCGGCTGCCCCTACGATGTGGTGGTTGAGGTGGTTCCCAGGGTAGTGCTATGGGACTGGTGGGGGATTTGACCAAGAAATATGGAGATAGAATGGGGATGTATTACTATGTACATGTAGAGATTATACATCTTCCTATTGAATATTATATATATATATTATATATCTATCCTCAATAATGGGTGATTCTGGAAAGATAGATAGATTGAGGATGATCCACTGAGATGACCCTGTATTGGACAAGTCATGCAATGGGCACATCTTTTGGTTGGGTGGCGTCATCCATTATTCATAGGGAAAAACCGACTGGTGAATGGTAGGTTGCTGGGGTACACGCTGAATCTTTAGATACAACTTGAATGTGCATGTTTATATATGTGTATGCTATACCTACATGTGTATATGTGTATGTGTATATATATATATAATTCAGATAAAGGCAGGTTGCCTTTCTTAGTACGGCGGCTTCAAAATCGGTCTCATTGGACCAATCGATGTTCAGATTCTGAATATTGGTGGCAGTGTCTATCATTGGTGAGTCAATGATTTGCGTGTCATTGCTCTATGATAGCAGGAATTCAGGCTGGTGATATACTTTTAACATGAAAATTGAGCGTGGTCAGGGAGAAATTCTTAAGAGTGATGGATGAAAGCTATTGTTTTGTTTCACATGGTTCAACTGAGCAAGAAACTTGAACGAATGAATAGCAACATGATGTCCTATAAGAATGCTGCTTGTTTGGGTCATGTTGGCTCCAAAGGTTCCATGGTCAAATCGGGAATATTCTATTTGCAATATTTTCTGGAATGATATACCCTGCAAAATAATGGTTGATACACGCAAGGTGAGGAATCCCCAATAGTAAATTGCATGACCGTCCTTGCGATCTATGATTGCAGCTACTATATATATATACATATACGTATATACGTATATGTATACACACGATTCAATGTTATATCCACCATACATAAATTTATATACATACACAATATATAATATCATATATACAACACATAAATATTATATATATACATACATTATATATACATACACCATATGTACATACACAATATACATATATACATGTATACATAACATTGTATATACATACATCATATGTACATACACAATAGACATATATACATGTCTACATAAATTGTATATATATATATATATATTTATTTAGATAGACTATTAATCTATATATATATGTATATATTTAAATATATTAATCATCTAAATATAAATGTATATATAAATATGTACATATATATATATGTATGAATATATATATATATACATAGAATATCTATACATACATTGTATATTATAAGTAACATATATATATATACCATAAATTTGCATATATATATACACATATATAGACATTTCCACACGTGTGTATGTAATGTAGAGATCGGTCAAGTCACTTTTTAGGCAGCCCCGCTGCTCACCAGGAAGGAGTCTTGAAGACACAGCTCACGCCATCGAAGGACTCCCCAAGGCCAAGTCTTTGACTTTGGTGAAGTCAATGCGGTGAAGATCGAACAGCATGCCATTTGAGCAGTGTTGAAACCCCTGTTGGTTGATGATGAGTTCGGGGATTTAAGCTATGATTATACTAACCAATGTATTGGGATACTACTCAATTGATACGATTTTCAGAGCATCCCAACGGCGTCAGTTGGACCATTTTGGATCTGCACCCCATTGAGTATAAATGGCTAGATAGCCCCTGAATACATATGTATTTATATTGTGTCTAGAGTATATACATATAGTCCATGTATCTATGTATATACATATTACAAGATTTGTAAGAGAAATTTGTACACATTTTCCACCGCCTCTTCCGCTGCGCAGTGTACTTTGGAGCTTCACCTATTCACCGCCGGTGCCCACTGGTTCGGTGACGTTGTACTCCAGCACCACCACATCTTTGACGGTGGCCGAGGGAAGGGGCTATGGAAAATCATCCTGTTTGACGGGCAAATTTATTCTATAAATGGGTTGAGCGTTTTTTCCATAGCTGTGTCAAATAAGCAGAGGGTATTAACCCCCTTCATTAGTCTTGCGGTAGGTTTTATTTTGGGTTCGTTTATGGATGTTCTTGGTCTATTTGGGTTTGAATTATAAGGGACTGATGAAAAACATGGGCACAAACAATAATATACTCGATAAATGATGGCCGGTTGGTAATTTTACGGTTTATCCTACCCAATGATTACATTTGCGATTACCAATCTATAGAAGGGATTTGTGATGGTTGGGGCTGACAGGATGAAATAACCCATATACAACTGGGTTTTATATGGTTTTATGATATACCTATATATATATATATATAGAGATTCATGTATATGTGCATTGTAAGCATTCAACAGAAATAGTTACTTGGTGGGGGGGCACATCCAAGCTGACACCCATATACTTGGAATCTGTCCCCCAATGTTGGTGAAATCTCTATGGTCAAAAAGGTTAAACTCCACATGTTTTCTGGGTAAAAGATATACGGGAACATCTCTGTTTGTTTGTCGATTGAACCATGGTTTGTTGTCTTCTAATTTTATACCATTATATCATATATATATATGTTTCCATATATATATATATATATCGTATACATATATAGTATTATATATGATTATGTATCATATATAACGGCAAAAATCTCCCGCTTTTCCCCAACGGTCACTGTGTTCCCGGCGCTGAACAGATGCACGTCTCCTGGGACACGCCGATGACCGTGACCTGTGGCGTGCGAGATGGATCCGGAGGCAGGGCAGTAACATAGCTATGGAAAACCATGGGTTAATAATGGTTAGGAATGGTTAAAAATTGTTAATAATGGTTAGCAATGGTTCACAATGGTTAATAATGGTTAATAATGGTTAATAATGGTTAATGATGGTTAATGATGGTTCATAATGGTGAATAATGTTCGTAAAACAACAATAAACATCCCGAGTTTCACCATAAATGGATGGTTTATTATTGTTTTACCCACGTTACTGCTTTATAATGGTTAATGATAGTGCATAGTGGAAATTACCCTCTGGAAATTTAACATAGACATTGAAAATTGCCCATTTGTAGTTAATATTGCTATCACACATGGTGATTTTGCGTAGATATGTTAGTTTACCAGAGGATATCCAGTAAAAAAATGGATTTGTCACAGAGAAACAGCTGGGATTGATAGTTGATTTATGATCTCCAATAACTTGGTCGTTTATAAGTAGATTAAATATGGTTTTTGGTAGGTATCTACGGTTTAATTAATGGTGGTCAGAACTGTAGTTGATGGATTCGGTTGTGTTCGTTTTCCCATCCCCATGGTTTTTTGGGTCAGTAGGAGTGATATCCGCTAATTGACTACATATTCAGGTCTGGCTGTTGGTCCCAAACTTTTCGGCTTGAAACCATTAAGCAGCCTTTCCATTCTACCATGTACCATCATAATTCTTTTGGCCATGTCTAGATATGTACTGCATATGATTGTTTACACATATATATATATATACCAGTAATTAGTGGGATATGTTGTATAGATATATATATATACTTAAATATTAGTTATATTATATGGGTTGTCATATGGAATACACTGATGTATATGCATGTTTCTGGTTGGTGTTCCGCATAATATCATGATTGTGGTTGAGTAGCAATGTTTTCTAGCGTTTTTCACAATGCAAAAATGGCATAGAATGATGTGTATACACCCCAGAATACATATGTGCCTTGCCATTCAATTTTGGCATTAGGTGGATTTACAACAATGTTTGATATATCTACTACCCAGCTACATGTCAGTTTTTTTCCCCTCGGGGTACTTGTTGTCATTGACAGACCCAGCCTTCTCCACCTAACCAAGTGTTTCTCTTTTGAATTGCTGCGGCTTTTTGTGAAGATTCTGTTTCTCCAGGTCTGCCATACTTGAGCCCCAAAAACACAATGTTGATCTGTTCGTATTAGGGGCAACTGGCTTATTGATTGGGAATCATCATAACTGACAATGGGAATATGACAACTAGCGGATCAGTATGATGCGATGGTTTCATGGCTCGAAGGGACGGGGATCCACTGATCCAATGGTGATTTTTTACATGCTTTGACAAATGGCGGTGAATGGGTGTCCATTGCCATGTTCAGACATGATATAATATATTATGATATATTATGTATATATACATACCTTTTGGTTCTTGAACATAGGCATGGAACATGGCTCATTTGTAATAGGTAAATCACCAGGTATACATCAACCACTAGCCTCTGGTGTCATCGACCGTGGCAGGTAAAATCACTGAAGTGGGAGAACTGTCCATTGCCAGGATTTTCCGAAAGTAAATATCCCATTGATATCCCATATGTATCCTCAGGTACCAGGTTTGCCACAATTTTTGTATATAATTGTATATACAATTATAATCATACAAAACTACTGGTTTTAGATATTTTTTAATAAAACTGTTTTCGATCACATTCTATAACGATTGTTTTTTAATATACCAACCACGAGCATTGGACACTAGCCATCGCCTCCATCCCTGTAGGCTTGGCACAAGTCTCCGCAGAGGAGGATTTCACTGGGGCTCGTGCTTTCGTGGAGGCTGGGGCACCAAAAAGGTGGGGGGTAGAAGCTGCAGGAGAGTATTCTCGGATAATGACAATGCATAAATATGGAGTATATACATAATATATACTAGAATTACAATTTTTATGTATTATATACTATTAGATATATATATATATATATATATGTATATGTATATGTTGATGATTATAAGGGATTATATTAGGATTATTGCGGATAGTGCATAATTATACACCCAATATTGGGGATTCTGGATAATATTGGACAATTAGTTGTTAATACTTTTATTTTAGACTGATTAGACTGTTCAGAAACATCTATTCTTTGGATGAGTGTGATCATGACGACGTCACTGGAATTGTGATTAGTACGGGGAAGTATCCCGAAAGGAGCTATTTTCAGGTTGGTAAATCATCATAGTTCAGCCAGAATAGTAGGTGTTGATGAAACACACATCATCACTCATATGGGTTTGTCTGAAAATGGGATGTACCGTATATCCCCCGAATGACCATTTTAATAGGGAAGCCGCTGATCATGAACCAGTGGATTTATGGATGCCTTGTTTTCAGACATTTTTATCTTATGTTGCCACAAGCGTTGTTAAAGGGGATGGTCATCAAACCATTGCGGCATTGCGAGGGATTCATACACCCATTATGTTTTTGGAATCCCCATTGTGGTATGGATGACCATACCCTATATACAATGTTCTCCAAAAAAGAAATCCATTGGAATTGTGGGTATCCCATCGTTAGACAAACTCCTATGTATTCTTTCTTGTTGGTTTTTTGTGATTTTCAGGGTAAACAGTTCTCACATGTCAGTGCTCAGTGCCTAAGTTGCACCCCATCCCATGCTCAGTTTAGACCCACCGAGGGGTGAAACCAAAGGTGGGCTCCTCCCAGGTTCGTATCACCGGACTGGTGCCCTTCACTCAGTACACAGTGGTTTGCACAGGTGGGCGTGACCGCAGGGACTCAGACTCATAGAATGGGATGAAAAATGAGGACATGGGTTTGTCTGAACAAAGGGGATACACATAGAAAGCAATTTTGAAAGGGAAAACTATGATAGTTAATTGGAATTGGGGAGAATCTATTTTCTGACAAATCCATATAACACAGCGAACCCAACTTTCATCCAATATTCTGATGGGATTTCACCACACACTACGCGGAAATGGAACTTTAGTGGGACGATGGGACATACATATATCGCCAACTATACTAACTTGGGATTTCATGGCGATATAACGGATATGTATACGTATATATAATAATTATATATATAATACATACATGTATATATATATACATATGTATATATATATGTATATATATATATATGTATATATTATATATGTATATATATATATATGTAAAGAATCTGGAAAAGGATGGGATTCTTCTTGGCATAACATTAAATCCTAAGAAATGCATTTGGGAAAAGGTAAGAAGAATACCAATATATATATATATATAGCTGTGCCGGATCAAATCCGGTGCGAGGCCCCCGGGCCACCCAGGAGATGGGGCGCACGTTAACGACGTGGGAGCTTTTACGAGGGATGGGCCTCAANGGGCCACCCAGGAGATGGGGCGCACGTTAACGACGTGGGAGCTTTTACGAGGGATGGGCCTCAACCAAGTCGCCCCATGGATTGTTGGCATATCAATTTGTTTGGAACTTGTTGCTTCCGGGGGAGCCCTTTCACCTCCTGCCGCATGTGGTGATTGTGGTG
>BGPT01000279.1:234564-246863 GCA_003297045.1 Symbiodinium sp. clade C Y103
CGAAGTTCCTGCGCCCGTGCAGAAGCAGCAAATCGTGATTAACATCACGAGCTCTTGAGCCGCGCCTGCCGCCGAGTCAAAGACAACTACCGCTGTGACCGAGCGAAGAAAAAAGGATGCGCTGTGGGGTGAGTGTGGGGTAAGCTTGGATGCTAAAAGGGATAAAAGAACCATAGGTTTAACTTCGTGTTCCACCTGCATGGGGGTTGTTGAATAGCTGCCAAAAAAAAAGAAACCGTGAAACCACTGCATGCAGATTGGCTCAGAAACAGGGGTTCAAGATGGAAAGGCAAAGTCCGGCCATGATTCTAGAAGCCTCGGCGTCCAGACGCGCTGACGCAAGTTTCCGTGTGCCGATAGGCAAGCTACGCTCTCTGCGGCTGCGGATTGAAGCTTTGTGGGGGCTGCCGCACGCAGAGGAGTTTCACTCGGCATGGGCCATTGTGGGTCAAACCATAACAGAAGTTCTTACCGTTGCTGAATGCCACGCCTCTCTTCGCCAAGCCCACGCAGAAGAGGAGCAGATTGCACGCTTGAAAGCGCTGCTGTGCGTGACTTTGCAGTGGCCAAGACTTTGGTACGACGACGAGGATGATGAGTACTACCGCATCGTATGCTTCAGGTCTCAGTGGCAAGCAAAAGATCTGTCACGAATGATGGAAACGAAAGAAGACGACATCTCCTACGAGGAGAAAGCACAAGTGGTTGCGGATCAGTTGGAGCCGCTTTTGACGCACTGCGAGCTGCCAGAGGCTAGCTGGATCGCGAGCGCCGCGGCTGAAATAGACCGAGTGAAGGCGTAATAGCACGTGTCCGCGAATTGTCCCTTTTTGTCCTTTTTTGTCCCCGCGTTTTGACTGGACCTTCGTGTTGTCCGCGGCAAAATTGTCCGCGCGGCTAGGGAAGTTAAGGGTTTGCTAGTGGAATGACTAGGATATTGTCCGCCAAGTTGTACCCGAGGAAAGGAATCGTTGTTTTGGGGTCTGAATTTGTCCGCGGGGTTGTCAGCGATAAAAAAAGTCACAAANCCAAGTTGTACCCGAGGAAAGGAATCGTTGTTTTGGGGTCTGAATTTGTCCGCGGGGTTGTCAGCGATAAAAAAAGTCACAAACTGAATTTGTCCCCGGCGATCGACTGAAACACCTTGATTTCGCATACGCAGGTTGGCTCTCAGGACGCGTTTTGCAAGGGTTTCCGCGCTGCACGGGTCTCTTCGCGGCCATGGCGGAGGCAGCTGTTCCTGCAGCTGAAGGCGCTTCTTGCTGTTGCTGCCTATGTGGCTGCATGTATGACAGCACAGCTGGTCGCACGCATGGCACCAAGTTCAAGTGCAGTGGCTGCAACGCGGCTGAAAAAATGCTGCGGCGAAACTTGGGGTCAAAAAAGGAGCTTGAATCTGTACCGTACGAAGATCAGGCTGCCTTCTTCAAGCGGCTCCAGGCTGAAAAAAAAGCAGCAGGGAAGTATCTTCCCTGGAGGACGGTAAGGGCTCAGTTGGTCGCGCTGGTGACAACACGCACCATCACGGAAACTTCAGCAGATGTGACAACTGAAGAGCTACCGCTGTCCGTCTGGGTCGCTCGAGGATGGGATTCCGAGACTNTGGTATTCGTTGGGGTTCATGACAAGTTAGGATTGATAACTCGCCAGGAAGGTAGATACAGGATATGTTGTGTTTGTTTTTAGATGTTTTCGGATGTATTCTAACGACAAAATATGATGTTTCCATTGGGATTAGCAAAAGGATCCTGAACTGGACCGCTTCTCGGAGCCCTTGCAGCTTCCCACAGAGCGGCAGGCAGGGTGATGACTGTGAGGACAATTTTCTGTAAGAAAGATAGAGGTTTCCTAAAAGGAGGGTACCGGGGTACTAGGATGACCCCTGGGACTTTACTAGGATGACCCCTGGGACTTATGGACTTATAACTAGGTTATAAGTAGCGTAACATAGCTTATAAGTTGACTTATAAGTTCGTTAATTGGCTAAGTAGATCTTAAGTAGGAAGATTTTTTATATGGACTTGGGGTGGACTTAGCTGGTTACTAAGTATGTAGCTTATACAGAGGCATGAACTTAGCATTTACTTAGGTTGGACTTAGGTTTTTTTCAAAAGATGATGGATTCTGCGTTTTTTTTGCATCCATGATTTTTTTGATTTTTTTGTTGAATTTGAAAGAAATCATGTTTGGAGACTTTTTGCTGTTATCACTGCGGCTTGTATTTGAGTCAAAGCTGCCTTTCATTTCTTTGGGAGTGACTGTGTCGACATGGCGTTGCAGCTGGAGCGGCAATTGAAAGCGTCGCAAAACTTTTTGGCCGGTGTCAGAACTCTTCCGAATTACCCGGAAATTTTGATAAAGCAACATGGCGAATTGAGCCGTGTCCTTGCCAAAGTGGACACGTTGTCCACGGAACTGGCGGGCCGTGTTTTGTCTTCACTTGATATGGAACTGTGGGGCGAATACGCAGATTCTGTGAAGCAAGACATAGCAGCCCGTGCAGGCAAGGATGAAACCAATAATCGTCGATCCAACCAAGACTATATGGCACTTGTGCATTACCTGCCTGCGTGGCTGGTGGCACGTTTGGAATCGGATCGGAATCGTGCACAAGTTTTGGAACTTCTGTGCTGTCATCTTGTGAAGTTGGGTCTTCGTCATCCGACTGAGAAGACATGTGGTTTGATCCTTGCATTGGCTTTTGACTTTCATGGAGTCGCTTTCGAAGCTGACAAGTGGCAATACACGGTGATGCACAAGGTTACCGTGCAGAAACTTTTGAGTAAGCCGGAGCCCCCGGTCTACTTGGATGTCTTGCCCGCTGATGTGAATCAGTGTCCACGAGCGCTGTTTGCATCAGCATGTCCGGATGGCCAGCAGCCGCAAGCGCTGCAGTTTGCGGCAGAGCTGGTTATTCGTGGCCGGACATGGCCAATTCGAACTTCGCACCGTGTTGCCTCTCAGACGTCCAAGCCAGCTGGATCGAACACGGTCGATTATTTTGCTGTCGGTCAGATGGCTGCTGGAATCATGTCTGGTGGGGCACACATGGGACACCGGATGCCTTCTTCAGTGCCATCTGTTGCACCGCCTTTGGGTAAACCGAAGAAATTGCTGGCTTTAGAGGATGGTCAAGTTGATGATGTTGCAACCTCTGTGCCGGTGCCGGAGATGTCTCAGCAACCGGTGCCGTGCACCGTGAAGACTGTGGCGGACGAGGGTCCTGCAAATGTCACGTCTACTTTGGCCGCTTTGAAAGGCGCTGTCAACAGCCAGGCAGGGACTGGACAGAGAGCCCTGAAAAAGCCTGCGTCGGCTTTGCAGACAAAGGTCAAAGAAGACAAGTTGGAGAAGGACAGGAAAACTTCATATAAGACGATGAAGAAGCCGGCTGCCAGTGTGGTTGACAAGCCGCGAAAGGTTGCTGCTAGCAGCAAAGCTGCTGCCAAGCGACCGGCTGCATCCAGCAAAGTTGGCAAGAAGTCAACGAAGAAGAGTGATCAAAGGGAACAGAAAGCTTCGGATCGTTTGAGGCTCTTGGCAACATTGCCGCCCAAGGTTCGCCGCAAGTTCAAGGACGGCTGTAGCCGTTGCCGTTGGCGCAAGGAATGCACGCTGAGCTGTTGGCGTGAACGGGGCTTTTTTTTGTAGGTCAGTTTCAGCTTGGAACCCATAGATGGCATCACATGTTTGGAAAATGTGGCCCAGTCACTTTGCAGGGGTATATATAGTTTGACAATTGGAGCAGGGGTACAGAACGAGAGAGGGTTGCTGCTGCCGCACCATGTTGTTGCCAAGGTGGCCAGTTTTGTTGTTTTTTCGCAGGGAAAGGCTCAAGCGGTGCGTCTTGGGCGTGTGCACTCCGCTGCGGTGAGGCGGGACATATGGGAAGTGCAGTGTGTTTTTTTTTGCGCTTCTAATAGCATGATATATGGGAAATACATATTTTTCTTCTTTTGTTGAGCCTGCACGGATCTTTACTGGAGATCCGAGCAGAGATCCTATGTGGAGTTTACATGGGTCTTACGTGGACCCATGGTACATTGATCTCTACGGGAGGTCAATCCCTGTGACGATCCTACGCGGATCGTGGGTGTGGTCCTACGAGGATCCACGGTACATTGATCTCTACGGGAGGTCAAGGCTAGATAAGGATCCTACGTGGTTCCTTTCAGTGGTTCCTACGCGGAGCCACGGTGCATTGATCTCTACGGGAGGTCAAGGATAAGGATCCTACGCGGTTCCTTTTTAGTGGTTCCTACGTGGAGCCACGTTACATTGATCTCTACGGGAGGTCAAGCTTACCAGGATCCTACGCGGATCCGCTTTGTGGTTCCTACGCGGAACCGCTGTGCATTGATGCCGTGAGGGTGTCCCATGCATTGTAGGATGCCGTGAGGGTGTCCCATACATTGTAGGATGCCGTGAGGGTGTCCCATACATTGTAGGATGCCGTGAGGGTGTCCCATGCATTGTAGGATGCCGTGAGGGTGTCCCATACATTGTAGGATGCCGTGAAGGTGTCCCATNGTGTCCCATACATTGTAGGATGCCGTGAGGGTGTCCCATGCATTGTAGGATGCCGTGAGGGTGTCCCATACATTGTAGGATGCCGTGAAGGTGTCCCATGCATTGTAGGATGCCGTGAGGGTGTCCCATGCATTGTGGGATGCCGTGAGGGTGTCCCGTAAGCTTTTAAATTTTCATATATATATATATATATGTATATAAATTTAGATCTCTTACTTGTTCAATGAAATATATTAAGATTATATGATGCAACTTTTCCCTTATCTAAACATATGTGTTCCATCACCCTTGCTTGCCAGGTGCGCATGTCTCCGGAGAGCGACACCNAATATATTAAGATTATATGATGCAACTTTTCCCTTATCTAAACATATGTGTTCCATCACCCTTGCTTGCCAGGTGCGCATGTCTCCGGAGAGCGACACCAGTGACTCCGAGTCAGTGGAAGAGAAAGACCTTGCGGACATGACTACACACAAGAAAAGTTCAAGGGAGGATGAGGAAGGAAAAAGAGATGAGAGAACAAGTCCGTTTGATGCTCACCTGAAGCGTCCAAGCAAGTCTAACGGAGGTCGGTCTGCTTCACGTGAGCGAGACCGACCCCGCAGGTCCCGTTCCCACGGGGAACGTAAGCGACGTTCCCATTCTCGGTCCGGCCGGGAGAAGGAACGCAAGGAAGACAAGGAACGGAAAGAACGCCGCGAGAAGGCGGAGCCAGAGGAGAAGAGGTCCAAAGGAAGCGAGCGTCCGCCGTCACCTCGTGGCAAGCCACCCAAGAGATCCGATGTGCAGTTGGTGGAGGCAGGAGGCAGTAAAGGAGCAGATGCAGGAACATGGACATCGAAAGTCAGATGTCGACACTGTCGGAAGATGCTCACCAGTCACGAAAGTGGACAGAAGATGCACATGTACTTGAATCTGTACTGCATCCGTTGCCAGCTCTGGAACAAGTTACCGGAAGCCAACCGGACTGATGAGCAGTGGCACAAGACGCTGGCGCAGGCGCAAGCCATTTGCGCGGAAAGGAAGACGAAGGATCAAAGAGACGCTGAGGCTGAAGTGATGGCACCTACGAGGTCCCATTCAAGCAGCGCTCGCAAGTCCAAATGGTCCCAGGCCAAAGCACTGCCGCTGAATCCTCCTAGCCCAAGCGGCGGAGACACAGAGTCCGAGCCATCGGAGAAGCCTCGTGGTAAGTCCAAGAAGGCAAAAGCTCGCAGTAGCGGCTCGGATCCGGAAGAGACGCCTGTTGGTAAGTCCAAGAAGGCAAGGGCGAGCAGCAGCGGCAAGCAAATAACCATCAACATAGGATGGTGAAGTCTGCTGAGACCAGAAGACAGGACGCGCACCGCAACGTCTGTGAAAAAAAGAGGGAGGCGCGGTGTGTCGACAGGTACTGTTGCTTTGTATATAGAGGGAATCTCTTAACACACTACTGTCTGGAACTTTTTTTGGATGGGTTGAAGCGGGTTTTTTTCATGAGAACATGTTCTGTAGCACTGATGGTTCAAGGGTTGCTTCGTGTCGACATAGGAAAATAGAATGCCGACGCCCTGCTCTTTTAATATATCCAAAGACGATCTATATGCATTCCGTGCAGCTCTCCAAGCGGCTTCCTCCAGCGAGCCCAGCTGGTGGTCCACCTGGGAAACGTGCTGGGTTACAGTCAGTGACATTTTGGATCAAGCAGAGGCTCGAGCCTACGAGGCTGGAGATGCGAGCGCTGCTAAGCAAGTCCTTCGTCTGAATAATTTGATTCAGACATGCCTAGAGCCGACCTGGGAGATCGTGTCGCAGGATACGAACCCGGAGAAAACCATTCTTTGCGCCCTCTCAGATTGGACTGAGGAGTGGTCCAATTTCAAACAAGGTTTGGGTCGCTACCATATGGAAGAGTTTCGCACTGTGGCAGCTGATCTCAAACGGTTGCAAGAATATCTGATGCTGCTGCCAGAAGCAACCTGGGCCTACGAGGCCGAAAGGCAGGTTCTTCTTTTGCTGGCTGACTGTGAGGCGTTGCACCAAGCAAGGCAGTAGGACGAGACACGGAGAAATATAGAACGCTGTCAGGGAGAAAATGTGTTGTCCGCAAACTGTCCGCGGAGGTCCGCGTTTGTCCGCGCCTGGAATCCAGTTGGGACTTGTCCGCGTTGTCCGCAAGCTAAATGCAATTGATGATAGAAAAATAAACATATGGAATGTAAGACTTTTCTGTTTGTCCGCGGAGAATCTAGTGGAATCCGTTGTCCGCGGACAACACCACGAAAACCTCTGTATCCGCAACATTTCAGGTTCGAGACCATCGGTGCTTCTTTGTGCCTGCTGTATACCGGTTGGTATCTTTCCTCTCGCTCTATAATAGTCTGTGACTGCTTGCCATGGCTGCGCTGGAAGCTGAAGAGCCGACGACTTACCGCTGCAGCCTGTGCAACTTGACCTACGGGGTCGATGCTGGCAGGCTGCATGGTTTAAAGTTCATCTGCACGCCGTGCGCCAGTGCCGATCGTTTGATTCGCCGCGGCCTCGGCTCGAAAGAGGAGTTGCAGCAACTCAGTGTCGAAGAGCAGCACAACTTTTTCCAGAAGTTGGCTAAGGAAAAAGCCGACATGAAGGATTCCAGGATCCAATGGAAAACTGTTCGAGCTACTCTCTTGACAGCTTTGACCACTCGACAGATGACTGAAAATTCAGCCTCGGTGGATGCAACCTTTTTACCGCTGGACGTGTGGCTGAAACAAGGTTGGCCGGAAGCGACCGTACTGAATTGCCCCAAAGAGTACAACGAGCAGTACAAGTGCGACACGTATCAGGTGCCAATCAAGTCTATGACGTGGAAACAAACATACCAAGCCTGTGAGGAACGGATTCTCCGTCAGGAGAGGGAGGCCACTGCCAAGCGCATGGCTAAGGGTCGTGGAGCCGCTGCCGCAGAGCCAGAGGATGCTTTGGACTTGCCAGCTGCAGAACCTAGCAAGAAGGCTGAAGCGTCGACGGAGGCCGCTGAGAAGAAGGCTGCTAAGTCTCTTGCTGCGCAAGAGAGGAAGAACATTACCGGCAATCAGAAGCTCCAGCTGCTGGCCGCCAGGGCTGTGGCGCCGTTGGCTCAGGACCTTCAGGCAGTCACGAAGCTACGTGCTCGTGTGACTGAAGACTTGCCAGAATCGATCCAAGAGGTTTACGACCAGAATGTGCAGAAATTGCAGCGTTGGATTCAGGAAGCCAAAGGCCTTCTGAAAGACTGGGAAGACGAGGCAGCCCAAGCTGGTAAGCACGCTTTGGAAGCCCCAGGCTTTGATATGGCAGATGTCAAGTGTCTCCATAAAACTGTGGGCGAAGTCATTACCAATTTGAGGCAGCACGTGCCAGCTCCCAAAGCGAAGGCGAAGGCTAGTTCCAAGCGCAAGACAGCAGAGCCAGGAGAGGCAGCAGAAGCAGGAGAAGCCCAGCAGCCTGGGGGTCGCCGTGTGCGAGGGAAAAGACCCCAGTGAAAGAAATGCTGGGTCTCGACGACTTTCTTGCAATTCAATAGAGAGAGATGTCTCGTTTTGCTCCTGGTGAGCTTTTGAAAACGAACCTCGACTGAATGTACCATAAAATGGAAACTGCCGCACTGGAAGCTGACCAACTGCAGGGGACAAGCAGAAGGCGAAAAAGAAAGCCGTGCCTGCTGCGTAGTTTAGAAGCAAAAGCAAAGGAACAGCGTGTTGTCGCAACTGGCATGCTTCTTGTGATTTGCACCCCCGAAAGATTTAAGAAAACAAACCTGTCGAATGCTAAACACATGAAAAATATATGTCAGCGCACCAGCACACATAAACACAGACCCACATACATATATATGTATATATGCATATATATATATATAAACATGATGATATATATATATATATATGTACGTATATATTGAAGTATATGTATGTCTGTGTGCATGTATATAGATATATAATATATATGTCTATGCGTCTCTGCCTTCCTGTTTTAACAGTTTGTCCCCATTTACCCCGGGATATCATCATATAGAGACATGAACTATTTATTTCATTCTATACACCTTCATATATACGTGTCTGTATATATGTAAAATATGATAAACATTTCTGGAACAAAACCTGCATGCCGGAAAGGGAAACATGTATTTGATTCTGAACACATAGATGCACTGCCTGCATTGGTTCAAAAAGAAAGGACCACGTGACACCTTTGCATGTGGCAGGTATGCCTTCATGTGATACACATCCTTTTGCGGCAGACAAGTCAGGTATCTCTATATTATCTTATAATGTATCCCAACCTCCTACAAAAGAAAAAAAGAAATGTCACAGAAACAGAATTGCATGCAGAAATGCTTTTGTCAGAGCAATCCTCTCTTCCACTAGATACCCGCCATGGTGATGCTTGATGCTGTGGCCGACTGTCAGCCATGAAGAGAAGAAAATTGAAAGCAGACGACTCCTTACTGGAGCAATATCGATCTGTACGACAGATCGGAAGCTTGACTGCTCCGGAATGCAGGCAAGTAGTGCAGCTAGTTCGAGATGATGACAGAGGTGGTGGCACGGCCAAACGCCCAAGTGTCAATCATCCCAAAGCTTTTCCATGCTTGCGGGAATTATCGTTACGGGAAGTTGAAACTGGGAGCGCCTTGACGGCGTGGTCCATGAGTTTGCCTGCATTGGTGCAGGCAAAAGTTGACGCCTGTCCGTTGTATCGTCTGTTGATGCAAAGAGCTTTGCACAGAAACAACAATCATCTTAACCTCATTTTTTATCAAGATGAGGTTTCAGGTGGCAACATCTTGAGTCCAAACCAGTCCAGAAAAAGTAATCTCACTTATTGCATGTGGTTAGAGTTCGAAGTGCTGTTTGTCGAAGATCTCTGGCTCACAATGGGAGTCATGCGCTCTAGAGAAATTGCAAACGTGGAAGGCGGAATGGCTGCACTGACACGAGCCATGCTGTTGCAGATACGCTCTGAAACGGAAAATGGTTTTGTTGTCGACCTGGGCTCTCTGGGTGAGCCCGTTCTCTGCTTCATTGACTCCGTCATTCTTTTGATGGATCACGAGGCGATTCGAGCATGTACGGGCACTAAAGGTGCGGCGGGACTGAAGCCTTGCATCAAGTGCCTGAATCTCTTGTCGTTGAACAAAGCCGATGCTGTCAAGGGTCACTATGACATCTCATGCAGCGACATGGAAAAGTTTTGGCCGGCATCAAATGGCTCCGTGGAAGCTGCGAGGGACCGCTTGATGGAGGAAACAGGGAAAAGTCGAAAGCAAGAGTTAGAAAAACTTTTGGGATGGAATGCCCATATGTTGTTAGCCGGACCCCTGACGGCAGCAGCCTTGAACAGATGGGTATCGGTAGAAACAGTGCACTTTGACACAATGCATGCTTACTTTAGCAATGGCATCTGTGGCCAAGAACTGGGCTGCTGGTGGCGCCACGTGCGCACACATGCGGCAGTCACTTTGTCACAGCTCGCACAGTATGCTGCTTTGTGGGAGCGCTGCCCGAACTCTCCTGCTGCAAAGCAAGTCTCTCCACAGAACTTCTTTGAAGAGAAGCTTTGGCGAGACGATGGGGACTTCCGTGGCGAATGCGCGGCAACTGCATTGGTCTTAATTCTTTGCCTCGGCTTTTCAGAAGAAATCCTTGCAGATATTGCGTCTGTGCAAGCAGCCATTCGTTCTCTGAAGGCTCTCTACAACGTCATTTGTGTTTTGGCGGAGGCCAAACGCAATCCAACGGCAAGCAGAGGCTTGCTAACCAAACAGCAAACGCATATGCAATGCTTTGCTGAAGCATACTCTAGTCAATCTATGCGGCCAAAGTTCCATTATGCTCTACATACCACTTCACAGATCGAAAAATTTGGCCGCCACATAGATTGTTTCCCGTGCGAACGGAAAAACAAGGGGTACAAGGCACGTGCTGCTTCCAACTGGAGCAACTCGCCCTTGTTCTCGAAAGGTGTCTTGCTGGAATTGGTTACGCAAGATTTGAACAACAGCTTGCCAATGGAAGAGATGTCCCTTCGACTCTTGAAAGAACGTCCGTCAACTATGTGTGACCCGGCACCTTCCAGCCTTGTCACAGAAGCGACAGACATAGAATACAAATGTGTCACCTATAGCCGTGAGCAATTTGTCCGGCTTCTGGATGGAACTACGTGTTGCATCCACTTGTTTCGATGTCAGGGCAACAAAGCTCACGTGCATTTGAAACGGTTGAACCCACATGCAACCAGCCGAAATGATGCAGCAGTGACCATTTGGAATTCTCTGCCTGGGCCTTGTGTAATCACAACTGCAGAGAAGCTCGACAAAAGTGTTTCACCACAATATTTTCGACACAACGGTGATGGCACTCTTTCCCTGCTTTGGTGAAAAAAATGCTCCGCGACCAACGGAAACATCATCAAATCGAATAAATCTATAGCAAACCATATCTATCCCCAAATGCAGCTAAAAACACTTAGAAAAACTTAGGTAACTTAGGATGGACTTATAACTTCATTATAACTCCATGAAAAATACTTATACTTAACTTCGATCTAACCCAACTTATAAGTCCATAAGTCCCAGGGGACTTTTGGACACGACCGACCAGAGCGGCGGAAAGAGAAAAAGTTCTGCCCGACCCTAAGAACTACAAGTGCATGCTACAACTCAATATTAAACAAGGATAAGGATATTAGCTGCATATCACATATGTTGTTAGCACGTATATAAAATGTTAATCACACGCCGCCGCCTCAAAAAGAAAATGTGCGGTCAATACAAAGGAACTGACTCACCTGAGTTTGTTTTTGAATGTATGCATTGAAAGAAAAGGTACAAGTAACTGCTCGGCAGCTTCATCCGTGTATCCGTAGTTTGTGTGGCTCAAATCAAATCTAACCCGTGAAACGAAATAACACAAGCAATGTCCATGCAATGTGTGGAGGGCTACCAAGTGACGGAAGACATTGTGCGACTGTACTGCAAAAAGAAAAGCATTGGTCGCTACCACGATGTTACCGTCTTGCTGTCTGGAAGAAAAAGATCTTGGCATGCGATGATGAATAGCCCAAGTGGCTCACAGGCAACCGTGGAATACATTGCATCGTTCCAAGAGGATGTTAACCGTATGGAGTCGAATGTCTCCCCTGCAAAAACTGAAACCGAGCTAGCCTCCTAAGAAGCAATGCCGCCACCACTGACAGACCTGCATACAAGCTTGACCCACGCAAAAAAAAGACAGCGAGTTGCATTCCTTGGGTGTGTTACAAAATCCACGCATGGCAACATGTTTGAGGAAACGGCAACGATAGCATACACTAACTTAATGTGTCCAAACTGTGTTGCATTTCAATTTCAATTTACCAAGTATCACACGGAAAATCAATTCCAATTTTGCAGCCATTTGGCTACAACAACATGCAGACGCAAAGTAAAAGAAGGAAGCTGGCAGACGCGTCGCCTGCTGAACAATTTACTGCCCTGAGAACATTGACTGGGGTGACGCCGGCCACGTGCCGCAAGGTCATTGGAGTGTTCCAAGAAGGCAAAGGAACTAGAACATGCTCCAAACGGAAACAATCCCATGCCTTATCTCACCCCTGTCTGAGATCTTTGAGTGTGCCGGGAATCGACGACGGAACGTCGATCAAACTTCCTTGCATGAGTCTACCAGCTCTGGTAGAAGCCAAGGTGCAGACTTGTCCACTCTACAAAGAATCTCTGCGCAGAACGTGCCAAAAGCACCATGGCCAATTGACTTTGCTTT
>BGPT01000279.1:247412-286285 GCA_003297045.1 Symbiodinium sp. clade C Y103
CGAGCGGCTATGGAGAAAGGACGCTGACTTCAGGGGCGACGCGGACGCAGCAGCTGCCACGCTATCTTTGGTTGTAGCGTTTTGCGAAGAAATTCTTTGGTCACAGGAACCCTTGCGACCATACATTGAATCCTTGCAATGCTTGCAACGCCTGGTTGGCTGTGTCTGGGCCTGCAAAGTATGCCCTGGCAAAGCCCACAACCTCTCGAGGCTGCAGCGGCAACATTTCGAGGCCTACAGAAAGGCATGGACGTCAGAAGACATGCGGCCCAAATGGCACTATGGACTTCATCTGGAAGCCCAAATCCGTCGATGCGGCAAGACACCTTCACCTTGGAAAGAAAACATAAATTCTTCAAAAAATTGACAACTGGAAACTGGGGCTTTGCACCATGCTTTGCTGAATCAGCGCTGTTGGAGTTATCCACAGCGGACCTGCAAGAAGCCCACGCGGCTAATTGGTTGGACGCAGCTTTGCTGGNTTGGAGTTATCCACAGCGGACCTGCAAGAAGCCCACGCGGCTAATTGGTTGGACGCAGCTTTGCTGGGTTCCACCGCAATTCAATGTTTCCCAGGTCTCTGCCACCCTTGTCAAACAAGCAACAGCCTGGTCCTGCAAGGAGTCAAATGTCAAAGATCAATATTTAATCCTCACTCCTACATGTGCTTGCCAAGTGCAAGCCGCTGTGCAAACGGCGGATCAATATTTTTTTCTCCTTGTAGACATGCTGAAACCAATTCAAACAAATCCCAGCTACCGCACACGCTGGCAAAGACGCAGCAATGCCCTCGCGCTAGTTAGTTCCAATGACTTGAATAAGAACATTCGAGTCATGTACCATAGAATGGAAGATGACAATAGCGTGTCCCTGTTGCTGTGAAAAAAGAGCTCTGACCGAGGCATTTTTATGAAAACCATTGATTAGCAAAATCCCAATCAAAAAAGATAAGAAAGATAAAACGAAGTTAGGATGAAGTTAACATGACTTTGTGTTAACTTCAAGTTAACTTCATTATAACCTCTTAACCTCCCCGGTGAATCCAAAGCAATTTCTGGCAGACGCTTTGTCGGACATCTCGGCCAAAAACAAGGATGAAAACACGGGTCATCCGGATGCCGCTGGTGAAAAACAAGGTGAATCTCAGACGGCCGACGATGATGAAATCCTGGAAACTTCGTTGAACGACTTGGTCACCCAGGAACAGTTAGAAGCCGAACCAGAAAAACTGGAAACATGGCTGGACTACCTGAAGAACAAGTTCGATAGTTTCGTGACCTTGATCATTGACCAAGACACCGTCGGTGAGCTGAAGTCCGTTACGGAGAAATGCGGGATCTTGCAGAAAGTGGAAGGGGCAGCGATGCTTTTGTGCGACAGCAAGGTCGCCGGAGAAGCATCCAGCAACCCCAACTGCAGGCTGCCTCCCTTCCAAGGCAAAATGCTGCGGAAGTACGTGCAGGTGTTCACCACACTCCGTGGCAATGGCGGCGACACAGAAATCCAAGATGGCGACCTGCGTCGCGGTGACATGGTGGCCTATTTGGACGGAAGCCGACCGGGTAATGACTCCTCTGTGAACCAGTGCCTGGTGGACACCAATGGAAGGGCCACGAACAAGGTGAAACAAAATTTCACTTTGGTTTACGACGAAGAGTCACTCGCTGACCGAAAAGAAAAAGTCAGGGGATTCGTGCAGCAGACTGAAAACCTCAATGTTTACACCCTTGATGGCTTGCAGCTGCAGAGAACGTCCCGCAAGCATTACAGTGGTACCAATCTTGGGTCCAACATAGGACCCATCAGAGCTCTCGCCTACGATGACGCTGCTTGCTGGAGATTGTCGCCAGCTGACAAGAAGTTGCTGTATGGCGAGAAGGGCAAAATTCTCACCGGAGGACCATGTTACCTGGCTGATGATGGGCGTCCAGCAGCCGTTCTTTGATCCCATTAATTTGTTCATATCAGCCAGCTTGCTGGACGGTTACAATTAATGTGGCCAGCTTGCTGGTCGAATAATATTGCTTTATTTCACCAACAGTTGAGTCCGAAGCGGCGACGAAAACAAGGTGGCCAAACCGACTTTCACTGATGGGCTGGAACCGGTCTCTTGGCACTGCTCCAGCCCGACTTTGTTGGCAGAATTGCTGCACAGTTTCAAGCCGAAGCTTGTGTTCCGTGCCACTTGCTCGTCTTGGAGGCGATCAAACAGAAAATTCCGGTGATCAGCATTGTTTGGTCGGCCCACCACGAAAAACTCCTCAAACAAAAATGTTTGAAGTCATTGTGGCAGTGCATGTTGGATCCGAACTGCCCAGATCTATACGAAGTTCAACTGATTCTTGGCCAATGCAATTTTGATCAGATCTTGTCGACTGACTTATCCACATTTTTTTTTAAAGATATATGATTTATGTGACTGGAGTAACAGTAGTCTTGCGTCGCATACTGACTGAGGGCAACGCTTCTCAATGAGGGCAACATTGAACAACCGCCATTGAAGAAAGCCCGAGTCAAGGTGAAGGCCTTCAAGGCAGACCCCGCAGGTGCTGCAGATGGCGCAGATGCCGCCGGTGGTGGTGAAGCTGCCGCCGCTAGCGGTGAAGCAGCTGGTGAAGCAGAACCCAAGGCGAAGGCGAAGGGTGGCCGACCTCCGAAGGAAGTGTCAAGCGCAGCCGCTGCCGCCCGAGATGCCCTGCTGAAGAATTTGGCGGGTTGAAATATCCAAGTCAAAATGACATGGCAAAGCCTTAGATTTTGCGATCAGGCGCTGAGGCTTTAAAAAAAAACGCAAGAAAAAGCCAGCTCGCTGGCGGCGCTGATGTCTTAAACATAAAGCCAGCTTGCTGGCCCCGATCTTAAAACACAGCAAGCCAGCTCGCTGGCCGACTGCGCTGTCAATTAAACACTCCAGCAGGCTTGCTCTGCGGCAAGACAGCATTGAAACCGCAGTCACCTGATCAGATCAAAGCCAGCCGCCCCAAGTCCTACCATGGGTTTTTCCGCTGACATGGATGATGACGACAGTTTCGGTGCCCCAACTCCGGCCAAAAAAAAGAGACGAACCAGCCTTAATAAAGCCAAATCAGCAGCTTCACCAAAACAGGCTGCAGTGGCCAAAGCAAAACCCAAAAGTCAGGTTAAAAAACCAAAGGCATCAGCATCAGTTGTTCAGCCATTGCCTGAAGGCGTGGCTCCGGTGACCGCGGGTGATGTCATCCGTCTCTTACAAAGATGGATGGGCAAAGGTAGCGTCCCGAGCTGCTCTCAATCTCACAATCACTGCGGCATAACCATTGGCTCAGCTTGCTCGGGGTGGTGCTCAGAACTATTGGCTCTGCAAAAGATGGGGCGAAAATACACATGCTGCTTTGCCAGCGACATTGACCCCCATGTGAAGGCCTTATGTTCCAGAACATACAATCACTGCCGCTGGATCGACGATGTGACATCGGAACAGTTCTTTCATCTTCCGACCGTGGACCTTTTCACGGCAGGATTTCCCTGTCAACCATTTAGCGTTGCTGGAAACAATTTGGGCAAGGATGAAGAGCGAGGAATATTGGTGCTGTTCCTTCTCCGTTACATTGTTCAAGCCAAACCTCGTTCATTCATTCTCGAAAACGTAGAAGGACTTGTTAAGATGCACAAACAGACCTTGGCACTCGTACTGGAAGTCCTCACTGCCTTCGTCGATGATAAAGGGGAACAATTGCGCCTCGACTGAATTTTAAAAAATTGAATGTGGTCGTAATCTCAGTCTCAGGTTCGGTTCTCTTAATAACAATCCACAGCTGACCTCGTCAGGTACGACGTGTCTTGGAAGCTCTTGGACACGTCAGAGTATTCAGGATTACCGCACCATCGCAGCAGAGTTTTCATTGTGGGCATCCTCAAGGAGAAACAGAAGCACAAAGTACAGTGGCCAGACAAGGCCGTATGATGTTTCTAGTCAATGCACTGACTGGCACTGGTCCGGCCTCAGAATTTCTGATAAAAATTTTGCTTTTCACCCGCCGTGTCCCGTCCCGCTATAGGTGCCAATGAAACCATTGTCCGACTTCTTGGATTCAAGTCTACCACGCCATCCCAAACAGCTGAAGCCGACTCAAATTCAGCATGTTCGCGACGCTGTGCAAAGCGTGGTGGAAAAGGGCGATAACCCCTGTGACGTGCACTATGTGGTCGATATTGGAGGCGGGTTTCAAAATTTGTTGTGACACGACGGACTTGATGCACTGGACTTAGTGACAGCCAGGTTCAAAAAAAAGGAAGGCCCATGTTTCTTGGCAGCGCTGTTACACTGAGCCTGTTGAACATGACAGTTGACCTTTGATAGTTAATCCGCTTCGGTTTTATACCTGACCAAGGCAATGAAGGAAAGATCTCCATGCCTCACGCGCACCAGGGCAAAAAACAATGGCCACTGGCTCCTGAAGTACAGCCGTTTCATGTCTCACACAGAGATTCTGGCTCTGATGGGTGTGTCGGAGACAGATTTTCCATCGAATGTGGTGGCTCCACATCAACTCCGAGCCATGGCTGGAAATGCTGTTCCGATTCCACTCTTTCAAAGAGTCATTGCAGCAGTCCTCAGCGCAGCCGGGATTTAAAACAGGGCACCTCGTCAACTCTGTTGTTTGATCGGCATGATTCAGTCATATAGCCAGCATTGCTGGCTGCTTAAAAAAAAAGGCCAGCTTGCTGGTCTTGTCAACGACTACCTGGTGGAAAAACACATTGACTTGAGCAAACACATTGACTTGAGCAAACACAGCTACAACATAGACACTCAACAACCATACTCATCAGAGCCACATGCAACTTTCAGAACATCCATGACTCCATTTTATTTGATTTAACACTCATCGACCAACACAAACAATATGCATGTTTTTCCCCCTTTTTGCCACTTCTCTTAGTCTTTCATGTCGAAGCCACGGAGCGTCCAGCACGACAAAGTGCAGCCCTTCCTGTAATAACATTTGCTGCAACCATCACGAAATTTATCCTGCATAGCTTTCGGCACCCTGGTGCGAATCAACCGAAGTCGACGCGCCTCGCGGCTCTCTGGCGCATCCATCGACCCACGAGAAGCCGCAGGACGGCGCAAGACAGCAGGCGCAGCAGCAGCTGGTCTCTTCTTCGTCGCATTAGCGGCTGGCTTCTACATAATCGCCTTCTTCACGCCTTTCTGCTGCGAGATCGGTTCTGTAGGCTGCGCTCCAGCTTGCAAAGCAGAAAGCGTAGCAGAAACAGCCAGCTTGCCCGTCGGTGCAGCCTCCACCGTTGCAACTGTAGGCATGGTTTCACCTGGCACAACAGGTATTGCAGCGTCATCATCTTTCTTATCTTCTAAANAGCTTGCCCGTCGGTGCAGCCTCCACCGTTGCAACTGTAGGCATGGTTTCACCTGGCACAACAGGTATTGCAGCGTCATCATCTTTCTTATCTTCTAAAAACAGGCACTGTGGGACGCGGTTCCCCCACATTGGAAGAAGACTTGGTCCGGCTGCTGAAGCAGAAGCAGGGGCAGGAACAAATTTAGCCGATGTCGCTTGCGCGAAGCGATGTGTTGATCGCATGGGCCAATCCCTTGCACGNTGGTCCGGCTGCTGAAGCAGAAGCAGGGGCAGGAACAAATTTAGCCGATGTCGCTTGCGCGAAGCGATGTGTTGATCGCATGGGCCAATCCCTTGCACGTAGCAAAAGGTCAGCGTAGTCCACTTGGCAATCAACAGGAGAGTCCGTGCCAAAAGCACGAGTCATGATCGCTTCTGGACACTCCTCTCTATTGCGCGGCAAAAGTTGCAAATGAGGCTGCTGAACCTGGCCAACCTGCTGNGTCCGTGCCAAAAGCACGAGTCATGATCGCTTCTGGACACTCCTCTCTATTGCGCGGCAAAAGTTGCAAATGAGGCTGCTGAACCTGGCCAACCTGCTGCTTCAAGTAACTCAAAACATTAGCTTTCTCCCGCAAAGTCACCTGCCACTGTTGCGTGCCCAGCATTTGACCTTCAAGGTCAAAAACCAAAAGCAAGATCATGGCCTGAGAAACCTCGGAGGCATTTGATAAACCAAGCAGCCGGGAATGCTTGCACAACTTCTCCAGTGCCACACTCCTCGTATCTTGCGCCAAAGATTTCCACAAGCCCGTCGTCAAGTAGGGAGGCAATGCCAAGTAATCTTGCAATGGAGCGTTTTTTTCCTTCTCATTGTCCTCCAAGATCACTGCTGACTTCAATGAATCTACGTGTGAACCCCAAACTGACGAATCCAGAAGTTCAACAAGCGCCGCTGCTTGCTCCACTTGAACAGGGGTCTTTGCAAGCTTCTTCAACAAGGTCTCGACCTGCTTGTCAACTTTCCGTATTCGGCATCCATGTCCAGCACCATGGTTCTGAGCACTTGGTTGCTGAGGATGCGGTCATGGAATCGCAGAGCCACATCGACAAAATTTTGACTGACTNTGTCCAGCACCATGGTTCTGAGCACTTGGTTGCTGAGGATGCGGTCATGGAATCGCAGAGCCACATCGACAAAATTTTGACTGACTTGCTCAGCCATGGGAGATGCGGAGGCTTGCACATGACGGCTCCATGCCGTGTAAAGATCCTGGCTGTTCATCTTCCCCTCCTTAGCCTCGATGGTCAACTTGTAGGTGAGCAACTCATACGTTCTCTGGGTCGCTGAACGAGTCAGGGCATCATATTCATCGATGATGTTGTTGCGCAAGTTGACCTGGAGGGGCTTGAAAGTTTGATCGGAATGAGCATTAATTATATAATTTGAAACAATTATTTATTATCTAATCAATGGCCAAGAAACACCCCTGAAGAAGATTGATTCCAACGTCGGCAGCATCTCGAAGACCATGGTGGTGCACAGCGCAACTCGCTTGTAGTGCCTCAAACCAGCAAGCTGGTGGGCGACCACGTTTTTCAAATTTCAGTCATTCATTGACATAGCACAGTTGGTTTTATTTAAATGTCAATCATCACATCATCAAGTAACCAGCGGTCCATCATCAAGTATCCAGCAAGCTGGTTCAAAAATCAACCAGCAAGCTGGTTCAAGAATCAACCAGCAAGCTGGTTCAAGAATCAACCAGCAAGCTGGTTCAAGAATCAACCAGCAAGCTGGTTCAAGAATCAACCAGCAAACTGGCTCACTTATCAATCCAAGTTACAGGAGCACTTCATCCGATTCCCCGGCCACTATTGCATCCCTCAAGGCGAACAAGAAGGCATGCTCTGGCTCTTCGGGGGATACTCGTCGGAGGTTGCCTTTGGACACCAAGTGGTTTTGAGCGATGGCAATGACCGTCGGGCGCTCGAAGAGAGCAGGCTGTCCCTTGCCGTACATTCGGCTTTGCAGCCTCTTCACTGAGTCCCTGTTGATGGGCACTTTGGGCGCTGCACTCCACTTGAAGTTGACCCAGAAGAGGTTGCAGGCAGCATCGTAGGTCCCAGCTGAGCTCATTGCGGCTTTGAAGACCTGCTCCACGAACACTGCCTGATATGATGTGATCAAAGCAAAAAAAAACAGTCCAAGAGTAGTGCCACAAAACCTCATACTGTTGAGAGACATGGGTGGATTACCCCCAGTGCTCTCAACAGTGCCGAGCGCTCAGCACTGTTGAGAGGAGGGTTTTCAGCAAGAAGGAAACTGTTGAGAGACATGGGTGGATTACCCCCATGTCTCTCAACAGTTTCCTTCTTGCTGCAAACCCTCCTCTCAACAGTGCCGAGCGCTCGGCACTGTTGAGAGCACTGGGGGTAATCCACCCATGTCTCTCAACAGTCCTAGGCGTTTTGGACTGGGGAAACTAGGGAATACAAAAACCTTGAGGGAATATAAAAACCTTTCAAAAAAAACTGTTTTCATCCACCCGGCCTTGTGCCCCGCCAAGTGCGATGCTGCATCTGCTCGGATGCCTAGAGGTTCCTCTTGAAGGATGTTCTGGAATAAGTGGTGAGATTGTATATCTCGCAAGGCAGCATCCACCTCATGGTAATGTTCCATATTCACTGCATCGATGTCAGTCACTGGAGATACCACGTTCCCAGGGGCTCTCTCAGCGGCCCTCGGTGCGCTCTTCGCAGCGTTCTTGACTTTTTCAGCTGCTTTGGGAGCGGCTTTGGGAGCCCCTTTCGTGGATGCTTTTGCCGGCATGGCTTCGGCAACGTTGCGCTCTGTCAGGCGGTGAGGCTTTTTTGATCCCTCAAAAATGCAACATGATGGATATATTTTTGTGAACGATGACTCTAAGACTGGCAATTCAAAACGCATTTATGAAGGTGAGCCAGCAAGCTGGCTAGGTTATAAAATAATAGAACTACTGTGTGAGTGAAGTCAGACCAGCAAGCTGGCTGCTGACTGTCTAAGACTCTAAGTCTAAGTCTATTAATGAACATCAATAAACACCAGCAAACTTGTTTTTATCCAATAATGACTCTGAACATCATTAATAATCATCAGTAACCTGACCAGCAAGCTGGCCAACGCTGACAGCGGCAAGTCCATATTTTGGCCCACGACAAGGTGATCACACTTCATCGTGCTAAGTTGCTGAATTTGAGCAACATATCATCCCCTAATGTTGCTCACATTTGGCAAAGGTCACGCTTGGCAAAAGCCATGCGGCAAGAAAACGCAATGAACTCCTTCTTAGAAAAGATGTTCTTCTCCTTGGCTCGACTGGCTTCACCATCAGAAGCTAGTGCTATGACACGCNTGAACTCCTTCTTAGAAAAGATGTTCTTCTCCTTGGCTCGACTGGCTTCACCATCAGAAGCTAGTGCTATGACACGCATTTTTGTTTTGTGATCCAGGCGGCAGTGTTGGTCAGGAAATGCTACCCAAGAATCCAGAACATTCATCTTGGAACGTTGATGGGCCAAACAATGCCGCAAGACTTCGGCAACTCTGGGGTGAGCTTGTTTGAAAGCTTCACTCACATAGACTTTCCTGCTGATGTCGACAAATGGAGAGGAATGAATCGCCAAACCTTGTTCGCCGTCCGATTCAAAGTAGGCGACATCAACCACCAGACCTCCAAGTAGAGGCTGACCACAACACTTGTTCTTTTGGATTGCTTGGATCTGAAACCACCCAATTTTCAGCATCCCACGGGTGGATCATCACATTGTGCCTGGAGGCGGCCCTGACCTTGTGCAGCCAATTTGCGTCCTCGAGGTGAAATTTGTTTCTCTGAATTGAACATTTTTTTGGCACCAGTAGGTTTTGGTTTCTTTTCTCTTTGGCGACGCGTTGTTGATCATTTTTTTTCTTGCGTTGCACGCAACTTCAGAGCGACATCCACCAACTCTGGGTCGACCTCATCTTCCAGCAGCGCGTTTTGCAAATACCGTTCCACCTTTGAATCATATTGTTTGTTTTTTTTGAAACAACAGCTCCTTAGCCATAGTCTCGGACCAAACTCCAGAGGAACCATTTGCAGCAACGGCTTCCACACGATTGATATCGACCATTTCAGCTGAGGCAGATGTCTCTTGCCGCCTTTTTTTTGCAAGGCGGTCACCGCCAAACATTTGTTTTCTTCATGCGGTCGCTTAATGCCTTTGTCGAGGCGAGTCATGCAACTTATTCGAGCCTGCCCAAAGTATTCCTTCCAGATTTTTTGTGCTTCTTCGCACAGTGCATCATGAGGCACGGTGTCTGGCAGCAACAAGAGTTGCATCTCATCGTTCTTGACTTCGTCGGACCTTGGCGATCCAAAAATAATTAGATAGATAGTCAGTTCCAATGAATTTAATCAATAAATGCAACAGAAATAGATGCAACCGAGATGCATGTGTCCCCGCTGCTTGACAATGCCTTCGGAGAGAGTAGAAAAATTTTGTTCAACACCTGACGATGCCATGCCGTTCCACGCGGCATAGGCTGTGACAGCGCTGAGCAGCGCACTAAGCGCTTGCTTGTCGTTGCCGTTGCGACGACGTGCTTTGATTCTGAGCAAAGCGGTGCGCCAAGCTTCGAATGAATTTGTTCGTCCTGTGGATGCTTCATACATTGCCACAGGTTCGACTTCATCGAACTGATTGGCAAGTAAACCGGCATCCAACTGCAACACCTGGGCCAATCGCTTGATTGATCGCTCTTTGAAACTGCAGTGAATTGCTTCGNAAGTAAACCGGCATCCAACTGCAACACCTGGGCCAATCGCTTGATTGATCGCTCTTTGAAACTGCAGTGAATTGCTTCGTCCCGTTGCACACCTCTTTTCTTCACAACATCAAAGACTCGGAAGGAATTCAAGACATCAGTGTCGGGAAACTCAGCCTTCAAAGTGTTCGTAGCCAGCACAACGAACGCTTGGCATTGTTCAGCGCAGTTGAGCAACATGGCGCAATCCACTCGATTTGGCCCTCCCAATGTTTTTGGACTGCCCTTGACCTTACTGACAACATGACAATTTGAACATGACACAGAAGTATCAAATTATAAAAGCGTAGCCTTAAATTTATTGGCAAGTGGGGAAATTAACATTGCCTAAGACTAAACCAAGGCACCATAAACCCACGTGGGCGTTCCAATGCCGCAATCATGTGAGCTGTAAAACCTTGGTGGAAGATATTGCCCTTGTTAACCAAATGATNTAAACCAAGGCACCATAAACCCACGTGGGCGTTCCAATGCCGCAATCATGTGAGCTGTAAAACCTTGGTGGAAGATATTGCCCTTGTTAACCAAATGATGCATTTTTGCAACCAGTGACTCCACCTCGGCGGGGAACTCAGACAAGTCATACGATTCAGTATCCACCAGTCTTAGCAGTTGGCTTGTTTCATCAGCCAGGTCGCTCATCATGGCCATTAGCACCAAGTCCTTTTCGTTCATGGCCTCAAGAAAGTCAAGCGCTGCCGTTTTGTCGGCCCCGTCGCNTTTCATCAGCCAGGTCGCTCATCATGGCCATTAGCACCAAGTCCTTTTCGTTCATGGCCTCAAGAAAGTCAAGCGCTGCCGTTTTGTCGGCCCCGTCGCCCAAACCAGGGTGGAAATGATTGCATCGAGGTAAACCACCATCCTTTGTAGTGGTTGGGAGCAGCTGGCGAACCTGTGCTTGGCTGCCTTTAGGTGTCNATTGCATCGAGGTAAACCACCATCCTTTGTAGTGGTTGGGAGCAGCTGGCGAACCTGTGCTTGGCTGCCTTTAGGTGTCGGATTCTCTTTTGCCATCCACCATCTAACTTCTGAGCGAAGCCGCTGAAAACATCTTGCAAGACCTTTGAGTGGTGAATTTTCTGGATGATGGAGTCGGAACCAAAGACATAAGCTTCCAAGACAGAACTCATAGAGCCTATTGCATCCCAAGGGCGCTTCAGTACGCGCATGCATGCGTGAGCCCTGTCCCGCTGGCATGAGATCACGTTGGGAAACATCAGTTTGGATGCCCTTCCCGCTCCTTGCTCATTGGCAGCAGCATTTGCCACAAACATTGTCACCTTCTGGCAGACCGAGCGCTGCAAATCTCGGTCGTTTTCTGGATTTGGGCCACCGTAGCCAACGCAGCAAGCTTGCCGAACCGCTTCTTGCATGGCTTGGACAATGTTGGTGATAGCTTCCGCGTACTCAACGTTGACGCATCCCAGCAATCCTTTTCGGACAGAAAGGTTGGCGTCCACTGCACAGTACCGCATCAAAAGCTGACCATGCCGGCCATCCTGCATGATGCTCAAACTTACAGCGTCTCTGAGCGCTTGTCGTGTTCGTGCTCGTGCTGCTTCACCGAGGCAAAANCAAAAGCTGACCATGCCGGCCATCCTGCATGATGCTCAAACTTACAGCGTCTCTGAGCGCTTGTCGTGTTCGTGCTCGTGCTGCTTCACCGAGGCAAAATTGCAAATTGCCAAGTTTTTTTCGACCGCATTTGTCTGCAGAATCTCCAGAAGGTCGCAAACCAGATTGCAAGGAATCACGACGCATGCGGTTTGCCAAAGCGTCTTTGAACATGGCAAGTGAAGGGCAACCACATACAGCTAACTCCTCGCAAGATCTATTTGTGTCAAAACCCGTCATCATCAAACTTTTGTCATGGGCTGCTGACTCACCGTGGCGCTTGATGTTGCTGATGAAAGGAGTCCTCAGTTCAGAGTGATCGAGTCGATTGAGCAGTTTAAAATTTTAAACAATTATGCTTTAAAGTCAGTTTCTAAATTTTGAAGAGAAGTCTGAAGCGCCAAGAAACTGCACAAGGCCTTTCGAGAAATTGTTCTCCGCTCTGAAGCGCCAAGAAACTGCACAAGGCCTTTCGAGAAATTGTTCTCCGCGTTGGCTTTTTGGCAGACAATGCAAGAAAGGCCAACAAAGTCAGATCCATGTTCATCTTCATGTTGTGTCAAACATAGCCAGGATCCGATTTTAATGTGCCCTCCCGACTTCAAGGCTGCTACCTGTTCCCATTCGTCTCGATTTCGCAGGTAGAAGCATCTCCAACACTTGCTGGGATCATAGCATTTTGACACATGATCTTTGTTTTCCTCCAAAGATACTGGTCTGAGCAGCAAATTATCGACACCAGATTTGGATGGTTTTTTTTCGATAGCGCTCCACCGTCGGCTCTTGTAAATTTTTTGAATTTTCTCATCGTCGCATTGATTCTGCACTGGTGTTGGAACACGGCGGCCAAACCCAGGGATCATTGCGCAAATGAATGAATATTATTATTCACTTAGTCACTAGAATTGAAAGCTCAAATGATGATTATGATGATGATGATGATGACAACAATGATGATGATCATCATTATTGACAATAATAATGATGATTGGATCTAACAAATGATGCGACTATTACAATGACAAATGCTGGACAGCATCCTAGTATTGTGCCAAAATGGCTGTGACAAAATACCGTACCAGCTACGCTGGCCAAGTTCATATAGCAAATGATCAACCAGCAAGCTGGCCAAGTTCACAATCCAGCAAACTGACGTGATCAACGCCATCATTTATGAAGACGGATTGCAGTGACCAGCAAGCTGGCCAAATTCACAGTCCAGCAAGCTGACGTGATCAACCCCATGATTTAATTTATGAAGACGAATTGCAATGACGACCAGCAAGCTGGCCAACCAGCAAGCTGGCGTGATAAACCCCATCACTGATGCAGGAACCATTTTCACGTCTGTTGCGAGCCTGCTTCAGCACTTCGTAGTTTGTTGCGAACCTGCTGCACTTACCTCCTTCTTGCGATGCTATAGTCCAAGTGGACAAGGCGCCTTGGAAGACAGGAGCATGGGGGCCATCTCTGGTGTTGACACACAACACATCTAAGAACTTCACGGCATCTTTCATCTCAGCCATCAGATTTGTGCGGTCGTAGTGGTGCCAGTCGCAGACAGAATCCAATTTCTCCTGCATAGTCTCTTGTTCTGAATTTCGTTTGAACTGGCTTATCCAAGGCTGGTCAGTAAAGGGCGTGTCATCTTCCACATGGCACCTCCATGCAGATAGATAACTGCAAGTTTGCGCCAAAGCAATGGACCTCAACTTGTCGTCCTTGTACAGGTGTGATGCGAAAAACGCACAATTTTTCACAGTCTCAAACTCGTGGGCCACTTTCGCTTCGGCTTGTGGATCCCATCTCCTGATGCTTTTCCATGAGTCTTCGACGTGAGCTCTTGGGATCACCTTCCACTGGTACTCGCCACATTGCCACATCGAAGACGGGGCGGCAGCACGAGCAGGCTCATCAGGCGTCTGGGACGCCATTGCAACGGCCGTGACTTGAGCCTAACAGCCAAGTGATTTCGACAAATGTGACTTGATGCCTGCTCAAGGCCAGCGAGCTGGCCATTGCAAAAGTCCAGCCAGCAAGCTGGCTTCAACGTGCCACTGGTCATGCAAATTATAAGACAGTGTCAATATGATCGCAAAAAGTCTAGGGCAATTTTTTTTTAGCCATCAACTCAAGGATCTTCATTGCGCCTTTGCGCAGCTTGTTTTTCAGCCATCAACTCTGCCAATGCAACGTGGCAGACGTCAAGTTGCTCCCTCGTTTGCTTCCACCTGTCGTACTCGTCATCGAGTTTTTGCCTCAGCTCTCGGTTTTCCGCTTCCAGTTCTCGGTTTTTTTTTCCATCCGATCCTTCCAGGTTGCGTCGTCTTCTGACGATGCCGCAGGATCCTGCAACGACATTGGCAATGGCGTTGTGGTAGACGAACGCCGCTTGTGGCAGCACCGCAATGTCATTGTTGACGCGCTGCAGTTTCCACCAGCGGAGGCAGAGTATCGCCGGGAGCATAGCCCCATTTTCGTCATCGACAAGTGGCAGCCGGCAGGGACAACGACATGAATTGAATGGTTGTTTGATTTGAATTGTTAGAGGACGTGGAGTCAGAACAGGTGAAGCAAAATATTTTTGTTTCTCTGGTTGCTAGAATTTTGTAATTTTGTGTGTTTTTTTCAAAGCCATATTGAGCCACTGAGACTTATTGCGATCATGTTGACATTGTCTTTTAAGTTGTGCTGTCTCAAACTTCCACACACTTTAAAAACCAGCAAGCTGGCTTACAAAGCAAACTTGAAACGGAACCAGCAAGCTGGTCGTCGACCATTTTTCTTGGCTGGACTGCCGCGTGATACCTTGAAGCGGCATGCCATTCCCTGGCCGCAGAACACTACAGCCTACTTCGAAAGCCATTGCCCATCAGATTGGGTCAGCACAGCGGATTTTTTTGTTGTAACCCAGGCCAGGCGGCTGGAGGGACTCTGACTTATTTATCATTGAATCTTAATCACTGGGGCCTGGCAATGCTCCCTTTTCGGCTGAACTACGCTTTCGCTGCCGGTCAGCGAGCTGGCCTTGACGGAAACCAGCAAGCTGGCCATGGATGATCTTTTGTCATCCTTTTTTTTTGCGGGCCTTCCGCCGGTCTTCTCTCTGATTTTTCAAGTCCCTCTTCCGTCGCTCTTCCGCTGTACAGTTCGTCTTCTTGTACAGCTGGACGTGGGGGTTCTTGGAAGGCCACTTTCCGCTCAATGGAGCAGTTTTGGGCTCAGGGGCAGCCGTTGGCGGGGCAGCCGGGGCAGCCATTGACGACGACGAAGCCCCGGCGCCGCTGCACCCATGAGCCATTTGCAGCTCTGCATGGGCTTTTTGCACCCTTAGCAACTCATTTTGAGTTGCCACTAGCAGCCGCTGCATCTGGTCCATCTTTAATTGGGTGACATTGTCGTCATCCTCCAGTTGCGTCAGGTTGTCATCGATGACAGTGGCCGCCTCCTCCTCTTTGGCTTCGATTTTGGCTTCCATGGCTCAGCGCATCAGCCCGACAGAGGAATTTAAGAATGACATGGTTTGTTTGATGTTTTTTTTGTTGAGTTGAATCTGAAGTTGAGTGGGGCTGATGATGTGATAAGCCAGCAAGCTGGAGTTGTTATTTTCAAAGTGTAATATTAATGACGATGAACTTTTATTATTGAAAAAATATTACTAACAATGAAGTTCAGTGTAAAGTTTTGTTTATTACTTGTCTGCAACCGTGAACTTGTTGTCACAACGCTGTTTGCTGTGGAAAAAACTTCGGATTCCATGTAGTAGCAGTTGCAACCCCTTTCAACCAGCAAGCTGGTTATTTCACCAATGGTTTGACGCCAGCAAGCTGGCAAATATGTGACAGCCAGCAGTGGTTTGAAGCCAGCAAGCTGGCTATTAGAGTGTTAAGCCAGCAAGCTGGCTATGAATTCCCACCAGCCCAGGAGCCAGCAAGCCGGCCTGTTCCGCTCATTTTTCATCCGCTCATCTCACAGTCAGGTAGGCGATCTTCTACTTCTGAATCTTCTCAGCCTTCTTCATGGCCGCCTTCGCCTTTGTCATCATCGCTTTCGGCTTCTTCTCGGCGGCCCTCTGGGCAGGTTTCTTCCTTTTCTCAGACTTCTTCATGGCCGCCTTCGCCTTTGTCATCACTTTGGGCTTCTTCTTGGTCTCAGCGGCCCTCTGAGCAGGCTTCTTCCTTTTCTCAGCCTTCTTCATCGCCGCCTTCGCCTCTGTCATCGCCTTCAGCTTCTTCTTGGTCTCGGCGGCCCTCTGCTGGGCAGGCTTCTTCAGGAACCTCGGAGGCGTCGCTTTCACCTTGGAGCTGGGTTTCTTGCGGACGCTCTCCACCGCCGGCTCCGCCCTGCGCCAGCTCTCTGTCACCTCATCATCTCTGCATTCCAAAGATGTGAGGATCCAATCCTCGCCGAAGCGTGTTGTCCATCTTGTCCCCCAGCGCTTCGTGAAATGGTCACCGTCCATCTTCCACTCACGCGTGTTGTTCCTCACGCTGAAAGTGAGTGGGTCGGTGTTCATGGCTCCACCGCTGGGCGCTTACACGGCGCGGATTGAGCTGTGAGAGCTGCAGCCAACCACAACATCATCATGTGGACTGGTCATGAGACCAGCAAGCTGGCCATGCGCAGGACATGACTGACTCTGACAGGCTCAACTAACTGGACTGATGTACCATGAGGCCAGCAAGCTGGCCAATGCCAATGCTGTGGTACATGTAATTTTCAATTAAGATGCTATTTCCCTGAGGCTGGCCAGATTTGTTGTCAACATGCCTGCAAGTTAACAACATTTTTTTGGGGGGCACTACTGTCTAAACTCATGAGACCAGCAAGCTGGTTGTTAACCCGAGTTGAGCCACTTCTTTTTTACCACAATATTGTTTCGAGTAATGCTGGTCGGGCACAGTTGGCCATTCTAGCAGCTCCCTCAGGGCCTCAGTCTCAGAGTCTGTTTCTCTAAAATAATAGCCAGCAAGCTGGCCTTGACCAGCAAGCTGGCCTTGACCAGCAAGCTGGCCTTGACCAGCAAGCTGGTTTTGACCAGCAAGCTGGCCCTGGTTGAACAGAAATATAACAGAAACATTATTTCGTAGATCAGTGTCACCATGTTTTTCCACAAAATCTCTGCCCAAAATATCATTTTCATATTTTTCAGTACCAAGTGAAACCTTTTGTTTCTTCAGCAGCATGGATGTTTCCAAAAAAAATGTTTCTCTCTGACTGACTTCAGCATGGGTCTTTGAAAATTGGTCAGTGCATGTGATGCTTCTGCAGCATGGGAAAATGGACATGATGCTTCTGCAGCATGGTGACATGAATGTGATGCTTCTGCAGCATGGTGACATGAATGTGTGATGCTTCTGCAGCATGGTGACATGAATGTGTGATGCTTCTGCAGCATGGTGACATGAATGTGTGATGCTTCTGCAGCATGGGACAATGCAACGTGAACCTATCATATAAATATTTTTCATTTTGAAAAGATGGTGCTTTAAAATTGAGGGAATTCAGTCATAAAAAGCTGCTGGTAACATACAGCATGATGATGTCACCCACATGTATTTTGATGAGGGGCATTCGACAATGATTTATCAGGATACCACACTGTAACCAGTCATCCCCAGCATGGTTTAATTCAACCACAGGCATCGGTGAATTAATGTACCGCCCTGCCCCTCCCCCCCAGTTCAAAACATAGGTAATTTACAGGGGAGTCAGTTTTACATTTCATTGTGTAAATTATAAGTTGCATTAATTATGAAGTCTGTCAACCGAATCATCTTAGATAAGTAGTTTAAGGTATGTGCTAGTTAAAATCTTAAAAGTAGTTGGACATGTCAATCACATCATCCTGTCAACCCAATCATCATCAAGTAGTTGGACATGTGAATCACATCGGTCCTGTCAACCCAATCATCAAGTAGTTGGACATGTGAAGCATCACATCATCCTGTCACCCAATCATCAGATTATTGTATTCCCTTATTCCTGCTTAAGCCCCAGTAAGACTCCTCCAAGACGCAGAAGAACTGTGGTGTCAGTCCAGGCTTCACAAGAATGTGCAGACTGCTGGATCTGAGGACCTTCTATTGTGTCAGTCATAGCCGTGGTCAAGATGGCCTCCCTACCCTGAATCGGATGCTGGGTGATGATGACAATGCCAACCGTCCCGGTGGTGATCGGTATTGGAGGTTCTGGCCGAACAAGATGCACCTCAAATGGTTCGACAGGATCAATGTAGTCTCGCCAGGTGTCTTGAACGATCGCTCCCCAGTGCTCATATCCAGCGTCCAATCTCAAAACTCTGTTTTGCTCCTGATGTGGACACATTCGATGACTGACAAAGTAGGACCCAATGTAAATGACGGGACCCTCTTCGAGGACTTCGGTGGCTCCTTCATCTTGGAGAATGTTCCAGAGTGCTGACGTCCAAGAAGGAAAATGATGGAGAGGTCGTCGATGATCACGTCGTCCTCCTTCATTGGAAGAAGCGTCAGAAAACACTGGAGGGTCTGGGAGATTGGGTACTTCATTGGGATCTGGTCTGACTTCTATGGGCCCAAAAGTGCTTTTGTGGATTGGCAGGAGGTTCAGCTCCGACACACAACGAACATTGACTGCATCATCATGGCCCAGAACTTCGTCAAGGGATTGCGATGAGCTTGTCCATGAGGTCAAGGAGTTGAGGCCACTCTGCAAGGCATGGAATTGATAAAAGCTGTCATCTGTGCGTCTGAAATGGGTATGGGCAACGCTGGAGATACACACGGCCTGTGAAGACAGCGGATCAACATCAGCGTGCCAGCTGGAAAGAGATCGTAATGGAAAAGGTTCTGCATATCCATGAGTCTGTGAGAAAGGGGCCACAGCCATCAGCTGAGTGCCTAGACCAGGATGGAGCAGATTGCCCTGTGGATCACGAACTCTTTGATGTTGGCGAGTGTGCATTGCGGCGATTCTCGGACAGCCACTCGAGATCCACGGAGTAAGACCGCAAGCAAAGCTCGATTCAGGGAGACAAACCTTGGTCATTTGAAGATCCTCCTCAGTGCCCACATAGAATTCAAGATCTGTTGCAAATCCCACACGCAAAGAAGATCTCGTTCTATGTGCCCTGAAAGAAGAAATGGAAGGAAAGCCAATGAAGGCTTGCTCACTCCGGATGTCGCCTTGCAAAGTCAGCTCAAGTGCGAGATGCATAGCTCTTTCTCTGGCGCCAGAATCACAAATGAACTCGGGCTCCGCAAGGATTGGGTGGCAAAACTTCATAGCTGCAATCGAAGGTGTGAGCCATCCAGCTCCAACTTCACATGGCCCTCGGCTGCCATACAACGTGGTCATGGTCAACCAGCCGGTCCAAAATGATCTCCTCCTCCTGATGGTGGTCGCTCTTCTTGTTCCGCATCTCTCCTTTGTCGCTTGCTGGAGGGGATTTCCACCTGCACCTTGATGGACTCGGCATCCTTCTGTAGTTGGGTCAGCGATGAGGAAAGGGAGTGAATACTCTCCTTGATTGCCTTGCCGAAGTATCTTGATCTCCCGGCAGGTCTTCCTCGTCGGTTATTTCGTGGACTTTGGTACTGACTTGCCCGGCTGCGACTTTGGCCTCCTCCACCCAGTCCCTGGCTTCTTGGAACTGCTGCTTCGCCTGGGTGATGCGTGCCTGAAGAGAGCGCTCGTGCTGGTCGAACAAGTTTCCGTACTCTGTCCAATTCTTCACTGCCTCTGCGAGAAACAATTTCCATGTTCCTATGTGTTGAGCTCTGGCCGCCAGTGCTTCTTCGAGCTCCGTGCGAGCATCGCCTAGCTGTTTCGCTGAGGTTTGGAGGTCCTTGGTCAGCTTGGCTCCTTCGCGACGAGAAAATGTCGCAATTTTCTGCTGCATGTCTGGTGGTAAATCTGCTTGCCTGTTGCGAATAAAGGCAATGAGCTCCTTTTGTGCTGCGTCCTGCGAGCTCTGAGGCAGTGAAGGTACCGGCATTGGCATAGGTACCATTGGACCCATGCATTGTCCTGGCATCATCTGCTGCATCGGAGGCATCCCATAGGCATTTGCGGAATCGGCTGCATTGTCCTTTTTGGCATGTTGGGCATAGCTTGTGGTTGCATCTGCATTGGCTGTCCCATCCATGGATCTGGTGTTGCTGGTGGTGGAAGGGGAGGTCCGGGATGCACAAAATTGGGCTGGTAAGGCATCTGTGGCGGAGGAGGAAATTGAAAGTTGTTCAAGTCCTTGCCCTTGCCACGTGGGGAACGATTGCCCTTGCCACGGGAACGAGGAGATTGCCCTTGTTGTCGACCTCCTTGATCGCCGGAATGCTGTTGATCTCCATGTTGAGAATAGGCACTCCACTGGTTGCTGTACGAATTGTAAGATCCACCTTGTTTTCCTCCGTGTACATAGCTGTGATCTATCGCCTGTTGCCATGGAACTCGACATACAGGGCAATATGACGCACTGGCTTTCCTGAGTTGTTTGCAGTGCAAACATCTCCACGGGGTATTGTCGGACTTCTGCATGGCTGCAAGAACAGACCGCAAAAAGGGCGGGTCTCGAGAATGATGGCTCTTCAAGATCCGGTGTACTGTTTGAAGTTGATGCTTGGAGAGGTGTCGAACTCCTCGGCGATGAAAGTGCCAAAGAAGTCGAGCCTTTGCTCTTAGCCTCCGCTGGTGTCTGCGAGCAGTGGCTGTCGCCGTGTTGCAGAAAATGCGAAGCCCAGTCAAAGTTATCCAAACAAACAATCTCAGTGTCCAGAATCAAAATGGACAGGAGGAAGATCACCAGTGCCTGACACATACACCAGGGCCGCCAAGAACTCAATGCCAAGGCAGAGGCTCGATGACGAGGTGCAGAAGCAAAGGTGTTTCAACCTGCCCAAGGTTGAAGAGCACAAGAATCGGACAGCAGCACTGCCTTGATGAAAGGCGCAGGAAGACGCCCGCGGCACCACGGCAGTATGGGCCGCTAAGGTATGAAGGGTCAACGGCCGTCGTGGGGGGCTTGACCCAGAACCTTTATATATATGTATATATATTTCAGATAGAATGTCACTTGGTGGGGATCACTCGAAGCAAGTAATGTTTTTGGTTTTCTGGAATTGGGATAGGTGAGGCTCATCCCAGATATTGAGTTCCCAATGGTTGTGTAAGGGAGCGCCTGCCAGAGAGTCCGAGATGGAGTGGAATTGGTATTTTGGGCTAGCCCGTATACATTTTAAGACCTGTAGACAGCAAATTCGTGGCTTTTAACTGAACATTCAATGAATATTGCATGCTTGAATAGACTGATCTTCTATATAAGCATTGCTGTATACATTTTCTTTCGAAATGATGCTACCTTCTTCCAGCAGGACTGCCGTCTATACTGAAGAATGCAATTTTCCAGGATTTCACGCCATTTCACAACAATTTTTGCTGCACTGACGGAGTCTCCTTTCCAATAGAGAAACTACATCTTCTCAAAGGAATAGTCCATTCTTGTCTAGGGAATCATGCGCAGAGGTATGCAACACGTTCTGACAGGAATGCCACACTCTTTGAAAAAGGCTACAATCTAACTGTAGAAGGGTACCTTTTTTGAAAGAATGCCAGACACCCATAAAAGGCTCATATATTGCCTAGAACCTGTAGACTTTTGAATCATGATGCACTTTCTCAAATAGATCATGTTCCTTGTGAAAGGATTATTACATCGAACCCTGGGATGCTTGCTTACCGCTTTCTTTGAAGGGGGCTGCTATACATACTGAAATGTTTTTTTCATCCAGTTGAAAAAGACCATCCTTTGAAACCATACCATAGTTATTGTAAAGGATTCTTGTTCTTTTAAAGGGATCCTTTTGAAGGAGTGCTGCCCACATACAAGCTAGTTTTAACCTTGCTTATGTCGATACTAATTCATATGTCACAAATATAATTCAGTGTGGGGTGACCAAGGCTACAAAGATCGTGAAGAAGGCTCTATCAGAAAACAATCATTGCAGGAATGTTGATTATGCATTTGATTGGAAGTGCCAAATATTGGTCCCAAGAAAGTGTTTCTGTCGGTTTTCTTACCGCTGGTGACGCTCGCCTCTCTCTTTTTAGGTTCAAGTGGCTAGTTAGCCTTTTCATTGTCCAATTTTGTTTGATTTTTGTTTTTTCGTGAACCACGTGCTTGCTGAATGTGTCAGTTCACGACCAACCATCAGTCACCATTAACAACACACACTAAACACAATTACATGGCAACATTTACCAACATGTTGTTTCACCCCTCTGCGTGCAATTGCGGTCCATGTTTCGGCATGGCAGCTGGCACCAAGTCACAAATGGTTTTTTTTGGTGTGACTTTCGCTGTAGCTCTTTGGGTGCTTTGGGCATTTTTCGAGTACATGCCAGAAAAGGTCGTTCCAGGGTCCGAAGATCGGCTCCAGATGTATGAACGACGCGCGAATGTCAACGAAGGCACTGAAGGTGAATCATTCGCTCCGGTCATATTGGTGTTTGAACGTTGCGAATCTTGTTTTCACCGTGTGACAACCAAACCAAATTTTGTTCCACACTTTGTGTTCTCCACCACACACGTCCTATGCCTACACCATTTTGGGAAATGTGAGGTGGAATTCAATGCCGACGGGGTATCGGGCAATGGTATGATGAAATGAACAAAATCGTTTCATGGTGGGTGCAGTTTGGAGTGGTGGCAATAAGGGTGCTTTAGGCCCCAATTTGATATTATTCCCTTTTTTTGTTGCTGTACAGTAGGCAATGCGATGATTTGTTTGTCAAAACAAAAACCAGTGTTGTTTCATTTCGTAAACGCCAGATTGGTAAGTTGCACGACATGCCGTTTGTGGCCGAACGGGATAATTTGTTGAGTGAATCATATACGACGCGAGAGGGTTGTTTGTTTCATTTGCTCGGCCCCAAAATCAATTTGTTGAGCACACGTTGCACTTTCTTTAATGTTTTGCCATGTTGAACGACACCTGTACCAAATTGTTCAGCGCACTTGTAATCCTCAATCGACAACTGTTCAAACACGAGACCCGGAAATCAATTGAACCCTGTGGGAGACGTCTATGTCTATCATGGAAGACAGACACATGAGAACATACAGGTCTAGGCCGGCTGAAAAACATGAAGGAATCGAACCGTTGAACGGTCTTTGATCTCCAGTTTCTAGTTGAGCATTTGGTGGCAGCATTGTGTCTTGTTTGGACCGCTGTCCGAGGATGGATTCGCAACCAGCCTGTTGCAATTGGCCAAAGCACTCACTGTCGGAACTTTGATGGGGGCCCAGGTGGTCGTGAAGGATAGAGTCGAATACTATCTTGAGACCATCACAAACCTCCACGCAATGACTAGACATCTCAAATTTGCGAACTCTTTTACATTTTAGTTTATTATAGTGTGGTTCATCAGCCATCGAGCCAACACTCCATTAGCGTGTTCATGTGCAAAGCTTTGTTGAAAAACTTTCATAAGTTGAGATGGCATGCAACATAGCATGGCCACCTGCGCAAGGACGACACGCCATTGAACAAATGGCTCAAGGTGCTTCTGAAAAAAGGAGCATCAAACAGCTGCAAAGCTGACCTGTGAAACCACGGGTTATGAGCCCAAAGTGACCCGACCTGGCATGGAGCTGAGCCGACGGCGGGAAGCTTCTGTGCAGCGGCGTGCAGCCCAAGCGCTAGCTGGTGAGACAGCAGATGCGCAGCTGCAGAAGCTGATGGATGACTCGGCAGTGGCTGGGACTTCTGGGGCGATCGCCTTGTCTGGGCCTAGGGACATTGGGGTGCCTAATGTTTCTGGGGGTGACTTGTTGGCTGGTTTGCAACCCATTGGTCCACCAGTGTCTTTCTCTCCGGCTGAATTTCTTGAGCCAGGGCGGGGTCAAACCACCAAAAACCTCGAGGTTGCTGTTGTCAAAAGGGATGAAACCCCTGAAGTGAAACGTGTTGTTGTAGCTGAACCAAAGGCCTCTGAACCCCAAAGAAGGGAAATGGATACTGTTGGGAATAACCCCCAAAACCCCTCAACTGGTAGCATTGGGAAAGGGCATGGAAGCTCCGCTACCATTGGGAAGGGACAAGGAGGAATCCAAACAGGAATGCCACACCTGGGGGATGGGGTAATTCAGCGTGGTCAACCCAGCCAAGTGGACAGGTCAAATGTGAATGTTGTGGGGATTAATAACCATGAAAATGTGGGACCCCATGGCGATGAAAGACTTGGGGTTCAAAACCAAGGGGTAGAGGGATCAATGCTTGGTGGGGCAAGTGTCCAAAGCCAAGTGAATCCGTTTTGGAGCCCCGAATGCAAATGTGAAGCTCTTCAAGAAGCATATGGCCCTGGTTATGGCTATCAGGAGCCTTCGCAACTTGGTTTCAGTGCCGGAATTCATGATTCTTCGCAACTTGGATTTAGCGCTGGTATTCAGGGGCCGTTGCAATCAGGGTCAAACACGACCACCCCACAAAAATGGTATGTTGAAATAGTGTTGAAATGGATCCCATTGAACTCTTTAGGTTGAGATGTTTGCGGGAAGCTGAAGAAAAGTTCTTGCAAGGGATGATGTCTTTGAAGTCTGAACCGAAAAAAGATGTTGGACAAAAGTTGGTTTTTGATGGGATTGGGGTTGATGGTGACAGAAGGAATGGGGGAGTGCATGGACCGCCTTCACAAGGGTCAAGTTCCTTTGTTTCGGCCCCTGAACCTGAACCGTTTGTCCCTAAGCCTCCACCTGGCCCACCGCCACCTTCACCTCCAAAGTTGCCTGTTTGTTGTGGGAGATGGGAACATCCCTGTGATGCCACCATTTCCGCCGTCAATCACTGGCCTTGGTCAGAACTCAGGCGGTTGTGGTGGAAACCCATCTGAAACTTTCAGGACTGTGGAACTGCCAAGGTTGTCAGCTGATGCCACAGCAGTTCAATATGGTGATTGGCTCAGCGTCGTTGACACGATCATGGGCGACTTGTCGCGCACCAGTCAAACTTGGTGGAAAATGGTCCGTGGTGTGTCGGATCACTGTTATCAAACTTGCTTGATTTCCGGACCTCTTGAAAGGTTGAACTTGAGACCCCAAGCCACTCCTGCTATGGGAATGCATCCAAGAACGGAGCGTCGTGCACTGTCCATGCTGCTGGCAGCTATCCCTGAAAATGTGAGGGATGAATTGATTGCCAGTAGGAAGTTGACTGTTGATCAAGTGTTGTTTCGGTTGTCCGTGTTGTATCAACCTGGGGGTTCAGCTGAACGTACCAATCTCCTGCAAACTTTGATTGATGGAAAATGTGAGAACAGTAACGCAGACGTAATGTTCAAAGGGCTGTGGAAATGAATGTTGTTCTCCCTGATGGTATTGAGCTGTTAGGTGCCCTGTCCAAATCCTCCGACTGCCTCAGCCAGAAATCTCCGCAAGTTGCCTACAGATTGAATTTGGTGCGCCAGCAGCTCAACCTCGATCGTCAGCCTCACACGACGGTGATTCTTCGTTACTCCGAGCATCTGCAAGCCGAAGCTGAGGACTTGATGCTTGGTGTCGGGGGAAAATCTGGGACAGCTGTGAAAGCTGCAGCATTGGGTGTGGAAAGGCCACCTGGTCTTCCGGCTAATGGGAATGAGGGGAAACCACAAAACCCTAAACAAAACCCATGCAAGTTTTGGATGACTGAAAAAGGGTGCACACGTGGTGATTCATGCAGGTTTCATCATGCTCCTTTGGATCCCAAAAGTGGTAGGCGTTTTACTTGTTCGGGTGTGGGACATTCACGTGCAGATTGCTGCCTGAAAAAAGGGAATGGGAACCCCAAAAATGATACCCCAAAAAAGGTTGCGAAAACCACCAAACATGAGGGTAAGGGGACCCCCGAAAAACAGGGTGGAAAGGGTTCAAATGTCCAAGATAGCTTTGAAAAGACTTCAAATGCTGCCGCAACAGCGGAAACGTCTCTTGGAAATGGCATTGTTAAAAAGGTGGACGGGAACGAAGAAAGTGGGGACCCTGAAAAAGTTTCTGGGTTTCTGACGGATGCCTCCACGTTGTTGAAAACTTTGAAACCCGCCACCAAAGCTGTGAAAGTGAAACGGGTTATGCCATCAGATGGACCAACAGGTCTTTTGGATGGAGGTGCAACGAATGCCTTGCGTAGGGGGACTCCTCAAGAACTCAAAGCTTCTGAAACTCTGTTGGTCGAGTTGGCTCATGGGTCTGTGAGTTGAAACAACACCCGCTTACGGGAACCATCCTGTCGGAAAATGCTGTGGAACCCATAGTTCCTCTTAGAGGGTTGAGTGACCTTGGTTTTGTCATCAAATTGAGTTCCAGTGGTTGTGAAATAAAGCACCCCACCAGAGGTATCATAAGTTGTTGGCTCAGAAATGGATGCCCGGTTGTGTCAGAATCAATCGCAGTGGCCCTCATTCACGATATCGAATCTTTGGAAATGTCCGAGCGAATCCCTGTTGGAAATTTGGAACCCACCCATGAAAATGTTGATGAATGGTGGAGTTCAAGATTCCCAAATGTCCCAAAAAGAATTTGGCGATACATGAACGGCCAAAACACGTCTTTGCAAGGTTGTCACCTGCCCTGGAATCGCGCTCAGAGGCGACGACACTCTCAGGCCAAAGCTTTGGTGATCACCTTGTATGCGGGCGAAGCTGCCAAGGAGTGGGATCATGGATGGCCGCCTGGTGTGGAGATTGTCACAGTTGATGTCCTGAATGGCCAGAACAGCCACGACCAAGCCACCTGGTCCTACCTTTGGGGATTAGCAGGGTCCGGACGGGTCATAGCGATAATAAGGGGGCCACCATGTCGCTCAGTGAGTCGCATGTTGGAAAACAACCCGATCCACCAAGGTTAAGGGGACGTGATAGGACTGACCGTTTTGGGTTGCCAATGTTGAATGAAACTCAACAACAACAAAACTGATGGGGACACTGCGATGTTTCTCAAACAGTTGGGGTTGTACATGCATGCTGAAGAAAACTGGAAACGCGAAGCATGGCCGCACATGGAACATGTCAAAAACAGGATTGGGTTTTTGCTTGAATCCCCACAAGACCCGAAAACGTACCTTCAAGATGGGGCTGGTGATGAGTTGGCTAGTTTTTGGGCATGGGAAGAAACCCTGTGGTTTTTGGCCAGGTATGAATCTGATGGAATGAGTTTGATCAATTTTGATCAAGGTGCTTTTGGTCATGCTAGGGAAAACCCACAACATGCATGTCAAATCTGCCGGATATGTGTGAGTTAGACGGGTGCCGCTCCGGTGAAAGGGAAAGGCATCTTGCTGTGCACTTGGATGAGCGCTTGCAGCAGACTTCGTCTTGGTCAATCTGGGCACCTGGTCTTCGTGCTGCTATCCGCACATGGCTGGCACCACCAAAATTGTCCAAAAGTTTAGGGATTGAACAGTGGCGTCAACATATTGCCCAGGGCCACCAACCATACAGAATCGTAGAACATGTGTTCTCAACATGGCAGGGGCGAAACCACATAGGCGACGTGAAAATCATGGGAGTTCTGCATGGACTATGGCTGTTGGTTTGGTGCCGTTGCCAAAAGCACAAGATCTTGCCACCCGAAAAATGGTCAAATACGCCTTGGTTGCCACTGCACTTGTTCCGGTTTTTGGGGATGGTGAAACCTCAAAATCTCCCGAAGTCCCAAAAGACCACAAAAAAAGGGTGATGATGTTGAACCCCTCAAAGAAGTTGTTGAAACTGTTGATGCCTGTTGGGGGGAGGGTCTGGAAGAAAAGGAGTTTGTACTTCAGGGGGAGCCGGATGAAACATGTGATGACCCAAAAGGGGTTGAAAATGCCGATGGTGAATATGACTATGAACCCGCAATTGCTGAGGATGAAAATGTAGTTGAACCTCCCAAAAAACCCGAAAATGTCCCTGATGATGCTGGGGATGATCCAATTGATCCGGATGCTCAGCTGCAGAAAGAGGTTGAACAGTTGTCAGCACCCTTGAAAGTCCGACATGTCACTCTGATGGAACCAATCATGATGGAACCAATCATGTCAAGGGGTGTTCAACATGTTTTGCCTGCGATGGATCGAATCATGACCCGAATGAAATACATGGGAGTTTGGGTGGACAGAATCCATTCTGATCGGGCCAAAGAATTGTTGGCTTCAAAATTCCGGTCATGGAGAGCTCACCAAAATGTCATGCAATCATTTACGGCGGGAGCGATACCCAAAGCAACGGCCATTGTGAGGCCGAGGTCAACCAATTGAAACGACGTACCAGACTTTTGCTTCACACTGCCCACCAAGAAAATACCCACTGGCCACGGGCGATGAGGTATGCAGTTGAAGAAAGGTTGAGGGGTCAAATGAGTGCTTTGGGATCACCCACTCAAAAGATGTTGCCGTACCAGTCCAATGTTTTGGTGAAACGAAAACGTTGGCACAACCGACGAGACCTGATGCCCCGACCGTTTGTGGAGGCCAAATTGCTTGTCCGCGTCCGGACATGACCTATGGATGGGTTGTGTTCACCACTAAGGAACGCCAAGTTTTGCATGCACCTAAAACCATTTTGCCTGATCCAGTTGGAGACCAAGTTCATTTGCAACTGGAAGAAGCTGAAGCTGCCTCCAAACCTCCCTCGACGCTTTCATGGAAAGCAGCCCATGCCAGGACATCAACCAATGCGTGTGCCTCTGCCAGAAATGCCACGGGATGACCGTGGGGGGGAGTCCTCTTTGGTTTTTGATGGTTCAAAGGGTTGTGAAAAGGGGTCAAAAGGGGATGAACATGTGCATGAAAACCCAAAAGGGGCAAAAGATGAATTTGACCGGTGTTTTGAAGAGCTTATGGCCAAGAAATGTGGCTCCGCTACCATTGCCGAGGGAATCCTAACACCCGAAAACCCCGAAAATGATGGTTGTGGGGGATTTGAAAAACCCAAAACCACCGAAAATGATGGTTATGGGGAATGGGCAAAAACGGGTTGTGGTCAAAAAGGAAACCTTGGATGACCTTGAAAAGCAACTGGGGTGGATGCATGATAACACGGTTGGGTCACTTCATGATCTGTTGGATGTCGTTCCCGCAACTGAATATCTGGGAAACTTTTGCGGGTAACGAATCGACTGGTTGCAAACGGAACGGGAGTGGTTGGAAAGGGATCTCATGACCCTCACAGAGGCCAAAGAAAAACATATGGTTCATGTGTGTGGCATGCAACTTGAAAATGGGGAATTGGCAGGTCAGGGGGAGATTCTTCAAACCACCACTATACCCTTGAATGAAGTGCACAAAGAGCTTCCATTGTGGAAGGAAGCAATGTTGAAAGAATACAACAGTTTGGTTTACGAAACGAAAGCCATTGAACCTGTTGATTTGTCAACACTGGACCAAGAAAACGTTGAGTTTGTCCCGGGGAAATTGGTCACTGTTAGAAAAGCGGGTCCAAACGGGGGCAAAAAGAAGTGTCGTGCCGTGGTATGCGGCAACATGCTCAGCAGTGACTTGCATCCAGCTCCAGGGAGCCTCTATGCTTCAGGGGCTGATGGGGTGCTCATTCGTGCTGCACTGGCGCACTCGGTCGAAATGGATCGGGGCATTGGTTTGGCTGATGTTCGCACAGCTTTTCTCCTTGCACCTCGGCCGAAGCCGTTTGAAACACGTGAGGTCATTGTTTTTCCCACAAAAGTCATGGTCGAAGCCCAAGTTTGCACCCCAACTGAAAGATGGAGGGTCCATAATGCTTTGTACGGTTTTGGAACGTCTCCTGCTCACTGGGCTGTCCACAGGGATAACACCATGTCAGGGTTCAAATGGGATTTGGGGAATCGACACTTGTACCTCCAAAAAAACCCCGAAGGGAACCTTTGGAAAATCATGGAACAGGGTTCAAATGGTTGTGAATCAGTTTGTGTTGGTCACGTTTTGGTTTATGTTGATGACATCATGGCACTTGCTAAGGATGATGTTCGACAGTCGTTTTTTGACCGTTTCCAACAGGAATGGAAATCCAGTGATGTTGAAACGGTTGATCAAACAAATTGGGTGCGGTTTTGTGGGTTCGAACTCAAAAGGTATGAGGATGGGGTTAGCTTGATGGTTGGTTAAAAAAGCTACATTGCCGAATTGCTGAAAAGGCATGAAGGTATTACCCCAAAAACATGTCCCATGCCAAAGCCCGAACACGATGAACCCCTCAACGAAAACCTCACAGCCGAAGACATAAGGGCTGCTCAAACTATCACGGGTGAAGTGTTGTGGCCTGCTGGTAGGAGTAGACCGGACTTGTCGTATGTTGTTGGTGCCATGGGTCGACAAGTGTCAAAACGACCTACATGGGTTCAGAAAGTAGAAGACCATGTTTTGGGGTTTTTGAGTACTACCCAAGATACATGCCTTGTGTACCGCCCTTGCAGCAAGGATCACGGTGCTTTAGGTACTCTCCAGGTCCCTCGACATGGACGTCTGCTTGAAGCGTTTGCAGATATCTCCTTCGCTCCGAATGGTGATCGAAGCCATCAGGGTATTATTGTCTGCCACCATGTTGAAATTGGTTGAGGCTCTCATGAAGGTTATCCACGTGTCATGTTCTGGTGATGGTGATGGTGGTTTCGAAAAAATGGTTTGCGGGGATAATTCCAGTGTGTTGAGCGTCCTAATGAATCCGGATGGGGGTTGGAGGACACGACATTTGCGTCTCAGATCCTCTTGCCTTAGGGAATTGTTGAGGGATGACCCAAGTAAATGGAAGGTCTGCCACCAAAGGGGAATCGACTTGCCAGCCGACATGTTGACCAAACCCATTGTCTTGCAAAGGGAATCGATCAAATTTTGGCACTTGTTGGGTTTTCATGTTGACCCCGAAATTCCAAAGTATGAAGGTGAAACAAATCAAACTTCAAAACCCAAAAACAAACCTGTCGTGTCTAGCCCTGCTTCAGGACTTGGAGACACTAAGGACGAAACTGACTGACCATCAAGAAGGTCAAGGCGATTGTCTGCATTGCTGCGCTGTCCACTGCTGCGGCTTCTCCGGCATTTGCTGCTGACCTGCGGCTGACGTGCGCTTCCACGGTGCTTGCGCTGGCGACCTGGCTTGCAGCTAATTGGTGCACGCAACCTTCGAATGAAGGTCTATCCAAAGGGGTTTGTTCAAAAGGGCGGGAGGTGGAAGAACCATCAAGAGCCACAGGCCTCAAGAAAGTGAAAAAAGCCATGGGACATGAACCGGCTACGACAAATCTTCCAAGGGAAAATGAACCTGGAAGATCAACCCTCAAAAACGGAACCCTTCAAGATGTTGAGACACCAGGGGAAAATGAACCTGGAGAAAACAGTTTTGGGGAAGTCTTTTGGGAACCCTCAAATCATGTGGGATGGGATTATCAACCTTTCAGCACTCCTCAAGAATTTTGGGATTGTCACCCTGAAGATTGTTTTGGGGCTTGCGTGGCAGCGCATGCTTGTGGGCAGGCGCAACCAGTTTTGGAGTCCGTTGGTTGTAACTCTTTTGGTGAGGTTGAAACCTCACGGCCACTGTTGCCCGTTAAGCACCACTGCCCTGAGGGCTGCCCCAACAACCGGCGCGTCAAACTCGCCGCCATGGCGACAAAGCATTAATTCGAAGCCTGCGCGGGTTGCTGCCGCGGCTGCCTTGAGTGCTGCTGCTGCTGGCGCCAAGCCGAAGCCGCCTGCTCCAAAGAAGGCTCCACCAATGATGATGCAGTGTGAGGCCGCCTTTGGACGACAGGATTCAGGTGGGCCGACAGGTTCAAATGATCCGTCAGTCTGGGCCCTGGCTTGATGAGCGCTACAGTGGACCCAATGTATCTGGTCCGGATCCATAGAAGTGCAAGGAAGCAACGCTTCCATCCTCTACATCGAGCCGCTCCACTCGAAGCTCGACACCTCACTGGAGAACGTGTCACAAAGGCATTCTTTATGGATCAGCAAAATGATGGACCAGGGTTCTTGGTCCTTGACCATTGGACGGATCCCGTTGTCCGTGCAAAAGCAGCATGGACAGGATACACCTTTGTCCGTGTGAAGGAGGAGGAGGAGTCTGTGCTGAGTGGACACGTGCACCCAGCCACCAGTGCACCGGATCCGCCATGGCCTTCGCAGCAAAGAGAGCCCAGTCAGGAGTCCATGCAGGTCCACGTGGACAACCCCAAGAAGTTGAGACACCCAGGAGATCTCGACCCTACCAGCCGCGCCTGGACTGCAGGTTGGAAAACTTAGCAACGCCCAGGGCATCGTCGCAAGTGGCTCCAGGACGTTGTCGAGTGGCAAGTCAATCAAGCAGGCGATGATCGCCACCTACACCCAGATGGATGAGACAGCTCCTTCCATTGGCTATGCTACAGGGGGAATCATCCACCGAGGCGGGATTGCCTTGGGATCGCTGGATCTTCGTCAAGTGAAGAGGCACCTCCGTACGACTGGACCCCATTCAAGCAGATTTCCAGGCCACGTATTTTCGAGCCCTGGACCGAGGAATGGCCATCGAATGATGATTGGTCCTTCGTCACAGATGCGGAGGATGATGAGAATGAAGAAGATGATGAGAATGCCAATGAAGGTGAAGAGGTGAGCTTTTTGCTGCAGGTGCTCACATGAGAGCCGGGCTACGAAGGCCTAAAAAATGGCCGCTTTTTGCATTTCTTTCTGAAGCTGCAGTGACCTGCAGGGGGGAGTGTGGTTCATCGGCCATCGAGCCAACACTCCTTTAGCGTGTTCATGTGCAAAGCTTTGTTGAAAAACTTTCATAAGTTGAGATGGCATGCAACATTGCATGGCCACCTGCGCAAGGACGACACGCCATTGAACAAATGGCTCAAGGTGCTTCTGACAAAAGGAGCATCAAACAGCTGTAAAGCTGACCTGTGAACCACGATTATAATTCATTATACAAACCACAAGTGGCAAAATGATCGCAGCAACACATCTACTGTTACAAGATGTTACAAGAACACTTCGTTATCCCGATGTTTTGTCAGGACATCGCTGGGGCAGACATTTGGTCAGCGTACGACATGGAAAATATTGTTAACGTTTCCAGGGCAGCATTCAGAGAGTTTTGGTGCAAGCAGACACCAAGCAAGGCACGCCTTTTTTGGTGTGGCTCTGCAGCTATAAGACATCATTGTTTTTTGTGATGTTTTTTTTTTGGATCCTCCGGACAGTCTTTGCTTTCCTTTCTGCTAAAGGACCCAAAACATTTGTTCCCGAACATGTTCAGTTGCTGAAAAGTAGGTGTTCCCATGGGTTCCATAATTCTCCATAGCATTCCATAGCCATTGCTTGGCTGTGTCACTGTGTCCTTCTTCGAGACATTGCCCCAGGTGGACTGCTTTACATTCGTGGGCCACAAGGATTCATTCGGAAGCGTGGGCCCTCTGGGTTGATACATGTCAAGCCACCTCAGTTTGCATTGCTGCAGAAAGACGCCGAATTCGTTCCTGACAAGTTTGGATTTCACCGTTTTCCCAATGATACAGATTCGCTGGAGCAGGACCTTTCCATTCTGGGTGAACAGTTTATAAGCTACGCCAAACTCTATCAAAAGACATTATTCGTTAATGCTACTTGTGAACTGCTGGCCGAGATTCCTGTGGTGGAGCCAGGTCCAGTTTGGAATATATTTTGGAAAATGTTTGATGGCCTCAAATTTTCCAAATCGATTTACGCAACAGCCGCGAAAGTCAAACGAATACTCGCTGAAAGAAGAACCGATGCAGCCCAAAAAGCAGAAGAATTCGGCTTCAGTGCGAAACCTATGCAGGGTTCAGTGCAGGATCCCAGTTACAATGTGTTACACTTGCGAGCTGAGATGGACTGGTTAGAGAAGTGCTTCACTTTTTCTTTGAAGCATCCAGGTGTGGTTGCCGATTCTATATGAAAAGCCGGGCTATGTGTAATTTGTGCTTTAGTATACACCGTACGTTATTACACTTTGCTTCCATTGTACCTGGGTATGGGGTATTCTGCGGCAGCATTTTACTACATGTTGAGGGATTCAACCCCGCTTCGGCACATGTGCCAACAGCAAATCCCCTTCTTCAAAAGTTTTTGTTTTGCATGTTTTGGCATAGACCACTAAGTAACCTGTAGTGTAGCAAAATGCAGTGAGATGTATAACTTAACTATATCAAAAACCTTTTCCCTAAAAACGTGTTGGGGGACTAGCATAGTTAGCTTTCGTTGGAGACACGCATTTTTATGAATTGAATTAAACTAGGTAAAGCTTGCATCAGATTCAAAGATTACCACTATTACACCATGACGGGAGAGGGGATAGCACTTGGAATTGGGAGGATATAACCAACGATTTCTTGATATTCTTGGAGAAGCCACAAATCGTTACCCGCATGGGGCATGTCTCAAAAACGCCCATGCGGAGATGTCAAGGGATTGTGTTCATGTTTGACTTCAATCGCCATCAGAATCATCAGCATGTTTTAAACAACCACCTCCTGATAATACCCTTGACCATGGAAAAACGATCAGGAAGAAATAGACAGCTGGACACATTTAAATGGACGCAAGTGTTGGGGGCAACCAAACATGCGCGGCAGACACAGGGCAAAATATGGTCGTACACTCCCAGATGAACGGTGCACATGTTCGGTTGCGAACGAACTGTGCTTCTCATCTTGAGCCACTGAAGCTTTTAAGTTGAACATAGATCTTGAACCAGTCATTTGCATGTCTTTCTTAAAACGCATGAAGAGGTGCATAGAGATGCGAATGTAAAGATAGAAAAAAAACCAGACATATCGAAATGAACAAATATATATATATATATGTGAATAGCCCTGCTGCTAGAATACATAGAATACGGAATCGATAATTTCGGCCCCAAAAAGCATCTTCCAGAATCGACAAAAAACACATACATAGAATATAAAATCACCATTTGAAAAACAACTGGAATATGTATCTTCGATTTTGGAACATGTTTTTTTCCAGGGGCTCAGACTTTTGCCTTAATTCAGTGCCGGCAACCACCAATAATAGCTGCGGAGGGTGGCAACTGCCTGGATTTTCAATCTATCAACTATCATAAATAGATGTGTTTGTTGCTGAATGCAAATTCATATTCGAAAAAGATGGGTCAACCCCCTCTGGGGTCAATCACATCTTCAACTAGTATGTTGCTATAGTCTATGTACACCAAAGAACTGGGTGAATCTCCCCCATTCTCAGCCAACCAATTGCTCAAATGTCTCCCAGCCTTCGAAATTCAAACTGCCTTTTGTCTAATCTAAAAGTTATTATAAAGTGATTGACATATTGTTTTTTGAGGATGTCTGCTTGCATTCTCTTCTCTTCCTCCCTTGCTTTTCCTTTTCTCTTAGATGTTTGTTTGGGCTGCCATCACTTATCAGCTGCAGAAACCCATACATGGAATATGGATGAACATGGTACATTTGTCAATGCAATCATTGCCTTACTGTAAATTTGGCAACTTGTAGGGGGGCACCCTTTTGTGAATTTCAAATTTCCTTCTCTTAATGTAAGGTGTAGCCATAAACTGTTCAATTTGAGAAACATTTTTTCCCCGTCCTGATCCAAGAGTTATTGACGTGTAGTTTTTTTTTGAAGGTGCTGCTTGCTTATATTCTTTTTCTCTTCTCTTCATTTTTCTCGCCTTCTCCAAATTTTCCAATTGATAGAATTTGAAAAAATGTCCAAACTGCTGGGTTTCAGACCCGTTTTCGATGTGGAGAAATCGTTATTCCTATTTATTCCTATAGTATTGGTTTGGTTCTGATTACGCACTCCAAAAAAAAATCAACCCCAAATTAGACCCAAAGATAGACCATGAATATTTTACTTTTTTTTTCGATGACACCCGGAGGGTTGAAAAATTGCATATTCTAATAAGTATCTTAGATAGATTATATATTGTAGAGCTTCGCACACCGGCGATGCCATAATGATAAGGGTCCTGCTGTTACCGTTGAGCATGCTGTGCTCTGCGCGCGCGCACACTGTAACGCTCCTTTCATTGCTTAGCTTGCAACCACCTTCCGCATTTTCTTTGCAAGGTTTAGTGCCGCAAAAACCGCCAAATAGGTGGTGTGTTGGCATTTTTTTCTATGCCTTCGAAGCAAAAGAACAACGTAAATAGCGATGTTTTCAGAGCTTCGGAAGCCCAAAACCATGGTATTTACATGCATTTACGATGTTCTTTGCCTTTGGCATCAAAAACCATAGTATTTACAGTGTTTTTGCATACCACCATGCAAAAAACACTGGTATTTAGGCAAGTTTTAGCTTATTGTAGCAACGCGTTTTTATATGCGCAATTTCAAAAAACAGTGTGTTTTACAATGTTTTTGCGTCCCAAGCGGAACAAAAATCGGCCGAAAAATGACCCAAAAACGCTCCAAAATCGATTTCCAAAACCATCTTATAATTTTGTTGTCTTTTTTCCCGTCCCCGACCCCCAAAAACGCCAAAACACCACCAGCCTGAAGGATTTCGGGGGGCGGGGTCGGCGGCAGGGGCGCGACCCGGTATAGCTAAAGCTAAGCGCATAGCCTGGCTACCGGACGGCATCGCCGGATTTAAAGGCTTACGCCTGCCGGCAAGAAAAGGGTTGGTTGGCCGATGTTGGCCCTAGGTTGACCCATGTGGGTCCCATGTTGTAGGCCCTATCTTGCCCTATGTTGGCCCTATCTTGGCCTGTTGGCCCATGTTGGCCCCATGTTGGGCCGTCTTGGGGCGATATTTTGCGCCATCTATGTTGAAACACCGTCAGCACGTCAATTTTTCCGTCCCGGACCCCTTCCAGGGGGCCAAAACCACGTAAAAACCACGGTTTTTTGACATCGCCAAGATGAAATCCATGGCGGCCGAAGGGCCCGAAACCATGTAAAATACAGTATTTTTGAACATCACACGCACGATCCCCTGTAAATTACAGGGTCAGTGGTCGACACGGGGTCGACCGGGGTGGGTCGGCGGCAGGGGGCGTCAGCGCATATAACCTTCGGTTACCACCGAAGGCCCTCCGGGCAGCACACGGGCACGCCGTGGCCGGCGCCCGGATTAAGGGCTGCCCGCTGCCGCCGACCCCGGAAAATTTAACAAGAACGCTTATGATTTCGCCCAGGATCCATACATGTGATATTCTTTCGGTGCATTGCTGATGCTTGAAGGGATAGTTGGCCGAAGGAACTTAACCAGTGGACGGCACATGTAGGCTGTGTAGAGCCAAGATATTCATGACTAGAACCAAACTGTATAATTCTGTATGGTGGGTTTTTGATCGTTGTATTCAAGTAGTATTTAGTATACTCATACATACCGTGCTTCAATTTATTGTTGTCTTCGATGTTTTTTCAGTGGAACCTCAAGTCGCTTCACGCAAATCCACTCATTAGTTACCATGGCGTCATGTGATGTTGTGTGCATGCTTCAAGATGCTTCAAGAAAAGAAACAATCTGCTCTCGGTCAACCGAAGTGCAGATCCAACCACCGCACTGAAAGCATAAAGCACCATCCAACACCATGCTGCCATAGTTCATCCAAGTTTCCCCAAGTTGTGCCAACCACACAACAGTTTTCCTTCTGGAAGTCCCAACGTGTGACCCCCAGCCCCAAAAATTGCTTCATGAAGATCTGCTGCTCCCAATGAGCAGAGCCCAGCGGTGCGTTGCCGCGAGCGTCTTGCTCAGCTTTCTTTGCTGCAGGAGATGAGATGTGGTTGAGTATTGTGGTGGAGGGGATGCTTCTTGCTGCTGCTGGTGCTGCTGATTCTCCTGCTGCTGGTGCGTTCATTTTTGCTGCTGCTGCTACCTCAAGATGGACACCTCCCGGCACCAAAACACCATGCTACTGAGGGACGAGCCGATTCGAAAATCGCGCCGAAAAAATGCACAACGTTGTTTCTGAAACTTTAGAAAAGAAGAAGTTTTGGATTGATGCTTCTTGCTGCTGCTGGTGCTGCTGATTCTCCTGCTGCTGGTGCATTCATTTTTGCTGCTGTGGCTCTGCTGCTGCCTCAAAATGGACACCTCCCGGCACCAAAACACATTTGGATCATTTTGGATGCTTCTTGCTGCTGCTGGTGCTGCTGATTCTCCTGCTGCTGGTGCGTTCATTTTTGCTGCTGTGGCTGCTGCTGCTGCTGCTTCAAAATGGAGACCTCCTGGCACCAAAACACCATGCTACTGAGGGACGAGCCGATTCGAAAATGGCGCCGAAAAAGTGCCTAACGTTGCTTCTGGAACCCTAGAAACGGATCATTTTGGATGCTTTTTGCTGCTGCTGGTGGTGCTGATTTTCCTGCTGCTGGTGCGTTCATTTTTGCTGCTGTGGCTGCTGCTGCTGCTGCTGCCTCAAAATGGACACCTCCTGGCACCAAAACACCATGCTACTGAGGGACGAGCCGATTCGAAAATGGCGCCGAAAAAGTACTTGACGTTCCTACGAAACCCTAGAAAAAGAAGAAGTTTTGGATCATTTTGGATGCTTCTTGCTGCTGCTGCTGCTGCTGATTCTCGTGCTGCTGGTGCGTTCATTTTTGCTGCTGCGGCTGCTGCTGCTGCTGCTGCCTCAAAATGGATGTTAACTTTCGCAATTCCCTGCTGCTAAGGTTTTTAGGGTTGTATATAAGCCATGCGGCTATGTCAGAAGGGTGTGTGGGGAAGGAAATGGACACTATTCTGATTTGAAAGACTTGAAATAGAACCGGGACCACATGCATGAGCATGTGCTTCGAAATCAGCATGGTGGCCGAAAGTGAAGTTGCAAAAAATACAAGCGGAGACAGCTTGAGAAAGATTTTGAACCGCTGTGATTCACATGTGGACAAATTGAGCAAAGAATGTATATATAATATATCANTTGCAAAAAATACAAGCGGAGACAGCTTGAGAAAGATTTTGAACCGCTGTGATTCACATGTGGACAAATTGAGCAAAGAATGTATATATAATATATCAACACATTTTGGCAACTGAACTGTGTAAGTCATTTGCTACTGCAGCTGCCTTCCAAATGGCTGATGAACCGGAAACAAGGTTTAGGACATTTGCAAACCAACAGTTTTAGGTCGAAATCCAGTTTGACAGGGT
>BGPT01000279.1:292301-331216 GCA_003297045.1 Symbiodinium sp. clade C Y103
TCAAAGTGGAAAGGAGCTGTTGCCAGAGTGGTGGGAGAAACCGCTCAGGCAGCCTGGCAGGGCCTAGTCGTAACAGTGCAGAAAGTCAAGGGTGACCAGTTCCTGTGCTTGCTGCCAGGCAACAACTGCCAGTGGATCAGCCAGGCAGACCTGGAATGTCCACTTGTGACAAAGGTAGCCAGGCTGACAATGGCCCCAGTGCAGCTCCACGAGGCAGCNGATAGATCTCTACCAGTTCGGCACCTTGGTCACAGATGACCAGCTCAAGGCAGGCTGGGATGAGATCTACCGAAGACTGAAGCCAGGCAGTGCAGTCAGGTGGGTCAGCCCAGTAGAGAGCAAGCTGGCTGCAGAGAGCGGTCTAGTCAGCGAGGTCATGAGAGAATTCAATGAAGACAGTGCAGGCACCTTGCTGCTGGTGCCAGTGCACAGCCAGGCACCTGCGCATTGGACACTCCTGTGTCTCAAGAAGACAGGCAGCAGCACAGAAGAGGAGCCAGAAATTCAGTACTTTGACAGTCTCAAAGTGCAGCCNTTGGACACTCCTGTGTCTCAAGAAGACAGGCAGCAGCACAGAAGAGGAGCCAGAAATTCAGTACTTTGACAGTCTCAAAGTGCAGCCTGACACAGCCAAAGAGACAGCCACCCAAGTGCTGCAAGTCTGTCTCCAGGCAGACAAGCAGCTGCCAGCGCCTTCCAACCGTGCCCACCAGACAGATGGTTTCAGTTGCGGNAGAGACAGCCACCCAAGTGCTGCAAGTCTGTCTCCAGGCAGACAAGCAGCTGCCAGCGCCTTCCAACCGTGCCCACCAGACAGATGGTTTCAGTTGCGGTCTCTGGTGCCTTCAGTACATGGAAAGACAGGCCAGACAGTTCCTAGGATGCAGTCAGTCTAAATGGCAGACAGTTGGGGAGCTGAGCCAGAAGCTTCAGTCATGGCAANAGTACATGGAAAGACAGGCCAGACAGTTCCTAGGATGCAGTCAGTCTAAATGGCAGACAGTTGGGGAGCTGAGCCAGAAGCTTCAGTCATGGCAAGAGGCAGTGCTGCAGATGAAGTCTTTGCACCAGGCAGCAGCAGCAACTGAGGCAGCCAGTGACAAGCCACCGTTGCCACCTCCAGATGAGCCTCCTCCTGACAGTGGCAAGCCAGAACAGCCAAGCAAGAGAGCAAAGAAAGGTAAAGCCCANAGCCAGTGACAAGCCACCGTTGCCACCTCCAGATGAGCCTCCTCCTGACAGTGGCAAGCCAGAACAGCCAAGCAAGAGAGCAAAGAAAGGTAAAGCCCAAGTCCAGCAGAGACTAGGGTTTGACGAACAGTTTGGCTGCAGCAAGTGCAAATGGGCCAAGACAGGTTGCAAAGACTGCTGCCCAGCGAAGATGCTTCGCTGGGCAGAGAAGCAGGTAGTCAAGGAGAAAGTGCAGGCAGCCNAGACAGGTTGCAAAGACTGCTGCCCAGCGAAGATGCTTCGCTGGGCAGAGAAGCAGGTAGTCAAGGAGAAAGTGCAGGCAGCCAAGAAAAAGTGAGTGGTAGCCAGCACATAGCGCGGCCAGAAGGAAGAGCCAGGTAGCACTTCTAGCCAGACAGGGACTTCCAATTCGTATTCTCTCCCCAGGCATCAAGGTAATCCTCCTATGGGTGTTCATGTGNGAACAGTCAGCCTAGAAAGTGCAGCCACTGAGAACAGTCTTTTGCAGAGGCTGTCAGTCAGCCAGCGAAGTGGAACATCCAATCTGTTTTTCAATCCCCGGCATAAAGGTACATCCCTTATTGGTGTTGTTGTGTTCTCACAATTTGGATCCCGAAAGGTCGCATTTGGCAATTTCATACCAAATATTTGTTTTCTGAAATATTGTTTTTCAGATATGCTACGGTGCTTCCGGAGATTCAGCCTTGTTCTTTCACGTATGTCGTTCATTTCTTGCCAAGAAAAAATTACGATTTGAGATTGAAACATGTGGGCGAATTTGAGTTTCAGTATAAAATATTGAAAGAAGATCTGCGCTTAAGGGATGTAAATTTGCTTACAATTTTGCCAAAACTGTTGACACTCTGGGCTCTGGGTGTAAGTTTGCCAAGGATGGTTGCTTCCTTGCATGTGAGCTTCAATTTGTGCCACAAACTAATTACAAAAAAACGCATGACAAAAAATGCCCTGACAAGAAAAAATAATCATTTCAAACACGTTTTCTTTGCAGAAAATTGTCAACACTGATCTTTTGGAACCTGTTGGGAATGCAACTGCGTGGGTGGACAACGGTTTGCACCTCTTCGGCTGCCAACGGTTGGGGCGCCAGAAGCCAAATAAGGAAATGACGAAACATCACCGAAAACATCCGCCATTGCAACGGCGTTCTCGCGCCGCGGTGTCATGTCTTGTATCATCCACTGGGAAATCACCATGGAATAAATTCTCGGTGGGCAAGCGGGATCCCAAAAGAGTCCGACAATGAAAACAAACGGTTGCACAATTTGCCCGGGACAAATCATAGAAAACATGAAGGACATTTTTGCCATGCATTTTTGTTTGAATACCAACGTGCATGGAAACATTCGGTTTACATTGTTTTATATTTCCCCGCGTGGACTACGTCTGTTTTTTTGGTTTGCATTGTTGTTTCGTTCATGTGCTTGAACCAGAGGGGCTGCAGCAACAAATGTGGATAAAAACAATTCACTGCGCGATTCTCAGTCTCAACATATGTCGATAGTGAAACCTAGTTTGCACAAACCCGACTATGCAAGCATACTACAAAGGGGATTTAAAAAACAACAAACACCATGCGAACGCGTGCCTGTAAAAGTAAAAAGTTGTCCAATTGCACCCTGTGTCCAATACTATCCAAGCCAATTCCGCAAATGAAAATCATGGACTGGAATGAGGACAAGAGAAGAACAAGAGTAGCAGAGTGGACAAGGTATGAAAAAAACACGTCGAGACACCGACGAGCATCTTGACAACCGTATCGACACGTATCGAGCCGTTCATGTTTGTCAGAATTGGTTGTAGTCACTTGGCATTAATGGACCGGCAATGAAATGAAATGAAATTGTCTACGGAATCATGTGCGGAGGTATGCGACACACATCGACACATTCGAGCAAAAAAACTTCTGTAAAACGGCCTTTTCTTAAAGGAGTGCCAAACATTAACCTTGTTTATGCCGAAAATGTATCAAATGGTGTTAATGAAATTTTATGTGGGGTGGCCGGGGCTACAAAAACTGTGTGGAAGGAAACATTATCTGGCAATAATCCTTGTACGGATGCCAATATTACCCTTTCGATTGCCAGGTGTTCGTCCAAAGATGGTAGAAAACGCGTGTTGAGGTTAGCCTTCAATGTTGGCAAAAAATTGAAAAAAAGTCACTTGCGGTCACTTGTTCCAGCGGTCGTTTTAGGTCACCTGTGGTCACTTCCACTCACCTGCAGCCATGAGAGTTGAAAAGAAGAGCCTAGAGCATTGCATGAATCAATTATGCGAAAACCTGCATCTTCCAAAAACTGTCCTTGAGCCCCTATTTGAGGAAAAGACCGCGAAGCATCAAAGTTGTTTTTTCACCCCAAGGCCCGATTTCATTTTTCCACAAACTGCACAAATTGCATCAATGAAAACCATACAAGGAAATGATTTTTGCAGTAATTTTTCATACATGGAAATGCTATCCTCAAGAAACCAACTGGTCATACAAGGAAACAATCTATTTTTTAGCGAAATGAAGTATTCGCGCAAGGACTTTAATCATTAATATGAAAGAAATGTCCACACAAAATACCAATAAATTCACCAGAATCGGGCTGAAAGGGAAGCATGATTCCAGCAAACACCAAAAGAACCCAATGAAAACCCGACAGGTTTCCTTTTTTTTTTACAGTTTATTTGTGGTAAATTGGGGTTCTTCTGAGGTTGACATGTTGGCCAAAACACCTCTAACAAAGAAATCAGTGCCATTTGAGGACATGGGGTGCCCAAAATCTCAAACCGGAAATGCCCGCCCCTTACCCACAAATTTTCGGCCAAAACCAAATCAATTATTCATACAAACATGTGCGATTTTCATTTATCATATATCCTTCATTTTTGGTAGCGTTGTGTTGGGGCTTGATGGGGTGCAGCGGCTCATTTTTGGGAATGTGTTAGGAATTGGTGGTGTTTTGTTATGTTTTTATTGGTTTTTGATGCGGTGCAACTCATTGTTGATTGTTTGAAAATAAGTTGGAATAAGTTGGAAATCATTTTACATGTTCTTGGCGAATGAATGCTTGGAAATTATTTGGGTTTTGTGTTGTGTTGTGTTGGCAAAGGATTGGTTTTGGAATTTCAGGAGTCGAGTTGGGATCCATTTGGGTTTCCTGATGGCAAATGGTTTTGATTGGTAAGTCATTCGGGTAACAAAAAATAAAATGCCCTTAACAAATAAATACCGCATGCAGCCTTATCACAATGAATTACTTTTTGCTATCAATAATAAATAAAATTTATGCGTTCAGAAAAGAATTAATTAATTAATATTCATGACCTAGGCATGCCGCAGTCTGTTGGCTTGATGCCTTGTGAACCGCTGTCCCAAGTTTATTCCACCAATACGCTGTTCACGGGTTGCGCATGGTGAAAGGATGTGAAAAGGAGGTTGACCAGGATCCCTTGACTTCTGCGAAATTCTGAGGTGATGGCTGCGAGTAAAATAGAAATATTGGTTTTCGACCTGGTATGTTTTCCAATGGCAAATGTCCTATACCCTCGCAATGTTGCATTTCCTGAGCCTGCGTGTTTAAACGAAAATAAACGGTGGAGAACACCTTGGTCAGGAAAGAAATAAGTGTTGAAAACCACCGGGGAAATCCTGGGAACAAAAACGCGCCAACGTACAAGATTCAATCCCCTGTGGTTTCATGGGAGGCTGCCCTTCTATGTGTGCCCATGATGATTCGAAGTATATTTTTTGAAATTCATTGATGGACCCTTTGCAAGTCCCTGACACGCTGATGAATTTTCCCGTTGATGACACCTCCCCCGGTGTCAAGAGCGTCTTTGCTCCAAAACCCTTTGTCTCCCTCCAAATTTTCCATGCAAAACGTTCCAAATATCCAGCGTGTTCGGGATTGGGGTCCGTAACCGTAAATACGCCGATACGCCGATCGCTTTGTTTACGCCAATACGATCCAATACGCCGATGCGCCGATCGCTTTGTTTACGCCAATACGCCGATACTCCGATCGCTGTATTTACGCCGGCACGCTCTTACGCCGATCGCTGTGTTTATAGTGCCTTAAAACCAACAAAGCCTAAACCAACCTTAAACCTATACAAACCCTACCCAAACCCTCACCAAATCAAAAAAAAAAACTAAGCACACCCTAAACCAACCCCAAACTCTAAATAAACAGCACTTGGTGTATCAGTGCATCGGCGCGCACACGGCAATTTGTGTATCGGTGTATCGGTGCATTGGTGCGAAAAACGTTCAAAGGACCCGTATCGCGAACGCTACGAACATATCAGGAACTTTGGTCACAAATGTAGTTGATGGTGCCCTATTTTTTCCAGGCATGTTTGATGTTTCAGCGTGCTGGCGCTGAAACTGGAACAATCTGTTGAACCCGCAAGCGTGAAGTCATCGGTATTCCGAACCTCAAACAAATTCGGCCACTTGAAATAACAAAGAAAAATCAAAACATGTTCCACTTTTGCAGACAAGATCTCTGGAGGCCATCTTTGAAAATGCTTTTGATTCTCCCTGCAACCGTTTGACGAAGTCTACCCGTGACAACGTCCTAGCCTGTTTTGTTTCACCAAGACATTGTTTTAAATTTGTGGCCCGATGTGTCTCCCAGACATCGTAGCAGGTCCCCTAGACATTTCAACATGTCTCTCGAACATCCTGCTTGGACAAAGAATGCCAAGATGTCGCCCAATCATCCTTAACATCTTTCCCCGACATCCTAACGTGTCTTTCAAACATCTTGCGGGTGATAAGAGGCCACGGTGTCCCCCAGACATCTTGATACGCTTCATGCATCTCAGACTTTTTTCTGAGAACATGTCACGATGTCTTCCAGACATCTTGACATGCTGCACATACATCGTAACGTGTCTCTCAAACAAACTGTTTGCGTGACATGAGCCGTTGTCAAAACTCTTGTTCTTCGCTTGGTTCAAAAAAAGTGGGTATCGCTTTTGGGGGGGCGCTATCGCTAACCGTGGTTTTGTAAAAAAGAGGACAAGAAGAGGAACGGAAAAGGAAATGAGAAAGAAAAACAAAGAGGAACGGAAAAGGAAAATAAAAGAAAATGGGAAGGAAAAGAAAGGAACGGAAGAGGAAAGGAAGAGGAAAGGAAAAGGAAAGGAAAAGGAAAGGAAAAGGAAAGGCAAAGAAACGGAAGAGGAAAGTAAGAAGAACGGAAAAGGAAGGAGAAGGAATGTAGGGGGAAAGGAAGAGGAAAGGAAGGAACGGAAGAGGAAAGGAAAAGGAAAAGGAAAAAAAACGGAAGAAAAAAAGAAGAGGAAGGGAAAAGGAAAGAAAGTAAAAGGAGGAGGAAGCAGTGTCTCTCATTCCAGAAATGAAAAGGAAGAGGAACGGAAAGGAGGAAGGAAAAGGACAGGAAAAGAAAGGAAAGGGGGAAAGGCTGACAGGTAAGGCCTTTTACAGTTATAACTTAGTGCTACTTATAAGTATTTAGAAATAGTTATAGATCAGTTATGGCAACTATTTTGATCAGTTATAAGTCATTAACTGGGCACTTATAATTGCTACTTATAACTGGTTTAACTGCTTTTGTAACTGTTATAACTTTTTGTTTTCCGATTTCGTAACTGCTATAACTGTTTTTTGTCGAAAACATATAGCTGTGAACATAGGCAAAAATGATCGTACACACAGTGACATGCTGCTTGAAAGAGCAGCCAAACATATATGATGAAATTCATACTCACAAATCTTCAAAATCCATGACAACATCACGTNAAAGAGCAGCCAAACATATATGATGAAATTCATACTCACAAATCTTCAAAATCCATGACAACATCACGTATCTGATGCGACGTAATTGGTGGCAAATTATTTGGCATCCCCAAAAATTCTAAACTTATGGATTTCCTATCCGGAACGAAACCTTGATAAGTTCAGAAATTTTCTGAGGTTATGGTATTCCCTTCCTGAATTGAACCTAGATAAGTTCAGAAATTTTCTGAACTTAGCTAGTTTCAATTCAGTTTGAAAAAGCTATAAGTTCAGAAAATTTCTAAACTTATGGTTTTCCTATACTATATGAAACCTTGATAAGTTCAGAATTTTTCTGAACTTGTGGTTTGCCTTTCCTATATGAAACCTTTGTAAGTTCAGANATACTATATGAAACCTTGATAAGTTCAGAATTTTTCTGAACTTGTGGTTTGCCTTTCCTATATGAAACCTTTGTAAGTTCAGAAAATTCCTGAACTTATCCGGTTTCAATTCAGTTTGAAAAAGCTATAAGTTCAGAAATTTTCTGAACTTATGGTTTTCCTATACTATTTAAAAAATTGATAAGTTCAGAATTTTTCTGAACTTATGGTATTCCATGCCTGAATTGAACCTGGATAAGTTCAGAAAATTTCTGAACTTATCTAGTTTCAANAAAAATTGATAAGTTCAGAATTTTTCTGAACTTATGGTATTCCATGCCTGAATTGAACCTGGATAAGTTCAGAAAATTTCTGAACTTATCTAGTTTCAATTCAATTTGAAAAAGCTATAAGTTCAGAAAATTTCTGAACTTATGGTTTTCCTATAGTATATGAAACCTTGATAAGTTCAGAAATTTTCTGAACTTATGGTATTCCANGAAAAAGCTATAAGTTCAGAAAATTTCTGAACTTATGGTTTTCCTATAGTATATGAAACCTTGATAAGTTCAGAAATTTTCTGAACTTATGGTATTCCATTCCTGAATTGGACCTAGATAAGTTCAGAAATTTTCTGAACTTATCTTGTTTTAATTCAGTTTGGAAAAGCTTAAAGTTCAGAAACATTCTCAACTTACCTAGGTTCAGTTCAGGAATGGGATACCATAAGTTCAGAACTTTTCTGAACTTAAAATCCTATCCTCCTCAAACAAACCTTTATAAGTTCAGAAATTTTCTGAATTCATGGCTTTCCTATCGTTAACTAAACCTTGATAATTTCAGAAATTTCTGAACTTTTGGTATTTCATTTCTTATCTAAACCTAGATAACTTCCGAAAGTGTTCTAAACTTGCGGTGTTTCCCTTTCTGAAGTAATCATAGGTAATTTCAAAACATTTTCTGAAATTATAAATGTTTCTTCGCAACCTAGACATTGACTATTGTATTTCTTCCAATTTGCAATTGAGATTTTTTCAAACAAAAATCCCACAAAGCCGGGAGAAGCTTAGACAGTTTGACAAGGAACTCAAATAACAAAATTCAACACATATTCATTTCAAATTCCATGNGGAGAAGCTTAGACAGTTTGACAAGGAACTCAAATAACAAAATTCAACACATATTCATTTCAAATTCCATGATTCTTTGAAACAAAATTTTAATAAATAAATATATATATATATATTAGTGGCAAAAGAATATTCATGATCTAACTGCTATAACTGCTTTTTCTCAAATCATAACTGTTATTAACTGTTTTTGTAACTGCTATAACTGTTTTTAGCTGACTTCTAAGTTCAATTCATCCAGTTACAACAGTTATGTCTAACTGCCTTAAGTCGGCTAACTACAGTTGTAACTCACTATGGACTTATAACTCGTTATAAGTTATTTATAGCCTAACTTATAACTGTAAGAGGCCTTACCTGGAAGAAAGGAAAGCAGGAAAGGGTCTATTTGTGGTCTGGGGCTACTTTTTGGACAAGAGGGTATCGCTAAGGTATCGCTAGGAGTATCGCCAATTTCGTCTCTTGCATCTAGGCAACTTTATGTCAAACAATTTAAGATGTGGGTGTTCTGAACAACTATAGGTATCGCTTTTGGGCGGGGCCCTATCGCTACACAGTGTTTTGTGCACTTTCCAGACATCAATGAGCCCTTAATGCATAAGTTCGTATACCAGAGTTTTGACCGTACCTCACATGTTAAAATGACTCGGAAACAAGGTAGGATATCAGGGCGATATCTTGCCGTTTTTTTCAGGCAAGATATCTGAGGGGCTAAGATGTTTGGAGGACATGTTATGATTCCTGAGATATACGGCATTTTTGTCAAAAGAGTTCATCTCAGCGACAGTCAGGTCAGTTCCTGTCAATCGGCATTGTTTGCTTGGTAAGGGCACACAATGAAAAACCAAATTCATGAGTGCAAAATTTCTTTTTTGGCATTTACGAAATTGGTTTAATCACTTGTTGGAACAAAACCCGAGCACACCCCAGTCACGCAATTCAACAGTTGCTAAATGTCAGTTTTCAATATGTTCATGCTTTGCAGTATATAATATTAACCGATTAAGTCCGCAAATCCCAGAAAAATGCTAAAATCTGAAATTTATATTCGGGTCGTCTGGTGCTGAAATTGGGGTTTAAAATTTCAGGGCCTCAAATGGTATCAAAATGTATCAGAGTGGACGTGATAGGAAAACAAAAAACACGGACAAGAAATACCACCGATGAAGGAAAAACAGATAAATAAAAAAATTGCGCGCCGTAGTATCAAGGATGGATGGCAAAAAATTGACGAAAAAACCCCTTTAGCGGGCATCAGCATGAGGTGATGTTTGAAATTTAGTCAAGTCTCTTACATCATTTTACAGATCCCAAAGTTTGGCACCAGTGAAAACTGAAAACTGAAAAGAATATCGTAAAACATCGCAACCCTAACATCAATGATAACAAAACAATTAATTCAGACAACACGCAAAATACCTGCATAGCGTGAACCATGATACGTGGCATGAATCCTGACACAATGTGAGGACGTTGACGGGAAAAAACGAAACGCCTACACCCCAGTAGGCAACCCTAGACCGCAGCATCAATCATGGTAAAACGTTTGACAACTGAAAAAAAAACGAACAAATGTTAACCGTAGCATGGAGGAAAGTCACTGGAAAACAGGACCGTGGGGCTTCGCATCATGATGAGGGAAATGTGAACAATAAACTGTGCGATGGAAAAATGTGCATCAGTGATGCTGTATGTCGCGGAAGAAGTCAAGCATAGCATCACGCATTTGGGAAATTTGAAAAAGACATGGGAAAGTGACACACATGATGTTAAAAACATCTAAAACAACCTTCTGTCATTGTGCCCCAACCTGTGGTTGTAACTTCTGTTCTATACGCGGATTTGGTTTTATAAAATGGTTCGAAGTTCTTACTGGATTTGAGGATGGTTCGAAACACATTTCTAGAATGATTCGGAACTTTGCATTTTTATGGAATGCATTTCCGGCCACCAGGTGGATACAACATTGCTTGAACAGAATGAACAGCTTGGTCAAACAGGCAACTTGGGTCGAACACCAAGCCATCTATAGAATGGATGCAATATACGCACGGGTATCCCATGGGTATGTAGGCTCTAGGCAACAGTTACGAACAAACATGACAGCGAACAATTCTAAACTGTATCAATGAAAATCCATGAGGTACCTAACTTTTTCCAAGGTCCTGAAACATGATGGAACATAGAACGATGAAGTAACATGGAATAAAATCCATTGAGCATCTATATGATTTTAAATTGCGGCATTGGAGTGGTCATGAATTGTCATGTCATTGATGTGACAACTTCCGCTGTCAAAAGGCAGCAGCAAGTCTCGGTTGATAGAACGCATTTGTGAGTGAATGACTTCGGCAAGCGTATGTGTTTTTCAAATCGAATTTAATTTTTTCAATTTTTTCTGGAATGAATTAACAATTATGAAGGGTTCCGTCACTCAAACATTTTGATTATTATGGAATGCACCGCTTGGTTACCAAGTAGTTGTTTTCGGGTGGAATAAATATATTTATATCCCTGTATACTGATATATGGAATCATTTGTATATAAATATATATATATATATATATATTTGTATATATATATTTGTATATTTACATATATAAATATAGAAACACACACCTATATATATATATATACAAATACCGTTTTATAGAATGAATTGGCCTGTTGAAGAAGTCATGTTTTCGAGCACGAACGACTAATTTCCATCACCTAGAGCTTCTAGAATGATACCTATTAAAGCCATTCCCGAAACAAACGCGTATTTTTCCCCACCTGCCAGGAGAGGGCCGCTAGATTTTATCAGAGCTCGTGTCCTCCTCCTTCCGCCTCCTCAGCGTCGTCCTCGCCAGCTCCAGATCGCAGTGGGCACTGCCGGGCTTCATCTGCCAGCTTCGGATCGCAGTGGGCACTGCCGGACATCATCTGCCAGCTCCCGATCGCAGTGGGCACTGCCGGACTTCATCTGCCAGTTCCAGAGCGCAGTGGGCACTGCCGAACCTCAGTCGCGACTGTCACATCCCAGTGGGCACTGCCGGACTTCAGCCTGTATACATGCCAGAAAGAATGTCAAGTAGAATGCCTGAAAAAATGCAAAAAAATATGCCAGAAAAATCCAAAAGAAAAATGCTAGATAAAATGCTAAATAGAATTCCAAATAGAATGCCAGAAAAAATGTCAGAATACATGCCGGAAAGCATGCCAGATAAAATGCCAGAAAGAATGCCGGATAAAATGCCAGAAAAAATGCCACATAATGTCAGATAGAATGCCAAATGAAATGCCAAATAGAATGCCAGATAGAATGCCAAAAAAAATGCAAGAAAAAATGTCAGATAGAATGCGAGATAAAATGCCAGAAAAAACATCAGATAAAATGCCAGAAAAAATGTCGGATAGAATGCGAGAATGAAGGCCAGAATAAATGTCAGATAAAATAACCGAGCATATGCCAGAGAAAATTTCAGATAAAATGCCAAGAGGAAGCGGAGGAGAGGACAACTCTGATGAAATGTAGAGACCGAAATAGACCGAAGGTCCTGAGATTTCATCAGAGTTGTCCTCTCCTCCTCTTCCCTGCCAGAGAGGGTTGCCAGAAAAAATGTCAAAACCTGTATCACACTATATGCCAAATAAGGTCTCATAGCGGGGATCGCTCGAAGAAAACAAATCTTTCTTGAGGCACAGTAGCGGGGGATGTAAAAAAACACCAACGTTAGAAAAATAGAGAACACATCATGCAGTATATAATCAAGGCGTCGGTGGAAACACTAATAAGCGGAGCATCCTGATGCTTACAAATGGACAACAAAATCTTGGAACAGGAAATCCATGAAGGTAGCGTGTTTGAAAGTTGAAAAGAAGATGGGGAAATTTTACGAGCGTAACCTCAATGATGGGGGATTCGTTGAAAATTGATAATAATGATCTGAGAGCGTAGCGTCAATAATGGAATAATGTTGAATTTTTGAGGAAAAGGGTTGGAATGTAGCGTGAATGATTGTAGAAAATTGCGCGATATCGATGATGGTAGAAGACAGTGGCGACGGTTTCGTTTTCCTGTTTTTTGTTTTAAGCCCCCTCTTCCGAGCCAAGTGTTTGTGTCTTTTTTTTGTGTTCAGGTCGTGTCCCTGTCGTTTCAAAGACAATTCCTTTCCCGGGACGTTCCTTGTGACCTCCTTTAGAGGTCACTTGGACCACACGTACCATGTAGGAAAATGTCAAATAGTAATTTTGCCGTGGTGCGTGTCGACAGTGTCAACATGCCATCTTTCATCCACCCCCCAAAAAAACGGGAAATCAGACCTGACGGATCCTCAAGATGGCTAAGTGACCGTCTTCATAATCCAAGTGACCCTTTGATAAATGGTTAGGTGACCCTTTTATAAAATTTTATCTAAGTAACATTTCCAGGGAACTCAACATTACAATGAAAACAAATCACATTGAGTGCCCTGGTCCTTTTAGTTTTCCACGTTTCCTTTCGTTTTGAGGTTTCCTCCTTGTTTTCAAGCCTTTCCCTTCTTAGTTCAGGTCCTACTTCTCTTGTTTCAAGTCACCGCTTTTCCTTTCAACGTTCCTGTTTCGTTCGGCCCAGAAATTGCAGAGCATTTTCTATGAGCGGACGCGAAAATTGTGGAACATTTTCAATGACCACAGCATGCGGTCACTTGCGGTCACGTACGGTCACTTGCTGCGGCGGTCACTTGCGGTCACTTGCGGCCACTCGAGTGGCTGCAAGTGGCTGTAGGTGGCTGCAGGTGGCTGCAAGTGACTGGTTTTTGCGAATCATTTTCCTCGCGTCCGTGTTCTTGCCGGTGTTTCCAACGTTGGTGACGCTCAACTCTGCAACTATGTAGATTGTCCGAGAGAAGTGGCACAGGTTCCTGCAATAAAATCTATCAATTTCGGGTGTTTTTTTTATGTTTTGTTGTTGAAAGAAAACAGTTGAAACAAAATGATCTAAAACACATTCTACGACCCTATAAGGTGCGTTTTCGACATCCGGATTTACTTTCTGTTTTTTTTATGCAAATCGTTCGACAAATTATTATCATTTATTGGCGTTTTTGGCTAAAACGGTTCCGCCTGATTGGCGCTTAAAACAGGTGTCGCGTTCTTTGACGACGTGCCTCAAGTGGAGCGTGGTCCTTGCAACGGTGCTTTGTCTAAAGGGTTCTAAAGCGATGCAAACCTTTCCCCTGTGGAGAATGCAGCGGCCGTCGTTTTGTTTCTTTGTCGATTGACGGGTCGGGGTGGAGTAGAGCTTGCAAAGCAGGTACTGGGCCGGGTCCAGCCGGAGGCACGGTCAGCCTCCAGCCCACACAAAGGAGGAACAGAAAAGCAAGCTGACATGAAAACTCAGAGACGGTTACCCGCTGGTAGGTGGGGACAAAAAAACAAAGGAAGCAACAAGTAATCCTTTTCCCCTAATACTAACCCCCCCCCCCTTAATAGTAAACACCTCGGGTAGTTTTTATTATTAGGGGGGTATTTATTATTAGGGGGGACCCGGGGTCCCTAATAGTAAGCGCCAGACCTTAATATTAAAAACTATTTTTCTCGATTTCAAAATCAATTAAATCTCAATTTAAAACGCAATTAATACNTTTTCTGACTTTTGGTCATTCTTTGACCCTTTCAAATCCAGCAGGGAACTACTTGTTTTTTGAGTTTCATGGCCGAACTTTCAGAAGTACTTGGTTTCAACATGCGCTGCAGGATTCGAGTCAAATTATTGTATACATCTTGTGCACCGGTGAAAGGCGTCCACATTCTGTACAGCCACTGGTTGATCAGCACATTGANCAGGATTCGAGTCAAATTATTGTATACATCTTGTGCACCGGTGAAAGGCGTCCACATTCTGTACAGCCACTGGTTGATCAGCACATTGATCTCTGGGTGGAGCTTTGATCCCGCATCATGTCTGAGCTTGCGAGGAAACGATGATCCAATAAATTCTATTAAATTCTTTCAAACTTCGCCAAGGTCGATCAATGCACTGGGTGCCAGCGACTTGGGACAAGTGACGTATGTGTGGAAGAGTGGAAGAACAAGTACCCCAGCGTAGCATGACGTATCTATGGAAGAATGGAAGAACAAGTACATCACCGTAGCATGACGTATGTGTGGAAGAGTGGAAGAACAAGTACATCACCGTACCTGTAGCATGACGTATGTGTGGAAGAATGGAAGAACAAGTACATAACCGTAGCATGACGTATGTGTGGAAGAGTGGAAGAACAAGTACATCACCGTATCATGACGTATCTGTGGAAGTGGAAGAACAAGTACCCCAGCGTAGCATGACGTACCTGTGGAAGTGGAAGAACAAGTACATTACCGTAGCATGACGTATGTGTGGAAGAGCAAACATGTTCGGAAGCAGGCGAAAGAACGTTATTAACCCACCCCACCCCACCCCACCCCAGCTTAGCATGACGTATGTGTGGAAGTGCAAACATGTTCAGAAGCAGGCGAAAAAAAGTTATTAACCCACCCCACCCCGCCCCAGACTAGCCGAACGCCTGAAAGTACAAAAAACGCAGAAAAGCTGGCGGCGGTCTATCAGCCGCCAGCCAACTACTTGGATTCAGGGGACCCTAATAATAAGCACCCCGGGGTTGACTAGTTTTTATTATTAGGGGGTGAAACCCACAAATGGTAGGTTTATTTTTAANAAAAGTCAAATTGGCCAACCACAAATTTTCCAAAATTGGAGATGGACCCTAGTTTTTATTATTTGGGGGAGGTTTAGTAATAGGGGGAAGGGATTAAGAAGCACAAAAAGGACAAACAAAAACAAACACAGGAACAAAGTCCATTTGTGGTCGGGGTTATTGCCGGGAATGGGTATCGCTCAGATATCGCTTGGGGGTATCGCCAGGGCAATCGGTACTTTCGCCTCTTGTGTCTGTGGCTCCTCAACATACGCCTCGTCATTCGCGTCATGTGATGTCATGTGTGTCGGCAAGTCACCAATGGCGCCGTTGCGGTTTGTATTACCGTATTGCCCGCTGGTCACAAGTTCACTGAAAAACATATTTTTTTGGTTGGGTGGAGAACGTGTATCGGGTTTCAAAGACTGCATTTCATGCAGTTTCTTAATTTTTCTTCACTATGTTCACTGCATTCCGTAACGATGTTGGGAAAACAGTAGCCTAAAACGGCCCTACATGTCGCGTCGTCAGGCAGGAACTATGAAGTTGCGACGGCTGAACACTTGTGAAGGCACTTGCGTGGGGAAGTAAATGGGGTATCCCTAAAATCCCATGGTTCATCCCATTGTTCAGCATCATTTTCACTATTGCCAGTTTATACATGTTTATACTATACCAAATGTTTGGACAAAGCCGTGTTTGTGCCATCAAGTTGTCTTACAAACTTTAGAGGATAGTTGCAGTGGGGGAGGCTGCAGGCTTTGCAGCCAAAAAAAAAATCTACATCGCTACGTGTTTCAACGGGAAATATCTTTGCAACATGTTGCAAAGATCGTCTTCACGCACGATCTGAATGTGACAGCGGTATTTTGAAATGACATTCATCCGAACTAAACGTGGGAACGAGTTGTTAATGTGTTGTTTTGCGTTTCAACACTGTGTATCTGGCAAATACATGCAATTACTGTGGTCCAGGTCAAGACTTTCCCAGGTCGAGCGTCCGTAACTTGACTTCGAAATTGGCTTTGATATCGGAACAATAATCACACATAATTGAATTTGATAGTGGATGAACTACGATAAATTTTGATAATTTATGATATTTGATGAATTCCGGCTGAGACAGATTTGGGTTTCTTGTTTCCACTTGTTTCATCTTGTTTCTACTCAGAAAAAAGTGGCTCATCGGCATGCTGATCCAACGTACGGACATTTCTCTGTGCATTACTTTCTTTCTTCCAGTCCTGAGGTTCTGCAATCAATCGCACCATAACCGGTCGGGTATCATGTCGCCTTGGGGTTGGATTTTGTTGCGCTTCGAGGGGCAACGTAGCCGTTGACAAATTGAAACCCAATTATGATTCATCTGTTTGTATAACGTTCCGGGCCCTGGAAACCTAGTTGTCTGCTTGGACCTGCTTGGTAACTGGCCTATATTCCCTGAAAAAAAAGACTGGGTACACGGCGTAGTGCACGGGTTATACAATATATCAATAATATGTTACAATACAAGTATGTTACAATCCACTTATCAGTCGGCCTACTTCCTGGCCCATGGCCCATCCATCTGGTGTTGATTTCGCAGAAATGCACAGCTTCGCCACAGCTTCAGAACTTAGACTACATGTCGGAAGGTGTAGCGTGCGTCCATCATGCGCCACTGTACTTGTGAGTCGCCACCGTCGCCGTCGCAAGGTTTGTTTTTAATTTTACTTTTACATATCTGTCACACCATGTCACCATCGCGCGGCTGCGGTCGGACTATGTTTTTCTCCGTCGCACACAACGACGTCGGCATGCATCGGCATTGTCTTCCGCCTGCCGCCTGCAAAGGAGCTCAACATGTCCATTTGAGGATTTAAATCAAAATTCCCGCGGCTAAACAATCTCAATTGGGGATGTTGACCAACAATGATTACATCCTTCAAGGAACAGGAGTGAAAGCTTGTTTACAGACCATCCAAAAATCTATCTAGCAACTAGAGCCATAATCTTTAATGCATCCAGAACCAAATTGCCTATTGTATGGATGGCACCTTAGAACATCTTATGGAAAACCATCCTTTTGCAGCTCAAATGTAGGTGAAAACTACTAGTCCACCAACCCACCCAAAGCCATGTCTACTGTGACTGGATAAAATCAATCCACCTCCGCTCCTCATGCACCTCGACCCTCAAATTATCCTTATCATCAAAGTTCTCCAAAATGGCAGACTCATTTGTGTTTTCTTCTATGAGTAGTTTGGGTGGTACAAATTCTGCACAACCATTTTCCGAAGCAACTGGCCCTCGACCTATTGTCGCACCAGCTTGAAGTCCTGGGTGGAAGGGGATCTACCCTCTGGTTCTGACTAACATAGCCATGGAAAAGTCTCTTAAATGGAGGTTTTAATCGGACAATCATTAAAAAAAATAGTCATTTTCCATGGCTATGTTAAATAACCAGAGGGTATATCATTCTATCTCATTCTATATCTATATTTAGGCCTCGAACACATGATAAAGACATGATAAAACAGCAGTTTTCCTTCATTGAAAGTAGTACTGCAGTCCATTTTCTTGTCAGCCTTTAATTCTCATCTTCTCAGCTCGCGGAGCCGTCATCACTAAGTGGAGGCCCGCCCCAACTTGAGAAATCGTCAAGGATTAGAGGGTTTACCCACCACTAGTGATATATATATATATATACATATTATATCATATCATATTATATTGGGAGGGGCTTGTTGCCAGCGCTGAAAAGTAGTCTTTTCTAATGTTCCTGTATCCTTTGGGCAATGATCATAATCTGACATGATGTTTCAAAAGAAGAGGCCCAATCCAGAGAAAAACACATATTCATCTTCAAAATGCATTCCTCCAGAACAATGGTAGTCATTGGTTTCAAAATGTGGCAAATTCCAAGGAGTGCTATCCACCTTGGAAAAGAAAGTAGCATATATATCTCCACTTTGAAGCATGATATACAGTAGAATCAGTAGAATATGTACTAGTAAAATGCAAATCTGCTGTGGATATAAGTTCAGGTCATGCAGTTCTCAGAAACAAGGGTTATCCTTCCTTTTGTGTGGTAAACATCATGAAAGTTGGAAAGAACCTGGGAATGCACTACTGTAGTGTTTCTTTATATGATTGTGGTACATTACCACATTGTATTGAAAGAAATAAGGCGTCTTTGAAAGCACAGCTTTAATTCATCTAGTAAGGTTTACTTCATTTAGAAGACTAAGGCAGCTCCCTGGTGTTTTCAAGAGGTTGTGGACATGCTCAATAGATTGGTTACCCTTGATGCAATGCCATCAGTATATTCAAGAAAAAACCCACCACACGACAACCTGATGCAAATATCTTGTTTATAGCCAGGATTTGTTTGTTTTTTTTGTTTTTTCTTTTTTTTTCGGTAGCCCCTGAAATGAGGGGTACCCTATTTACAATCCAAACCGGACAAGCACCACCATGTGGTTTGATGGCGCAAGCGGACGAAATTGAATTCTGTGTCTATTTGATACTTATTAGCCCTATTTACAACCAAAACCCCCTTAAATTAGGTTTGTTGACAGCGCGAAACAACCACTTTTTTACACCAATAAAGCAATACAAACCATAAAAAAGTGGTAGTTTCAGCGCTGGCAACAAGCCTTTCTGATTATATTATATTACAATATCTTTTTTATATTATATTATATTGAATTGTATTATATATTATATGATATTATATTATATGATATTATATTATATGATATTATATTATATTATATTATATTATATTATATTATATTATTATATATTATATTATATTATATTATATTATATTATATTATATTATATTATATTATATCATATTATATTATATTATATTATATTATATTATATTATACTACATTATACTACATTATATCATATTATACTTATCTAAATGGCGATGTAATACGATAATGTAGAATATATATATATATATATATACACACTGTACACACAAGGAAACATGAGACAAGGGGTTTGCTATCCTGGGGTTGACATTCAACACTCAAGAATGGTCAAGAGTGAGCGTTTGTCATGGCTTCAATACATCCAAGAAGAAGTAGTCAAGTGGCAAGTAGTCAAGTGGGGGGAACGTGACTCCCAGAATAATGTATGAAATCTTTGAATTATTGCCATAATTTGATTCATCAGAATATGTCTGAAACCAATCTGCGCAGGATGTCTAGAATGTTTCTCTATAATTGATGCAGTAAACCCAATGCCACAAACAAACAAACCCTGAAGTATAGTGTTTCATACCCCGATGATTCTGGATGATTCTGCGGATGGTGAATGTGAAATGATTCTTGTTCTGCTTGGTTACAAGGGATGGATTTATGGCAATAGTTCTATTACAGCAGTTCATCATGTCATTCTTAAATCCAAATTTTCGTACTTACATCCCAATCCTGGTGTGGCGAAAAAGGAACTAAATCTAGCCTTTGGATTAAATTTCCCAATGGTTTTCCCAATTTTTCTGGGAGATTGCTGGATCAGTGACTTCGGTGGAGCTAGGTGCAACCCTCTCCTCATCCTCCGAAAAGTCGCGCGCTGCCATTGTCAGCGGGTCACGCGCTGCCTGCATCTGAAATCACTCAGGAAAAGCATGGTCCCAAGCGACATAAACCAGCTACCAATCAGATCAGTATTTGACCTCAACAGATTATTTAGTTCTTTTACCAGTCTTTCGAGTCTTGATGGTTCAAAATATCTTGAAATTGGACTTTAAATGTGGGACTGCAAATGGATTTTGGCCCTAGCCAACACCATATCATGCTCCATCTGATCATCCGCTTGCGCGCTCTTGGTTGCCCGACACCGTGGTTTCAAGCAACCATGCTGAATAGAATGAGCCAATCCATGCAACAACATGGTGTTGTACAATGTCGGTCCCAAGATAGGTAAGACATAGGAAAGCAACTTGAACCACCGGTGGTCCTACGTTTTTGAGGCGATTCTTGGAGATTACGCTCCTGTAAACTAACGTAGATGTGGCAAACCCATCTTTTGTACATCATTTTCCTAGGGAAACCATTGGTTTTCCACATCATCTACCATAGTTTACCCTAGATTTTGGTGTCTAAAATCTGGATGCTTGACACTTCAAACCACAACTTTCAATATCAGTTGGGGATCCCGGTAGCCAAATGAGTCATTCTACCCACCGCAGTTGTATCCAGAATAAACCTAGGGGTAATCCATGAGTCAAGGTTGCTCCCAACACCCCAGGTACACGAGGAGTAAATTGGGCGAATCAACCGGTAAAACTGCACATCTCCCCCCTCAGGCTATCATGCAGCTATGCATAATAGGTTGGAGCATCGCTGAATATAAATACCAAACATGATAAGAACTAATAGGAACTCAAAAAACATATTGCAACCAAAATGCTCCTACAATTTCACAGCACTAGCAATGTGGTAGACCCAACAGTCTCCATCCAATTTTCCCAGAAATAGGTGGTCACACTCGTAGAGAGTCATTTGATTTTTCTGGTGATTTTTTTTTGCAAAACAAATCAAAACAACCTGCCTGGGATTTGGATGGATGGGATGTAGCACCGCAGTCAGCGCGTGGCCTGCGTGGGGGGCTGCGAAGGGTGACTAAAACACATGATGAACTATTGGTTTACAAAGAAGCCAGGAACGTATATATATATGGAGGTTTCCATAGGGGTATCCCAAAATGGATGGTTTATAATAGAACATCCGTTTTACATGGATGATTTAGGGGTACCCCTATTTCAAGAAACCCCCAAACTAAGAGATTGTTATCAGACAAAAGTGGAGGCCATTAAGGGACCCCAAGGACCTATGGTCAAGTGCTTGGTGATGTTGAGCCCCAAACAATATTAGTGACTATCATTGGGGATCATCATCCCAATTCCATCATTGAACATTAACATAAACATCATAAACCATATTTCAAACCGTCCAGATCATCATTGGTCATATACCCATTATACGACCATCTTAGATGGTCAAATCCCTAGAGTTTGTTGTTGAATACCCATCAATTTTGGTCACTCTGTGCCACTCATTCTTTCCAGCTCTGAACACATCTTTCCGGCGCCGCACGCTTTGTTCCCGGCTTTGCACAGTCCAATCAGTCCAATCTCCTGGACTCGCTTGATGGGTGGGTCGGAATCCATAGCTACAGTGGGCTTTAAGCAACCATTACCAGGCGTTTGTTCAATGTTGCTTATTTCAGGTTGGTTGCATTATTTGGGCTGACATAGGGGACTTTATAGGGATTGAATGGAGTAAAAGAATGGTGATGACTCTGACTGATAGTCGTAATATGGGATAAACTACAATGATTCACCACTCCGAAATTTATGGATAGATGTTCCTTGCTAAACATCATTCCAGTGCTTTGTACTTGGGAGTGCCTTCCAGCAATCGAAGCCAATGATATATGGATATACCCCGGTTACATCCCAGTTGGGATCATGTGGGATCTAACTCCAGTGGTTAATAATGCCTAAGTTATATATATATATTATGTATATACATATGTATATATTGCATGCGCTATGTATAATACAATGGTGGGTTAACTAAGTTGATAATGATCAATGGATGCCAATGGGATATTTCATGGTATACCCTCCAGCATCGAACAAGGCGATCTGTTGCCATCCCAGTTTTAGGGATCCAATTCTCACACACAATTTGTGGTAAAGTACGTGTCTCTATAATTCTCTATATAATTTATATATATATATATATTATATAAGATTATGTATTTATATATATATATATATATATAATTTTTTTGGGGGGGGGGTTACGAATTATTTCTGTCACTTGTGATCTACTTTTGCATGGCCAATCTTGGACACCTGCATTTTTTTCTGACTAGTAAACCCAAATGCCAAAATCTTGTGGATCCCAATACAGATCCCAATTGTGATATGATAGCACCTCAAATAAGTTTCATCTCAAAATGTGCGTGGACAGTTTGTTGATACAAGCTGCTACCCTCTGGTAAACTAACATAGCTATTGAAAGTGACCATTTATAGTGGATTTTCCAATGAAAAATGGTGATTTTCCATAGTTATGTTAGTTTACCAGACGGTACCCTGCGGCACTGCGGTGACGTTTTTCCTCTGTACATCAACGGGTATGGGTTTGTGGGATCAACCACACCGCGGCAGCCAACCTCGCGAGATGTTCGCGAGGTGGCGACCGGCGGTTAAATCTGCAAGGTGTCAAGGCAAGGAACTCAGCAACAAGGGGAGCTGATTGAAGACTAGAACAAATATGACAATATGACATTCTTTACCCCTTCATAACGGCTTCTTACATCCCTTGTGGTTCGGTGTTGGCGTTGGTGGTTATGCTGAGATTTCCGCGATAAAAACACATTACAGTTCCACTGAGTGGGTCTTCACCACTTTTTGACACCTGTGGCAAAGTTGTGCACACCATAGTTACGCTTGATGATATCTAGGTTGGCAGAGCTTATGATGAGTACAGCCATCCAGAAACATGTTTCATTGTATCATTCCACTGCATGGAAGTCAAATCCATGGGGTCACTGGGATTTTTTATCCAAAAAAACTATGGAACTCAAACCTGATTATTGCGGCTTTTCCCAAACATGCTTTTTGTCAAACTTGAATTAATCATCATTAGATGCAACATATACATTCTAGATTCATAAGTGTGTATTTACCTGTCGTTGGGTGTATCTCTACATAGAATTATTGGCAACAAAAACATGCTATATGAACTATGTACCCTCTAAATGGAGGTTTTCATGGGAAAATCATCCAAAATTAGCCATTTTCCATGGCTATGTTAAATAACCAGAGGGTAACTGTAGATACAGTTTGAGGTCAAAACTTGACACCAGTTCCTTCTGGATATCGCCATCGCTTCCGAAAGCTTTCCGGATGAGGCGCAGGAAAATCGGCAGACCGCCCGGACAAGGGACACATATTTCCCACATGTTATACGAGGGTTTGATGGGATGCAACATGAGGTCTAATTGGATCTATAACTCTATATATATGGAGGTTTCCTAAAATGGGGATACGCCAAGTTATGGATATGTCATAATTTGTCAAATCCGAACATAAAAATACATAAAATGGATGATTTGGGGGTACCCCCATTTTAGGAACACCCTATATAAGAATATCATATGTGGGAATTGGAGGGGTTACCCATTGATTACCCTCAGGTGTCATCAAACATGGCTAGCTGGGAAGTCCTGGAAGTAAAGTTGTTCTTTTGTTTACTGGGTAAATCATCGAAGTATCTTCAGTAAATGGGGGGGGGTCCATTGTCAATTTTGAGTACCGAACCAATCCGAAGGCTATCTACATATATATAATCACAAACTAGCCACGAAAATGGATTTTTCATACAAAGATGCTAGTAATCCTTTTTTTTCTCATACAAAGATGCTAGTAATCCTTTTTCTCGCAGTACTTGTCATAGATAAAGCACCATACTTGCTTCGCAAATTCTCCGTGGTCCGGTTGAGTCGGCTGGCCACGTGGAGCAACTTGTGGCCAGGGTGGGAGAAAGACGTAGCCATGCATGGTTAGGGATGCTGGAAAATCAGGACGTCCCTTCTATCCATGCGTGAAATATGGATGAAATACGACCGAACAGGCAAATTGACTTCGGAGCTACATTCGTGGGTGTATATATATATTTTCCTAAAATGGAGGTACCCCCGAATCCTTCAAATTAAACCATTTTAGTACCCAAACCAATGGTTTTGGGGATACCCAATTTTAAGAAACACCCACATACCAAAAATATATAGATCTTATAATTTTATGTTTATCTCGTCCAAAATCCATGGCCAGGCTAGGAAATCATTGCCTCACATCTTGATGTTCTTGCTTACCTCAAGTCCATGTGACTCAGAAAGGGGTCCCCAAATCTGCTACTTCCAAAGACATGAGTTTACTATGATCCTTACTGATCAACACGACCAAACCAGTCAGCCTTCCCAAGAAATTGGCCACACCTCCCAACGGATCCCAATGGTATACCTCTCCAACATGAAAAGCGTGGCTTTTTGGGCCCCCAATAAGCGTTGATGGGGAGTAACAATCCATGAAAAAAAAAACTATATTCTCGTTAATGATTGCCCACCGTGACCCCACATCTTTAAGACTGACTATCATTTCAATGTACAGAGTAGCATGATTGAGTTCAGAATACTAGTCCCCTCCCTCTGTACTGAATTGATTCCACCAAGCAGGGTCAAAAGTCAAAACGAATACTTGCACACTAAACCATTTCTGGCGGAGTATTTGTAGAAATTATTGCATTTTTATTACCAAGTGATACGGATTGATGAGTTTTGCTATTATCCTGCAATCAATCCCCATTTTATCCAATAACACGGCCGTCCGTCCCAGAAAAGCAAAACCTAAGGAGGAGACCGAGTCCGAAGTCCGTCATGGACCGAGTCGGCCAAGGGGTTGGGCCCACATATTCACATGAAATCGGTACATGGATTATCAACGATGATTATGGTCATTCTTCCCATAATGGGAAATCCCTACAGTATATACGTATAAGTATATATATATATACATGCAGTATACACATAGATAATAAATCCCTATTGGATTGATGACCATTCCCCTGCGAAAACAAACGATGAAACTTGACCATGGCACATGAATGGAGAACTGGAACATCATCATTTTAAGAGTTCGGCATTTTATCAAATCATCTACAATTCATCTATGTTCATGGGCCATGTTCCGCGGCTATATTAAGTAACTAGATGGTATACTTTCCACTATTTGAGTATATCCAAAGTCTAATCATACCGAATCATCCTATATTTCCCTAAAAATCTCCACAAAATCACCAGGATGCATCAAAGTGGGTGACCGGTCACTCCAATTTATTCAGTAGGGGCCCAGTAGGGGCAATGTCTACGTCTCGCTGGGTGAACTCACATGGGATGATCCAACAAGTAGTGGGATGCGAGTAAATTCAGGAGGTTGATCCCAACATACGTCAGGAAATTTGTGGAATAGTAGGCATCAAATCTTCTCAAATCAACATCATGTAACATGATGTATATATCTATATAAATGGATATTATATATATAATATATATCTACATAATTATATATGTATAATATACATATGCATATATATATATATATCATTATATATCTATCACCTTCAAATATCTCTTCAAAGCAGGGAAACCCAACCCCACAACAGTTCAAACAGTTTCTCTATGCACTTTCGAGCAGCCAGGCTTCTCTGTCTCAATTGTCCGTCCTCAAAAAGAAACGGCGCCTTGAGAGCTGAGCTTCGCTCAGAAAGGGATTCGGAGGGTAACAAAAAATCAGGACCTGAAGCTGCTGGGATGCTCCACCCAAACGAAAATGATGAAGATTTTACTATCTTACTGAATCTTACTCTACAATCTTCAGGAGGTTTCCAAATTATGATTCTATGATTCTTATGATTCTTCTGGCAATTTTGAAGGTCCTATATGAAAAATTGGACGATCATACTCCATCTACTTCCATCTACTTCCATCTTACACAGTGACACACAGTCTTCTGTACGGTCGGAACCTCTCGCTGAGATTGTCTTAGGTGAAACCAAAAAATGTGAGCATGTCTTAAGTGGGATCGTTCACGCCAGAAACAATCAAAATCATCGGGCCGTCATGCTGCTGTTCGCAAAATCCTTGCGAAAGTCGATGTTGCATCCTCTGCCATGCACTCTCCGAATCCCGGGTTTCAAAAAATTGCCTGTCTAAACACACAGACGAACGCAGGGTTCCTCATATTTAAAGTAAACATCACTTGTTTGGGAGGGTCGCTAATTTTTGGCAATCACATGCGATCACTATCGATCTAATCACTAAAACTATATATAGCCACCATGAAAATGATACTGAGATTCTCGAAATGGGAGCAAAGTAAGGACCCCTGTCACGTTTACCTAAACACTGGGGCAACGTATGTGGAACAAGCTTCTTGCTGAGTGGCCAGTTTGACCAACACATTGAGTGCTGCGCGCAAAAGGTAGCGCGAATAAATCGCGAAGTGTGTGTTTGAATGGCGTACATTCAAGCAAACAGGTCTTGACGTGGCACGCTATTTTTCCCCCTGATCCAAGAAGCATTTGGAAGCATGACCATGACAGCCCGCATGCTACATGTATCAACATTTTACCAACTCAATGTTCCCCCCCAAAAAAAAGTGACCCTGGCGGCGAGGACTAAGGAAAAATCTAGGATAATGATTTTTAAATGAAAATACCATATGCATGGAGTATGTGGGATGGATTGTCCAAAGGAAAGCATGAACTAAACATGAACCAGGGGATTTGTGAGGAAGAAGTTCTTGAACATACAAGTACCCAGCCACAGGCGGTTCAAATTCTACATTCATGTACCACTGCACAAGATGGAACATCATGGTACATTAAAGTGAGCAAACTACCTGGGTAAGTTGTAGGTGTTGAATCTTTTATCGAACTCTCCAAAATGTGCCTTTACAGGCAGTTGAACGGTCCATTTTCACTCCTGCGACTCCTGGTCGGGAAATCAAGCAGATTATGCTGGCTGAACGTTTTTTTTAATATGTAGACGCACCCTGTGCAAATGATTTGAACCCCTTTGAACGCCTTTTGAACGCCTTTTGAACGCCATTTAAGCCTCTGGTTTGGCAAAAGTCAAAATCAACAAAAACCATACCGCGTAACAAAAAGTTACCGGCCATAGTGGTCAAGAAGTGCTTTTCGAAAGATGGCGAAGAAATTCCTACGCCTCGCCAGTACCAGTTAAGTACTAATCCCACCCCCCCCAGAAACCACGGCTTCATAAGTGAGTGAGCAAACACCTTGTTGGGACTTTTTTCATAGGGGGTGTAACTGCATTCAGGGGCCGTTGAGATCGGGTACTGCATTCTTGCGGTCTCATGAACTCCATTCACACACGTCCGGACGGGGATTTTGGCCATCGCTTGTGTGGGGGTTTCCTAAAATGGGGGTACCCTCAAATCATCCACATATAGATGGTTTCTCGACTATAAACCATCCATTTTGGGGTACCCTCATTTTAGGAAACCTCCATATTGCTAAGGCGAAAATTGGCATCCCCCACACCTCGATTCTCAGAGAAACGCTCCGAAAGGCCCGAAACGACTTTCATCCAAAAATGGACACGGAGACAGGATTCACAAGATCATAATTCTGGACAAGTTGGAATTGGTTTGTGGTTTCAGCCCTCATCAAACATATATTGGCAAGTTGCGATCACCCTGCATGGGCTGGAAAAGCTAGCGTCGAGTGAAGCTTTCGTCGCATCGCAATGACCACAACAACAATTCCAGTTGAAACCTTGAGATCATAATTCCCAAAACTGATTCAGGCGCGTGTTTGCTAATACCGCGGTTGGTTTCTGATTGCAAACATGGTCACAATCATCTTGATTGAGCCTGATACATCTGAGCTAGATGTTTGATCCGAAACCTGGGGTTCAAATCTTTTGCTATTCATGTGAGCTATTCCCCAAAAGCTGTCGCGGACATGCATCAAGGATAGATGGCTTCAATTTTGATTCTAAGGTCATCAAATGTTGTGGAAGACTTCAAACAGTGTCAAAAGACAACGCTTGATTGACCCAAATTGCGGATTTGGGTACGTCTGAAAATGCTCATCCCCCTGAAATGGCATTTGTAAATGATGATCAAGCAGTGAATTTGGGCTGTGCGCCATGTTCAGACAAACTCATGGCACATCCAGTGAAACCCAAATCAACCTATGGATTTGTGAAAGTCATGGTGCAGAAATCTGCATGGTATGCAACAAATCTAAACAGTATTGCAAACCGAGTTTGTTTGTGTTTTTTTGTTCACAACAGCAATCATAACGTACAAACATATTGTCTTGAGGTCGCCGGTGATTAAGAATATTCCTATATCAGCATATCATCATTGTTTCAGATAGTTTAGTTTGTATATAATATACACATTTTTGGCGGGTTCACTCTTTTGTTTAACATGGATGGTAAAACTCCTGTTCTTCATCGGCTAAATCTACATTTTGCTCAGTTATTTTGCTCAGTTAAACATGCAATCCCAGATTCAGTTACAGGTAGAACCTAAAGGAGACATGGTTCCTCTAGATTTTCCCATTCAATCAATCCACTCACTCGAGGTTTAACCAGTTGCAATGAAATCCACCATGATGTCAACTCAGCAATGCACCAAAAACATGTCCCTTCCGTCTCCGTATCCACAGATCAGCTCACCAAACAGCAGTTTTTTGAAACCTTCAGAGAGGCCTCAGTCCCCACTGAGATGAGGATTTGCTGTAGAAATCAGTGGCAAATCACAGAGTCTTTCAAACAAAAACATGGAAAAAACAACAACACCAAACCTAGTTTGAAGCATCAAAGAAGAGTTCATTCCCACGCTGCTCATTCATGACGCTCTTATAGATCTAGTCAAGTATCAGTCGGTTCATCTTTTTGTCTATCATTTCACCCTTTCTTATCATATCGACAGGCCTGGTTCGGTCTAACCCCATGATTCCATAGTGTTCCTCAGCGACCAAAATCATCAGGAAGCAGGTGGTTTTGCCTAGGAATTACACACAAAATAGCAAGTTTCATCAGGACAACGATAATCATGACAAATCTTGAGATGAAGGATAATTGGACAAGTCGATTTTAGTGGTTTTCCGGCTGGCCACTGCTCATCTTGTACATATTACAGGATATTGCAGATTCCAGCGACATGTCCAAAATCAATTTCTGAAAACAAGCAAATTGTGTATCTATATAAACATGCAATGTATCACAGATTATGTATATCTATTAACTGTGCCTATAATGCACATGTGCACATATAAGATAAGACTCCCCAATGGTACCGTATTAGGTGCAAGGTGGCCCCACCCCCAGTTCTAAGTTGGTTTATAAGCCCCATGGGCTTGTTCAGTGTATTTATCATAAACCATAGAGGCCACCTAGTTATTTGCACCAACTTAAAGCTTGGCTACCTTGGAAGCCCCAGATTGTAAGTAAACAAACGCCACTTGGAGGATCCACAAATTACAACTGGTGAATAGCCAACCCCGGTGATCAGCTTAGCCCCCATTCAGTAGCTCACCATCCAGCAAACAAACAGTTTGCTATGGAAAATGGCCCATGTATAGATGATAAACATTCTGATTGAGCGAGCTCAATTTCATGGTGATTTTCCAGTGCGCTACCCAACAAATCCCCAAAGGGTATTCCCGGACAGAAATTGAGGGTCACCGTCGCCGTGAACAAAATAGCTAAATAATCTATAGATGGTCCATTTCCATAGCAAACTGTTGGTTTTACAGATGGTATTCCAGGAGAGAAACTGCAGTTGTGACCCTTTGCTAGTTGTAAGTCAGCTATAATCACAGTTATAGAATTATAAGCCCATTTATAACCATATACAACCCTGGTATTTCGGTATTTCGGGCCTTAATTGTGAGGATTCACATATATATTTATACATATATATATATATACCCTTTACAGGTCTGAATCTGTGGCCTCCTAAAGGTGTCGCTGGCAAGCAGATGCAAGCGGAGGTCGGACTTTCAGCCATCCCCCGTGGTTGATCTGTGCATTCCATAAAAAACAACGCGTTTCTGAAATGCAACACAATAATTCCATTTTTTTATGGAAATGCTCCACGAGCAAAAACTGCATAGATCCCAATGATATTCTGAGCAACATGTTCATTTTTAGCGTAGCGCTGAGGATGACTATGCGCGCAGTGCTAATTTTTGTAACACACAACGAGTTGAATTCGAAGATCAATCAGCGGGGGATTTTCAGCCCATTTCTGAAAACTTCTGCGCCTCAGGTCCTTCCGCGGGGCGGCAGTAATCACACAGGATTTCTTGATCCGCGGTTGGCATTAAGGGGGTTTAACCAACAACATGGTGATTTGAGCAAATTCTCTACAACAAAAGTGTGCTTTTATACAATTTGAAACCATGGCCCATTTAGTTCGATGGTTTGCCCTTTAAAACTGGTGATTTTCCATAGCTGTGTAACAAAGCACCAGATGGGTCTCCTTCCAAGAATTTCCCAGCATGCAGTGACTCTTGCCGATCAACGAACCAGCTTTTTCCGGGATCATACGGCTTCGTTTCAACATAGCGAATGGTAGGCCAAGAAGCTCGATTCATCTTGATTCTTCATCAGTTCATCATCAGAACTATCTTCCTTTCATATGATGATGGATTTCACTATTTCTGATGATACGTGTAGTTCATGTTTCAACATATGCCAGCTATGGATTTCAAGCTATAGCTTAGAGTATCCCACAACCAACTTCCCAGATTCTTCGGATCAACGCAACCCGCCTAGGCATCCCCAAGGGTCACAGTAAGCCCTGGGTGTTTCAGCACCACCGCCAAATATCCTCCGAGCGGATGGAGATGATGATTGGTCCAATTTAAGGTACTTTTACATTGGCAATTTTGAAGCGATTGGAAAAAAAAGAAAAAACAATGTTACATTGGGATATAGGATTATATAGGTAAACCATGGTAAACGCTTGAGATGCGGCATGATGTGGCATACAAGAAAAGGATGGATAAGGTACATTTACGGCCAAAACAGCCGCTAAAAGTTCAGGCAAACAAAGGTAAACGCACCATGGTTAATCAAAACGAACAGACTTAATCACTTCACATCCGAAGACATCTACAATGGTTAGTCAACAAACACTAGTTGAACGCCAATTAAAACATCTGTTGTTGACTGGTACCCTTTCAGAGGGCTTTGGAATATCACCACTCTTTGTTCTATAACTTTCAACGGATCAAGGTGGTGATACCCCATTGTGTGTGTGTGTGATTTATTGCTAACTGGGGCAACCATTTAGCAAATGGGCGTTTTTGCACATCGTATATCCTATATACCAAAATGGTGATCTAGAAATCAATAGTTAAATTAGTTTGTAACTAGGTAAATTAGTTTGTAACTAGGTATCTTGGATATATCTGTAGTCAACGGGGTTACCAAACTTGTCCCTTCTAAATCCATCACTAGTACTATATCCCATTGTTGTCCCAATGATGCACACTGTTGTTTCGGCTGGAAAATCCATACTGAAACATCCATACTGAACTGGGATGTTGGAAAAAACAACAACAACAATAACTTGGGGACGCCACAGTATTAATAACAATATACAGAAGGTGTCCTGGATATCATCATGAACTACGTCTTAATACCTCATCAACATCGATTGCGATGGCTGGAGCTAGAGGATCATCCGCTCTTAACTGGTCAGTAAGTCTGGTTGGTCCCATTCAGTGGGGTATGCCATACCCTCTGGCAAACTAACATAGCTATTGAAAATGGCCATTTATAGTTGATTTCTCCATTAAAAATGGTGATGTTCCATATGTTAGTTTACCAGAGGGTATATAGCTGGCTTCTACCTATGATCACTGACCAGTTATGGTGGGATGATTCCCCCGAGTAGTGGCCAATCGTACCCGGCAAGACATGGCAGAACTTAAAGCAACATATGATTAAGTACTCAAGTAGCCATCCAAGGTTGAACCAGAGTCCTCTTATATATCCGGATTTTGGGAGTCCCTTTTTTGAGTTCCATACCAGCTGGGCTTTATTGAGTTCGGGAAACAACGATTGAAATGACGAAAAAAACAAAACCGGCAAATATTGGATATGGGTGTGCCTGAAAATAGCATATACACCCAACACATGGCAATTTGGCAATTGTACTAGGGAAATTGATAGCTGTGGATCTCGGGGTACCCTATTTTCAGACAAACAAGTATTACAGTCATTGCCAATTCAACCTGAGTTCCTGCCAATTCTCAAAGCTCCATGTTTTTATGGTTGAATCCCCAATCTTATCTACTTGAAACCACAATTATGTCTCAAATTCAGATAAGTTCAGTATATATATATATATCATATGCATCTTAAGATATCAGTGAGTACATTCCCGGTTTTTGCCGATGTTTCCATATATTTCTCCATGTTTTGTCGAAAAAAAACATGCCCTCCCCATGACCATCGCCATCCCCGTCCAGCAGCGCAGCTCGGTACTTGCGCACTCAGCCTCCGGAACCTGATGGCTTCCGATGGCTTGGTAAAGCCATGGGAAGCATAGGAAAATGGGGGTTTCCTAAAATGGGGGGTACCCAAAAATGGATGGTTTATAATGGAACATCCTATTAAAATGGATGATTTGGGGGTACCCCTATTTTAGGAAACCTCCAAATGATGATTTAAGCAACAAACATGGGGATTTAATATGATTGAAATCATGGGATTGATAGTCCATTGAGTTTGTGAATCGTAATTTTTGGTTGGCTAAGTTGGTGGAACATGTTTGAACAGCAAATGGATGAACATGATGGATATGAATCGAACTAGTTAGATGGGGGAATATATAAACCAGCTTATACTTGGAGGATCATCCCTTGTTGTTGAATAGCGGATTTTTTCTGGAAAATATTGAGGACTTCACAACGATTTTATATAGGGTATGCCAAACCAATGATGATTAGTAAGTGATTCGTCTTTTTGTGGGCTTAGTTCACCTAGTTTTATATACATATGAACCTACTGAATGGAGAAAACCTCATCACCCGGGGATTAAACCTTGGAAAAACTTGCATGAATGGGATATATCTCTACAAAGCTAGCTATAGCTAGCTTGATATTTGCCATGGTCAGAGCATGGGAAAACCATGATTGGTTTCCACATGTTTCCACATATATATATACAATGTATGTATATATATATATACACATACATATCATATATCGTTGTCAATATACTCCAAGATCCAGGATCCAATCATCATGTGGATCTGAAACATTGAGATGCTTATCCAAGTACTGTATCGACAATCTGCAGAACCCAATTCATCGGATCATCCGAAAACGCTGTGTTGAACGATGGAGATATGGCCGCAGGACACGCTTGCTGTTCAAGCTGTTCAATAAGTTATTTAATGACGGATTGATCCAATAACAGTGAATGGAAACAAACTGTGATAATGTTAGGATAATTATGGAATATGTATATGTTTTTTTTTTTTTTTCCAGGGGCACACTGAAGCAATAGCTGCGGCCGGCATGTATATGTATGTATGTATGTATATATATATATATATCCTCGGAAATAGGATAATTATATATATATAACTATGGAACAAGTATGAGGAAACATGGGACATTGTGGGACAGTTGCAACAGAACCATGTCACAGACGAAAAGATGCAACCATGCAGGCAACAAGAGCAGTTATATCGATATGTATATATTTATATATAATTATAAATTGTATATATATATATATATATCCGACCCACTACAAAGATTGCGGAAAATGAGACAAATGCTGGTATGTTGTCAAATATCTTGCAATAGCGTACGCCACAAAAGGTGGAGACCTGCTCTGGAAAATGAGCCCATATACGGCGGATTGTGAGTCGCAATCATGTGTATATATCATGAAACATAGTGTGAACATCCGCCAAAAAAAGGATCCACCATGATCCTCCCAAGAAACACAACAGGATTGCAATCTGAAACTACGCTTAATTCCTCTGGCCAAGGTAGTGAATGAACCCTTCCTGCCAGATAGTTTCAGCATGTTTCAGCACCATGTGCTTCTCCACTTGTTGGGAGTGAAGAGCGAAAAAGAAATTGACTATATTTCACTTCCAATGGGCATTCATAATATCTGGAAATAAAACCAATTTCAAGAAAATATTGGAAAACCTAGGGTCTCCAACATGAAAATCATCTGGAATCTTCCCACAAGCCCCCCCTCCGAGTTCCACCTGTCTGAGGCACCCGAAAAGTCCACCTCAAATCAGCCGAGATGTTCGACCGGAAACCATGGCTTTTCTCCAGAATCCAACGGCTTTCCGGTTTCATGTGTTTCAAGCATGTTTCCAAATAAAACTAATCAGATGATGATTGTTCCTAATTTTTTGACTTGTTTTTTCCACAAATCATGATTTCCAATCAATGATGATTACTAGTTTCAACAAATCTTCCTAAATTCTATGTTTTGTTTAGTCAATTGGGATCATTCTCCGTGGACAAGTGACAAGACATATGGAGATCACCGAGCTTTGACTGGTGGGAAGTCAAGTGATAAACTCTTCATTGGATTGGGTTAAGGGAAAATTTACAGGAAACCCTTATATTTCATAGGAAAATCAATGGTTTCCTGTAAATTTTCCCTTAACCCAATCCCATGAACTCTGAATCTTTTTCACTTCAAGGTCTTCTACCTACCTATTAAATCCTATGAAAATATATTCTATAAGATGATTAAAAGGGGCAGGAAAAAAGTGCATGTCAGTGGGTGACACTAGGGCCTCTGAGGATGACCAGTTTACCGTTTACCTATCAAGCTACCCGGTAACCTAAGAGTTTGCTATGACAAATCACTATTTATGATAGGGAAATGAACTTTAGATGGTCCATGTTCGTATATGTTAGCCATGTTTACCAATATCAGTTCTCAACGTTGAAATAATCCATATATTGTCCCAATAATATCACTACTAGGAATATACATATATATATATATGTGGAGGTTTCCTGAAATGGCGGTACCCCCAAAGCATCCATCTTCATAGGATTTTCCCTTACAGACCATCCATTCCTGGGTACCTCCATTGATGGAAATCACCACCTCCAGGGGTTTCAAAAGCTCCAGTTGTTGTGCCCTGGTTTTTCCGCCAGAAAAAGATCCTTGGTTCATAGCTATTCTGAAGAAAGATAAGCCAGGTACTATAACCCTACATCTCAACCCATCAGTTCTCAGTCATATTTAGTTGTGAAGTACGATCAAAATCCAATTAAGACCAAGTAGAACTCCGTGAAACTTTGTAAAATCCACAAAACAAAGCACTGTAGAGCTTTATAAAATCCAAAAACACGGCATAAACACAGTGCAACATGCTTAAGTCCTTGTAAAGCCCATCACCAAATGTTCATGGCGAACATTTCCCAGGTACGGTCGCGGATGAAACGTTGCCACCATCTGCAGGCCACACGCTGAATGTGACCTGGGAAGCGGAGTTTCCCATGAGGATTTGAGCAGCAAAAACCAGGTGAAACTGAAAAAATGCGTTCAACAAAATATGGATTTAAGCATCAACATTTGGTGATTACACTATCAATCATGGTGATGTATCTATGGATCTGTTGTTTTTTTCCAGGATCTATGCATTGGGAATCAAAGCTGAATGTACGGAAAACATGATGTTCCATGGGAAATATCATCAAAGTAAACGGACACACATTGGTGAATTGTATTTTCCATTGCCACATCTGAATATTGCAGAACTGGTGCCATCCATCGGAAAAAAAACTGCAACCCAATGTTCAAGGGAGTCTAACTATTACTGTACATGTACACTCATATACAGTACATGAAATACGGATGTGTATATATACATATATAATATATATAATATATATAATATAATATATATATACTCATACAAATATATCCGTATTTCATATGTATGTAAATACAGCATGGATAAACATACACATACATATTATATACACAGCCAATCACAGCCATTTGAGGCTCGCTATGGCCAGGAAGAGAATGGCGATACGACTGGTGGTGGGCCTTGTTTGTTGGCGAACTGTTACCCCATTTACTATGTCAATTTTGTCAATGTAGCTATCATAAAGCGTAGTTAATCTAGTTATAAAACTCTACTTAGTTAGCCGGTCTATACATAGTTTAAGAATAACTATGGTTTATGGTAGGCATGTCTATAGTTGATATCATATTTAGTTCATGGGGTTTACAAACCAACAAACATTTCACTTGGGGTTCAGCACCTTATGACGCACGAGCGCACACTGGCCACACGGCTTTGTTACAAGTCATTGCTCACAATGTGGATTGTGATTCAATTGTTATCATAATGAAGTTAAACATGTCATAAATCTTAATGATTCAGTTGTTGTTTTCTCTTCAATATCATAAATCAACTCGTATTTATGATCCTCATTGTGATTGGCTTGATAACCACATTTCCCGATTGATGAGTCAGCCTATCCCCATATCTGATGACCAAACCTGGACGTTTCGCCAACATCTGCCAAAGACATATACTGTCACATATCTGTTATTCTTGGGACTTTGAACCATCTTAAGATACTACTTGGTTGAAAACGGAGTCCCTTTCATATAGCTTATAGAATAGCTTATAGTCCCCAATAACCAGGTAGTATAAATCCTAAATTCATAGCCCATCAACAAGAAATTGGTCATCGCACCTTGCGGCGGTCGAAGTCGCAAACAACTTCGAGCCAATCGCCCAGCTCCATAGCCTTCGGCATGGCACCATGGGATTTAAGCACCGCGCATTTGGATTTAAGTATCACTTCTGAGGTTTGAATCTTGAAAAAACGAGAACATACACAAGATTAGTGATACTGAAATCTGATTTGTTGTTCTAACCATCATTGAATCTGTTTAAGTATCCCGTTTAACCATAAAAAGGTGGATTCAATGATTAGAAATGGCTTTGGGGATGAAACAAACGGTGGAATCGCAGAAAAACACAGAAAAACACATTTGCATCTTGGATTGATTGAATTAATGAAAAGTGTGATTTGAACAATAACAAATTTGGGTTTTACCCTAATAAATTGTTATTTCAGTGTCACCATGAATAGTTGGAATTTAATCATGTAATCACTGGGATGCAACCTGAAAACATTAGATTTAACCAAGGAAAGAGAGGGATTCAACAAGCGAACATTGGGACTTAATAAACTATCTATAGATACATGGGGATGAATAAACATGATCCACTAGCATCGGGAAAACGTGATGCAACTCTTGGTCAAAATTCAAGAACCCAAGATGAACTTCTGTGGCTTAAAATATCATTCATATATTCATGTTGTTTTCGTTCTTAAGTCATGCATGAGCATGAGAATTCAACCAACCCGGACAGGGTTACAGGGTTGGTGACGGTGATGCCCTCAATTCTCCTCAACATTCTTGAGGTCACCCCAAATGGGGGGGGGTGACTGAATCCTCATGGCTTGCTAAGGCTTGGGACCTGTCCTCTTATTCGACTGTGGGCATCGGTTGCCGCTTCTTTGAGCAACCAATGGGAAAAGACATTATCTCTGGGCAAATGAGAATCATCTCCAAACTAGCACAAAATGGACACCTCCTAACCAGCTTTTAATGCTATACCAACCATCCTTGTATCTTGCTAAGACGCTACATTAAGGCCACATTATATCTTACTCCCCCGTACCAACCATCATTGATGTGGCTTGGTCGTTCTAAGATGGCCCGTTGTTTGCACAAATCTATTCCGCACTGCAGGCCTTGATATTCACATGAGATCGTTCGACATCTGCGTCAGCACCTGAACATGTTCGTTTTCAATGGATCGGAGGGCCAAATTTCTCGGGAATACAGTGAGCTCTGTCGGGTCCCAAGAGACGCAATGATTAGCACTCATGGATTCGAATTGATGATAACTTATTATAATAGAATATGATAGATTTTATGATATATGATAACGGATTATATGATGATAAAATCTAAAAAGATGGATTAGTTGGGATTACTCATTATGTTTTTCCAATTACTATAAATTGAAGAAATACGTATCTATTTAAAAAATATAATATATATTATAAAATATAGATACATATTTCTTCAATTTATAGTAATTGGAAAAACATAATGAGTAATCCCAACTATAATATATATATATATTACATATATTCAGACTAGATATATTACACAATTATTACACTATGCGGATCTGAGGATCTAATCCACAAACATCGAATTGCCGATGCGAAAAATGCGTGGCCCAACTGGTCATCGGTTTCAACTGCATCCAATCCATGATGGGATCCCTTTCCCTGAACATGCTTAGATTTGTTGATGGCCTCTGTTCAAACATCCATCAAAACTTATGAAAAGCACCTAGCTTCCACATTCATATCTGGCTGAATACTGAATGGTTGTATTTAAATTCACCCACCTGAAGTTTCGGAATCAGATCATTTTGACATGGTACTCCTGCTAAGCAGAATCTATGGCGATGTCAGCGACTTAGATTCTTTCTACTGCAAAATCATGTAGATGTACTGTACGGAAAATGTCTTGGCCAAACCATCGGTTTTCCTATCTTAGTTTACCACTATATCCATGAGACCGTTGACAGCCCTCACAACTACCGTCTGGGCAGCTGACGCATGCAAATCCTTCCAGTGCGGTTGGCAAAGATGGAGATGATCCTCCTTGGGGGAATCGGGTAATCCCCGATTAAGGCAGAAATCCGTGCGGCAAACCTTGGAAAAGCCTGATTTAGCATAATGTCATTTCATGGGATTTAACCAAGAAAGATGGTGATCTTGATGGGATATATATCTATATATATAACTTAACCAAGGAAAAATGAGGTTTCAATTGGACTTGACTTGACCGATAACAATTGTGATGTGTCTTGGGTCTTAAACTAATAAATATATAGCAATACGGCTATCATGATGGAATCTGTATGTACATGTATGTATATATATATATTATATATATATGTATGTATGTAATGTAATGTAATGTAATGTAATGTAATGTAATGTATTGTAATGTTATGTAATGTTATGTAGGTATGTAGGTATGTAGGTATGTAGGTATGTAGGTATGTAGGTATGTAGGTATGTAGGTATGTAGGTATGTAGGTATGTAGGTATGTAG